>CAKOAT010061821.1:168409-311706 GCA_932364175.1 Eruca vesicaria subsp. sativa | reverse complement strand
AAAAAAAAAAAAAAAAAAAAAAAAAAAAAAAAAACTCAAGTTACCAATAAAGAGATCCTAATGGTGGATATAGTTCAATTGTTGCCAAACACCTCTATACACATGTCAACCACTTGGAACTAAACTTGTACTCACCTTCTGCCCACCAAACGTGAGACTCCTACGAAATCTTCTGTTACTACTCACTGCGAGGATGCAACTGCTGATCCGTTCACATATTCGCATGGGGTACATTCTACCTATTTATGAAAGATTGATAACATTTTATCTATATCAGCAGCCACAATCGCTGCGCACTCTCAATCCTAAATTATGGAAGAAATTTCATCACAAGTTAACATTTTGGAAGGCTCTCACGCTATTAAAAATGAGTAACCATCATCAATTCCACGTGGAGGCAGAGACTCCTCTCACGTTTGACAAAGAGCATGATCTAGATGTGATTGGGGAAACTTCTAGTTGTAACTTAATTAGAAGAGGAAGGCCAGTAAGACCAATCCAAAAGTTTCAAAATATGGAATGGACAAATGATAGCAGAAGGAGAGAAAAAGGTTAACGTGGCCGAGGGAACTAGTTTTTTTTTTGTCTTTCATTTTCTCGCCTTTTAAGATTCATTTGTGGATCTTTCACTATGGTTGTGTTAAAACCTTTTTCTTGTTGCAAACTTTTTAAATTTGTAAGTGAAAACTCATATTTCTATTACTATGGCTGGACATTTTATCCGTTAAATTTGTTTGATTCGTTATTTGTTTTGATTCGATCTAAAAATTCTGGATATCCGTAAAGCAAATACTAAAAATCAGTATCCGTTAAAATTGAAGCAAATCACAAATATTGAAATTATTGGAAGTGGTTATCCGATCCGATCCGTGAATATATAAATACATGTATATCTTGATTATACTTAAAATTTTAAATGTAGAAAACTATATAATTATTATTCTAACAAATGATTTATCAAATTCTATTCATATTATTACTTATATAAAAGTATTACATAAAAGGCAAATATTTATGACAATTATAATTGTTTTCTTAAGTTTTGTGTAATTATAATTGTAAATTCACTAATTCTTTTAACTTTTATCTTATATATCATGCAAAAGTATATTTTACAAAACAAAACTGTAGAAATTTTTTAAGATTATTTGTATTAATCAAAACATATGAGATATTCGTAAGTATTCGTAAATATCCGCAAGTATTCGTAAATATCCGCAAATATCTATTTATTTTTTGGATATCCGTTTTTCTGAATATATGTATTTTTCGAAGCAAATGTATTTTTCGAAGCAAAGAAAATCAAAAAATTAGATATCCCTAACATATGAAACAAATTATAAATACTTTAAAAACTCGGATATCCAATCCGTGTCTAAACATATTTCTTACCTATGCATTTAATATGAAAGCTTTTTTGTAAGTGTAGTTTTAAATAAGACCTGTTGACGTCTTTAAATACGGAGTAAGACTTTTTGATGTCTTTAAATAAGACTTATGACAGTCTATAATAATAACTAAAAAAACTCCAAGGACCGAATAAAACAAATTAAGACATCACAATACGCTTAACCCAAAGTTAGTTGTCAAAACATGTGTAATTTAGCTACTCATTATATCTTACATAATTAACTAAAAATGAAAATCCAATCGAATATAAGCAGAACTTGATATTATAGTATTTAAATCAAATTACCAAACTGGACTAGAAAGTTTCGAAGACCTTATTTTTAGAAAGCATTTGTTGTTAATTACAAAAAATAGACCTTATATTGCAAACCGAATTGGATCGGATCTTGAATTCCATATGTTTTCCTCACCTTAGTTGACATACATGCTCTCATGGTCAAATCAAGATGATCGGAGGGATCCCAAGAGAGACAGGAAACTATTGGGGGGCCAGGTCTCGTTCAGAAACGTGGATACATGTCTATTAACTTAACAAATTTAAAAGTATTCTTTTCTTTTGGTGAAAACAATTTTAAAAGTATTCATCTTCATTTCAATGAACTTAAGAAAAACTCTTCAAAATCCTCTAACACGTTATGACGTTGACCATAAAAATTTACATGTTATTTAGTAAGAGTAACATTTTTTATTAGTAAGATACGTCCGTTGGTCAGATCTAAAACAATGCGATGATTTTTTTTTTGAAAATTAATGATCAAATTCAAATCTATTAAAAATACATATCTAATTTTTGGATGAGAAATACAATTCATAGATAAATCTTTTTTTGGATATTTAAATGGACAGTAAACAATGAGTTCATATCCACGTGACTACATGTGAAATTAATAATTTCGCACTAGAAAAAAATTGATCCATGGTCTGAACCAATATAACAATTTATCTTTTAATGGAAACCACTAAACCACCACGATGTGGTTAATGCGATGGTTTTCTTTTTCAGACAATTCTGTAAATTTATACACCTATTTTTTTTTTATATCAATTTACGTTATGCTTTGTTTGAACTTAGATGGTGATATGTTCAATCAAAAAGAACTTAGATGGGGATACAATAATAACAGCAACATAAACCACTAAACTACATATTCGATCTATTTGTTACTTTTTATACCTTGTGTAAAGTCCATATTTTCTTTTTGTAAGAACGATAATTCGTTTTCGGTAGTTTATATGAATTTTATTGTTTTTAATCGTGCTCGTTAGATGTAAGTATTGCAATCATATATGATGTCATGATGAGTCTATTTTATAAGTGGTTTTAAAAGACAACACAAAAGCAATATATTATATATTTGTAGTTAATGACTGCGTGGTTGCTACAGCCAAGCATTGCGCTCTCTCTCCCTCCTTCCAAAAACTTTCAACCAAAAAAATGCAGAACTTTAGTACTACTCCTCCTTCTCCAACACCAACAACAACATTACCACCTAGTACGATTGAGCTGTGTGAAGGGAGTGGGACTACACGGCATAATTGGGTTATCTCGATAAGAGATAAGCTCGAGCAAGCAAAACAAGATGACAGAACTAGCTCGGGCAAGTCCTGTATTTACAAAGTTCCACGTTACTTGCACCGAGATGACAAGAAATTGTATCTCCCACAGACTGTCTCGCTTGGTCCATACCACTATGGCCAAGAGCAAACCTCCATGGAATGCCACAAATGGCGTGCTGTTAATAAGGTTTTGGAACGTACGATGCTAGACATTGTAGTGTTTCTTGATGCTATGGTTGAGCTCGAGGAAAAGGCTCGAGCTTGCTATGAAGGTACCATTACCTTAAACAGTAACATGTTCACATTAATGCTCGTTCGTGATGGCTGCTTTGTTCTGGAGCTCCTCACTGGATGTCAGAATGGATTCTCTCAACTCGGGTAAGCGTGATTCAATTTCTGTCTTGTGTCACACAAAAAGAAAACCAATGAAATTTCAATAAACACAATTGTGTTTTTTGAATCATGCAATTTGCTATTAGGTAATGCACCGAAATTGTAAAAAACTATATATATATATATATATTTTTTATTTTTTTGAAACAATATTCTTTTCTAAAATGTGAGTCTTTTTGAAACGGATGAAGTATAAGATAAACGGATCTGAATCACATATGTTAAACAACATAACCGGGGGAAAAAAACTTAAAAGCTACGGAGAATAGCTAATAACAAGAAATTGTGCATTTGTAATCAAAGTTAAATATGTTTGTTTTTAATATGTGTTAACATTCTAAAACATACCTCTTTTGGAACAGAAGGCATATATTTGAATTCCTTTTTTGGGTGTTGTGCAGATACGAACCTAATGATCCAGTTTTCGGGACTCGGGGATCATTTTTTCCTTTACAACGTGACATGATACTGCTGGAAAATCAACTTCCTTTGTTCGTACTCAGCCGGTTGTTAGAGCTACAACTCGGTAAACATTACCAAACTGGATTAGTGGTCAACTTAGTGGTTCGGTTTTTTGAACCGCTAATGCCAACGGCCGTGACGTTTGCAAGAGACATATCCAGTGAGCCATCAGCGGACGAGTTGAATTATTTGCACTGTGTTGATGTTTTCCGGGGAAGTCTGCTACTGCCAAATTCTAAGCCGATGTGTAGATGGCCGATGCGTTCGCCCGTGCGGAACAATATCTTACATCAATTGATACCTTCGGCGACGGAATTAAGGGCTGCCAAAGTTCAGTTTCGCAGCAGGAGGACCGGCCTGTTTTGGGATATTAAGTTCAACGACGGTTGTCTAGATATACCAACTCTAGTGATCCATGACGGTAAATTATATATTCCCCCTCCCTCCCAACATGTTTTTAGTTTATTTTCACTAACAAATATAATACAATTTTACTCTCTTTTAAAGTTCAATTTTTGTTTAATGCATAAATTCTTTGAATCTTATAAATTATGACTGAAATAAACAATATTATTTTCTTTTTCAGTATTCATAACACTAATGTTGAAATTATTGTTATATGATCTAAATAGAAATATATGGTTAAGTATATACATGTTCAGTTATCTTCGGATATCCATACGGATTTGGATATTATCCATTCGAGTTCGAATATCCAATCTCTCATAATTAAATATTTATTTGGGTATTTTACTATTTCAGTTCGGACTAGTATTAATTTGGGTATGGGGTAAAGTATCCAGGCCTACTACTCTTCAAACTTACAGGCCCATCCCTCTCCATTTTCATGTAGGTACCAAATATCTCTTCTCGAATCTCATAGCTTTCGAGCAGTGTCATGTGGAATCGAGCAACAGCATAACATCCTACTGTATCTTCATGAACAATCTGATAGACTCTGCCGAAGTTGTTAGTTACTTTGAGAAATGTGGTATCATAGAACACACGCTAGGGAGTCATTCTGAAGTCGTGGATATGTTCAACCAGCTATGTCAGGGCGTAATTGTGGAGATCAGTGATATTTATTTGTATCCATTGTTCACTGAGGTCTCTGATTTTTATCACAGTAAATGGCCAACTACAATCGAGATGGAGAAGCAGTTCGCGACATTGAGAGAAAGGTACTTCTATAGCCCTTGGGCATATTTGTCTTTCTTTGCTGCAATTATTCTGCTAGTTCTTACTGCAAGCCAAACTTATTTTGCTGCTTATGATTATTATCATTAGTTTTACTACCGCAGGCCAAAGTTATTTGTCTTTCTTTGCTGCAGTTATGATTATTTTCATTAATATTTTGTTGCTTATGATTATTTTCATTAGTAGTTTGTTGAATTTTAATCTCGTTTAATTATAGAAGCTTGAGTTTTATGACATGTTGTATTTACTTATAATATGAATAAAAAAATTTACATTTACATTATAATAAAATAGTTAGAAAAATGATCATTTTGACTATGCTTTTAGAAAATCATATATTTTAACTTCCAGTAAGATTGTTAAATCTGAATTTTGGTTAATTTCATTTCACGGAGATTATTCAGACATCAAATCATTTCCTATCGTCATGTTTAAAACTAAACAGCTTGCATCACGTGTTAGAAAACTAGAATATCGAAAAGTTTGTTTCAAGAGAAGTCAAAAGAGTACAGCTAGCCATTCATCGCCATTTTAAAAAGTGTGGACGCACTAAAGGAGATCCTGGCTAAGTACGAGCTAGCGTCGGGTCAAATGATCAGCACTGCAAAATCTTCTATCACCTTTTCAAAAAAGACACCGGCAGATGTGAAGAACAGAGTAAAAACCAGCTTGGGAATCAACAAGGAAGGAGGTGTAGGAAAATACTTGGGATTGCCGGAACACTTTGGAAGAAAAAAGAAAGATATGTTTACATCCATTGTGGACAATATAAGGCAAAAAGCGGCGAGCTGGAGCACAAAAAAGCTATCTACAGCTGGAAAATTAGTTTTGCTTCAGTCAGTCTTGCTAGCTAAACCATCCTATGCAATGACTTGCTTTAAACTACCTCTTAGCCTCATCAAGCAACTCCAATCAGCCTTTACTAGGTTTTGGTGGGACTCTAATCCCGACAAGCGTAAGATGTGTTGGGTTGCCTGGTCGGAATTGGCAAAGCCAAAGGGCGACGGTGGTTTGGGCTTGCGAGACATTGAGATGTTTAATGTGGCACTGTTGGCAAAACAGAGTTGGAGAATTGCAACAAAACCTGACTGCTTGCTGGAAAAAGTTTTACTTGGAAAATACTGCAAAGAAAAGGAGTTCCTCAAGGTTCCGGCGTCTTCTTCATGCTCACACGGGTGGCGCAGCATTCTGTATGGCCGCGATCTTTTGCTAGCTAATACTGGAAAGGCAATTGGAAATGGTTGTGATACGGCATTGTGGGATGACCCCTGGCTCTCCTCATCTACCCCGACTAGGTTGATGGGACCGGCTTCTGCGGAAACTAAAGACTGGAGGGTTTTAGACCTCATCGACAACACAACAGGCGACTGGGATTTAGATCTAATCAATCAGCATGTACCTCAGGCTACTACTGAAATCCTCAGTATTAAACCTAGCAAACTTGGAATAGCTGATGAGTTGGTATGGCTCCCAACAACTGATGGGGTTTACAGTACAAAAACTGGATATTACACAGGCTTATCAATGAAGGAGAATCTGCAGCCATTGGTCTCTTCCCAAGCTCCCTGCAATTGGAACACTGATATTTGGAGAGGATTTTTCTCCCCAAAAATTAGAGTTTTTCTCTGGAAAATTGTTAAAGGTGCATTACCTCTGGGCGAGAACCTCGAAAAGAGAGGCATTGCGTCAAATTCTCTGTGTGTGTATTGTGGCCTTCGTGAAACAGCAACACATCTCTTCCTCCACTGCAGGTTTGCACAACGTATATGGGACTTGGCTCCCATCCTCCATTGCGGTGTGATCGCTAACGCAACTAGCTTCGACACGGCTCTAATGGCGGCCAAAAAACTCACGAATTTACCACCAACAGGTCTGGGCTTGGGACCTTTGTTCCCATGGATATGCTGGACTATTTGGACATCTCGAAATCAGTTAATCTTCGAAAACAGAGTGATCACAGCTGAAGAAACATTGGTAAAAGCTGTTGTTTTGGCGCGCGAATGGCAGGAAGCTCAAGTTCAAGTTCATCATCAATCCTCAACGAGCTCCCAAGGGGTAGAAAGATCAACTGTCCAACCTAGAAGTAATCTCACGTCTGAAACAGTGGTATACACAGACGCAGCGTGGAAAGACAACAAGGCGGGACTCGGCTGGATTTTCACAGATAAAGCAGAAAACATAATCGCGCAAGATGTTAAACTGGATTTGTTTGTGTCTTCTCCCCTCGTTGCAGAGGGACTGGCCATCCGTGAAGCTCTGTACCAAGCAAGACAGAAGGGCTTCACCACCTTGACAGTGAAATCGGACGCTCAGACGCTAGTCAGAGCCATTAACGACAGGAAACCTCTTAAAGAGCTCTTTGGAATCATCCATGATATTCTTAAATTGTCTCTAGAGTTCTCTGTTATCTCGTTTTTTTACATTCCCCGCAAAAACAATTAAGCGGCGGATTCCCTTGCCAAAGGAATCCTGCATGCTTCTGATTCTGCTCTGCTTCATGTGTAACGTTGCTTATCTTTTAATGAAATTGTCGTTCAAAAAAAAAATAGTCGGTATGTGGCGAGATTGACTCCATACGCACAGCTAGTACTTCTGAGATATCAAATATCTAAAGTAGATCACTGTTGTTATGTGTTTCACAAGAAACAAGAAATGACACAAATAACGCATGAATTATTTTCATATATCCATTACCCTGAATCATAAAACTAGAAAATAACAAGTCGTTTCCATATCTGTTTTTTTTCCTTCGATGTAACGACGGATCGACCTACTTAAGATTGTGACGGAGAATGATATTGGCACTGCATTAACAAATCTGACAAGTATGCTTTAATTAATAGAGCTGATAACCGTAGAGATCCAATATACAACATATAATTGTCTAAACAATACGAAATCATTTATAGGTAATTTTATAAACATGAAGTAAATTATCAATACAATCAACTATAAATATTTGTATTGTTTAATACATTATTGCAAAACCTCAAAAATCTTCTTTAAATGATAAAAATCTCGTATACTGATTATATCTAATTTAAAAATCTTTTAAATTATTATTTTTTTCTAACAGAGTTTTTTTTTTTTTAGTTTTTCAACTATTTTCAATCGGTTAATCAATATTCAAATATGATATGTATATATTTACTCCCAACAATAATTGACTGCAAAATTGAAAAATAAAATAGTCAACTAGGAGTAGGCATTTTACCCGGTATCCAAACTCGTATCCGAACTCGATTTAAAATGTCCGAACCAAAATCTGAACAGAAGTAACAACATACCTGAACGAGTATTGAGTTAGGAGAAACCGGATATTCGAATCCGACCGAATAATACCCGAACCCGAATGAATATCCGAAATAACCGAACATATATATATATATATATATATACATATTTTATTCCTAATTTATTTTTCTCATTTTATTCAATATATTTATATTAATGTTGTATATGGCTTAATGTCATATAATATATATATATATATATAACTGTAAAAAGGGATTTGCTACTTATTTTAAATACATATTAAGCTTTTATTTTATGTTTTATCAAATGTTGCGTCCAAAATTAAAAATAACAACCAGATTAATGATTTTCTATTTTCAATAATTTATTTTTAAACTTATTAATTATCTAACCTATTAAACATTTTAAAAATAGTTAAGTTAATAATAAAATTTTAAATACATGAAATTTGAGCAATGAAGAATTTTAGTTTTTTTTTCTTTCAAAATCTAAATATCCGAAACCCGATCCAACATAACCCAAACCAAACTAAAAATATCCGAATCCGGCCCGATAAATAAAAATATCCGAACGGGTACTAGACCTCAATACCGAAATACCCAAAAATCCGAAGTACCTGATCCGAATCCGAATGGGTATCCAAACGCTCATCCCTATAATCAACCATTAAAAGTTAAAAAAGTTATTTTTCTGTTCATCAGTTAATAGTTGATTATTTTGTTCTCAATTTTGCTCAGTCAATTATTAATTAAAAAATATTTATGCGCAAATAATATGAATATTAAAAATTTAGATTTCAAATATTTCGGGACCAAACTGCTTATTTTCTCATTACTATCTATTAAAAGGCAAAATATCTCTTTACATGTGTTCATAGGTAGACTTCTATTATTGCCAAGGCTTGATTATTAAACCACCACCCCAAAGAGAGATGTTAATTAGTTTATTAGAATTCTCCGTTGTGCTTCGATTTTATAACTATTCCATATATACAACAACCCAAGATCCAAAGATTTTTTTAACATCAATTGCTTATATTAAAATTAAAATATTAATGGGTAAAACGGTTACAATTGCAGAGTACTATCAAAGGCTCATATAAAACATCCAAAAAGACAAAACAGATCTTATTGAGAGCGAGCAGAAACATGAAAGGATAAAGACCCATTAGACATGCAAGTAGAAGCTCAGATGAGAGTCCTAGCCCTAGGATGATGACCTTAAGAGTAGTCTAGTTATAGTTGTAAATACCCACACTTGTAGAGGGGATCATATATAATAACATACTAGCTGATACCCGCACGCATGTATGGGTAAGTATTTTATATAAATGTCTGTTGGATTTTAACATTTTGTAACACTATAATCTTTATTAATTGTAAAATAACAAATACAATATTGATCTCTTATATATATTATACTAGGGTCGGTCCGCGCTACGCGCGGAATATTTGCTTCGATTGGTGTTGAAACAGAACTATTTGTGTGGTCTAAGATTTTCGATAATTTGTTTGCATGAAACTATATGTCATGGGATTTTTGCATACTATCACTGTTCTTTTGAGGTTGTGATGTTTGATTCACTTTAAAACTTTGTGTTTAGCAACTTCAAGGTTTAATTGAATTTGTTAATTGGTTTGGTTTCTTTTCATGGTTATATATAGGCATGTTTTATTTTTTTTTACTTTGCGAATTAGTGGACAATAGTATGATAATTGTGATTCTGCGTTGTTGGCTTGAAATTACATTTAGGATATATGACTTTTATTGTACGTAATTTGAATTTCATTTATAGTGGAGATGATAAAATACACAAACATTTAATATGATTTTCATGTACTTCTATATATTTATTTATTACTGTTAAGGATATCAAATAAATTGTTCTCAAACAGGCCATAGATGCAATATGTCGGCTGACTTAGTTATGGATTTGAGTTGGTTTCAACACGATAAAATATTGGTTTTCACCCTATGGCTGATTAGGTTGCATTTTGGATAATTTTGGAAAATTTAGGTAAAAGTCAGTTTTTTGTTATTTTGGATTAAATATCAGATAATTTTATTTTTTAGATATATATTACCTAGCTAATTCAATTCTTCTGGTTAATTGGAATAATTTAAAAATATTTATGATAAAATAACATTCGGGTAATTCGTTCGTTTGGTGTGTTTCAATTAATAAGTAGTGTTTTAAAAATAATTGATAATTACAAAACTAATCATAACTAAAAAACTTTTTAGGTATATTAACTATACTTTAAATACTCGGTAACTCATTCGGTTTCGGTTTAGTTCCGACCTTTTTCATTTTTTTGTTTTTCTACTTTACAATATATGAAACGTTTGGTTATTTCTAAAATTTGTTCCGGTTTCAATTTGATTTAAGTAAAAATGTTAGGAATGTACTAATGTCTGGTAAAATATTGGTTCCAATTCGGTTCTGGGTTTTCGGAAATTTTGGATGATTCTGATAATAAATGTGTTTTTGGTCATTTGGATTAAATATCAGACAATTCAGATAAATTCAGATAGTTTTAAAATATTTTGGATAAAAATGTTAGGATAATTCTTCTTTTTCTGGTTGTGAGTTTATAAGTAGTTTTTAAAAAAATCTTTGGTAATTTTAAAACTAAAAATATTTGGTATTTTTCTTGGTTCAGATTCGGTTTGGGATTTTTTTGATTCCATATATATTTGTACTGTTTGGTTATTTGTGAAATAAATTCGAATTTGAATTCATTTTTTTTTCTGTTTTGGTTTGGTTATCAGTCAATACTAAAATAAATTAATACTAAGTAAGGATAATCACTATTCAATTTATTTTGTGGAATTTTATATCTAAAATTTTTACACAGCTGATTTTTTTATATTTTTTTGAAAATATATGAACCAATTCTTTGTATTCATCTGCTACATTTTGTGAATTTTTCCAGAACTTTGATCATGGCTTTTAAATTCTCGAATTGCTATTTAAGCAATGTCTTTGTCCGTGTTACACATCCACCAGAGTTTCTTATTCAATATCTAGTACCTGGTGTGCATCTTCTAAGTCTTGGATCATACTTTTTGATCGCTTGAGTCCAACTCAAGTTAGGTTTTTTCCCTTGAGCTCAAACACCTGTTTTTCAGCATCCTCATCTTTTATCCTTTGCCTCTTTTCCAAGTATTGAATCTTAGATTTTGACGGTTTAAGTTGCAACCCAAGTTGTGATTTACGTCTCTGCAACTCACTCACCTCTTATGATACATCTTTTATATTATTTGTTCTTCTCAAGAAGTGCTCTCTGTCTCTGCAGCTCAACAACCAGTTTTGCTTAGTCATATTTTACCCTTTATCTTTGCTATGAAACTTGAGTCTAGCATTTGTTTGTTTGAATTACGGCTCAAACTGTGATTTTGTTCTTTTGGGATTCTGTTTTTTGATTAACTTAGGAAATAGTGTAAGAGAAGTGTGTATAAGCAGTTAGAAACTCAGAAGTACATCAAGTAATAGTTTGCTCGTTGTGCCTTAAAGCTGTTTCAATTGTTGAGAGGTCACAAGAAAACTGAAACATGAAGTCTTTGAGTCTATGTGGTTTTTTCAGATCTTGAAGATATTAGCACAATCTCCTATATATTAATTGAGAATCATTTAAAAAGTTGTAACCTTAAGTTTGTAAGAATTAAAAATAACCCTAATCCTATGTGGCATAGTTCTTTGGCTTCTATTTCAAATCCCAAGGATTCTAGAGCATGTGATATAATGTATAGTCTAAAGATTATACTCTCTAGCAATATAATATTTCGTAGGTTATAATTGGTCGCATATATCAAATATTTATTGTTTCGCATGATTTCCTTAAATAAAACCTACGGAATTACCTAATATGATTAAAATATATATATGAAATGATTTTAAACAATAAAGATTTGATAACAATCTATATACTTTTTCTCAAATTTTTTATTTCTTTATTATTAAAATAAATTACACAATTACATTAATCATATAATAAAAATCTTGATTTTTTTTTTGAGTATATTGTATTTCGAATTTTTCAAAATGATTATAAATTACTAAAACTGTTAAAAGTCTCATATAAATTTTTAGGATCATGGTTTTAATTTTTTTCTATATTAAAATATAATGATTATAAGACCATATGAAGAAATATTTATAGTTTATATATATTTCATATCTTTTTAATTAAACTATACATCGTATGAAAATACATACTTATATTTTGATATTTGCCTTGAACATATATTGAAAAGTTAGTGTTTTGATGATGAAATATGTCATTTTTTTAAAATGATTATAAATTATTGAAACTACTAAATATCTCACATTAAAAAAATGCGTTGGTGTAAAGGTTTGTTACACAAATATGCAAATAATCATAAAATCATATGAGTAGAAACTTCAGTTAATAAATATCTATATTAAAATTGTGCTATATTACTATGTTTATATCATTTAAATTTAAACATATATCATATACAATATATAAGATTGATTATTTTGATTTATTTACCCTAATTGCGAATAAACAAAAGTGATAGTTAAATTTATATGCATACGCCAATTTATTACATAATAGTAACTGATTTCTTAGTTATTTAATATATATATTTATTATTTTATTATTTTATAATATGCATAAAAATATAAAATAAATAATAAATATAAAATACTTATTATGCATAAATTGCAGATCTTAACCTAAGTATGTAAATCTTTAATTATTTTAAATCTTAAGTATTTTCTAAATCTCAGGTAAAATTTGAAGATAAATAAGATTGACACGTGAACGTAAATTTCTCATAACCATAATTAATTTTTAAATCATGATATAAAAGTGAGTTAATTTTTAATTTGTTAATTTTTAAATTCTTTGATTTTTTAAATAATTATGGTTATGTTAAATCATGACCATAATTAATTTTAAATTTTTTATTTGTATGTAAAAAACTAAAAATATTGTTTTTAAAAATAATTTAAAATTTAACTTAATTTTATATAAAATTATTTAGAAACCTAATTTGTAAAAAATATAATTTTCTAATATTATTAGACAAATAAATAAATTATATTAAATTAGTTTTGAAACTTTACATATTTTAAATGAAAATATTTTACCAACTACTTCTTTAAAAAACATTAGGGAACTTGCTAATACTCTACCAGTCAAGTCCAATGACATTCAGTTTTTTTTCTTTCACTTGAACCCTGAAAAGTGAATAGATATATGAAATCAGGTCCATTAAATCCCTAAATTCTAAGATTTGATATACAGTTCTAATTACAATTGTTTCTGATCCTGTGTATAGATAATTATATAAAAATTCCAAAATTCTAAAATTGCAAATACATATAGAAACAATTATATGTAAATTTGAAATTTGTCAGTACTAAAATTTTATATTTTAGTTACATATATTCACCCTGCGCAAGGCGTATGTCTTATTCTAGTAATAATGTATAATACTAAAGAAGACAAAATAATAGTTAACTGGTGTTACTGTTTAGTTTCTTTATCAATAGTAATCAAGCTTCCTCCTTTCAGAGTGTACTTTTATTTCGTTAGAAGAAATAAAAGTAACACTATATTGGGTTTAAAAATGGAGATACGAAGCAAGCCATAGATGATTGTGTAAAATCAGTTTTATGATATTTCTCATTATCCACTATTTAGAATATGAGAATCAACATGCAAATGGAATAAAAGACGTATATTAATTATGGAAGAAGAAGCGAACATGGTTCTTTTATCATAAAACTTGATGGCGAAAACTAAACATGGTAGAAAATTCATAAAACTTGAAGAAAAAATATCATAACGCCAAAGATGGTTCAACTAAATATTAGGGTCTTCTGTTCCATCACCTAATCAACTAATTCGTGCGTGTTTTTTAGTGCGTTTCCTGCTGCTGGAACCAGTTGTTTCTCTGCATTGCTTCAGCCAGAAGTGGGTTGCTCTGCAGTGACTGTTGCATCCGATGCGCCAGGGTGGTTTGAGAGGTTGTCATCACCTCTGGTGATCTGAACAGTAGCTGTTTTCTCACCATCTGAGCAGTTGCAGGTGATACATGTGGCAGAAGGCATATCACTTCCAGGATAGTTGTGATGATACATGTGGCAGAAGAAGGCATATCACCTTCAGGATAGTTGTGATTTCCTGTTTTAAATGAAAAGGTTAAATCTTCATCCTTCATGCCAATAAAGAGGTGTGCTTCCAAAAGCTGTTTCAAATCAGAATCTTTTTTTTCTCTTGCAGCTCCAGAGATTGTTTCCTTACAGAAATGAGAAGTCTAGAATCCCAGAAGCGGTCTTTGTCACCTGACTCAAGAATGGTCTACTAAATCCTCGTCCAACATCACACTAAGTTCAGTCCCATCAAACAAAAACAGTAAAAACTAAGAAATCAAGAGAAACCAAACACTATGGCTCTAAGAGTAAGAGACTTACTGATGTTCAAGATCTTCGGTTAGCAACGACCGACACTGGATCCTGCTCCAGCGTAACTCGTGGTGGTGATGACTCTGGTTCGTAATGATCTAGATAATATGTTCTGTTAAAATGAAGCAAAAAATAATAATCAAAACTTCAAGACTGGCTCAGGAAGAATAAGAAGCTATAAAGTCTGATGAAAAAGAGTTTCCTTTAGCTATACTGAGAGAGAGAAAGATAGAAAGATAATCAACAAACGGTCCCAACTTTTTTTCATTCAAAAAAGGTTCAATAAAGATATGAACACAATAGCTTGATAATTTAAGTTAAAAATGCTGGAATATTTTTAAAGAAAATAATACACATCATTGTGCCACAGCTTTTCACATTCCTCGCAATCAGATCAGTTACGCAACGTAGTGGAGAGACTTGCGTGATTAATCAGGAAATTTGAGAAGAAGTGAAGAATCGCACGAGAAACTGTTGGAGAAAACTGATAGACGGTTCCGTTCTTTTCTCACGGGCTTAGGTTTAAGACTTTTGGGCCAATGACTATACGAAGGCCATTACGTAAACAATAAAAATAAGCCCATAAAATATGTCCACGTGGACTTATCTACGTGGCGCTGATGTGGAGGCCTTCAGAGGAAAGATTACATTCTTTTATATAATAGATGTCTGGATATTTGGGGTCCGTCACTTTTGGTTCCATTGATTTGGATTTTAATTTGTTTTTGCATTATGCTCATCAATCTCATTCAGGCTTTATTAATTTTCGGATTAGATTCAATTTGATTCCTTTTGAATTTTGTTTGGATCAGATTGTAATTAAAATTTGAAATCAGATTGTAACCAAAATCTGAAATCATCCTAAAAAAATATTTTTGAAACCTCTGAATTGACAAAAAAATATCAAAATATTTAATTTATTCGTAAATCTAATTTAAAATTAGTTAAACTATCTAAACTAACTAAAGGATATTTAATATAAAAAATAAAACAAAATACAAAAATCTTTTGAATGCAATAAAATATCTAAATTACTTTTACATATAAAAAAACACTAACATATTTTACTAATTTCAGATATCTTCGGATCTAGTTCGGAATTCGGTTTGGTTCGGATTATAACCAAGTTCAAAAGTACTAAGATTATAATAACCTTGCTCGGATAAATTATAATAGCTAGATTGAGTATTATGGAGAAACAAATATTAGATGAATGGTCAAATCTCTCATGTTGGAATCTTGTCATGATATATCATTAAAAAAATTAGGAATAAATATCAAAATTAAATTATTTAATTTGAATGAAATAATATATAAGTATATATAGTGCTTCCAACGTTAAAAATCACTTCGATTTGAAGAAGTGTAGTTCTCGAATTGTCAGGATCAAATAACATATTAGAAACTAACTATTTAAAAATTAATTTGTATACATAAAAGTATATATATTAGAGTAAACACATAAATAAAAACTAATTCCTTTTGTTAATTTAGAATCTTGTTTTTGGTAAAGAAATAAAAAAAAAACATTTTATTTACTTTATATGATATATAATTAAAAACAAATATTGACATATATATAGTAAATTTTAATTTATATTTATTATTGACACTTCATACTCATATAATTTTATAAAAGTTGTATATTTTGTTCTACCAAAAATTTGAATAAATCACAAAAATTAATGTGAGATTGTTCCAATACGAATTTCAAAATTAAAATATTAAGATCTCCATAAATTTTCACTGTAAATTTCGAAATTAAGGTATTTATATATCTTATATAGTATATAGCTTAATTTAAATGATATATATATATATATATCATAAATATTTATTATTAGACTTCATATTCATACGATTTGTAATCATTTATATCTTGCTTGAACAAAAAAAAAGTTAAACCATTAACCAAAAAATTTCAATGCATAACTTTATCATTTTTAGTAATTTGTAGCCATTTCAAAAAAAAAAATATAAATATAACATATAAAAAAAAACTTAGTTTTTTATTATATAATTAATGTGATTGTTTGATTTTTTTATAATATTAAATTAAAAAAGTGAAATAATACAAAATTTGTTATTGAATATGTATTATTCATAATCATTAATTGTCATATATATATGTTAATCATATTGGTAATTCCGTAGTTTTTATTTGAGGAAAGAAACAATATTATTTTGTATACTAATAATTAATTTGATATTTAATTTATAAAAAGTTTAATATATAATTATGTTAACCAATTGATTTTTCTAAAGGTTTTAAAAATTGTCTTGGTGATGACACGTGTCATGTTGTAATGCTTTATGATTAATATATAGGGGAAATGATTTAGAATCCTGAATAATTTACCCAATCTTAAAATTTGTTAGTCTTTCTATACGAATACATAGTCGTTCTTTATTAAAAGTTTGAACTTTCAATCTTACTCGTTGAGTATAAAAATTACAAGCATTTATGACAGCCTTTGTAAGTGTTGTATAAAATAAGACTTAAGAGTAATGACAGTCTATAATAGTAACTTAAAAAGTCTAGATACAGTTTTACAACAGGTGTAGTGTAACAACTAACTAGAAATTGACCCGCACATTTGTATGGACATATTTTTGATTTTATAAATATTTAAATTTGATATTATCATAAATATTTTAGACATATAATTTATATTCAGTGTTATATATCATGTAACTTTTTAATTCTATTGCTTAATTTTTTATTACATTATTAATATATTGTGATTTGTTTATATAATTTACTTTTTTATTAATTGTTATTATATTTTTGAGTTTAGTACAATAAATCTATAATATGAAATAATCAAATAATAAATTTCCTATAAATTTTCCTTTTGAAAATATATAGTTATAGAATAAAAAATTTAACATATATTAATAACTTTATTTTTGTATAAGAATATTACATGGTTAACAAACTTTAACCCGTTTTAATGTAGATAATAATTTATATAAATGAAAGTATTTAAAAAATAAATAGGTTACTTTATCACTTTAATATAAATTTTCATATTTAATTTATATAATAAATCTATTTTAATATAATATAGACTATAAGAAAACTTATAAAGTGGAATATATATATATATATTTATAATCAGAAATAATCAAATAACACTCTTATTTAAATTATATTTTTTTGAAAATGTATAGTTGAGGATCAAAAGTTTAACATATGTTAATAACTTTATATTTATAAGAATATTACATAATTAACAAATTTAACCTGTTTTAATGGTAGATAGTAATTTATTTAAATGATTATTTTTAAAAATAAATTTGCTAATTTACTAATTTAATATTATTTGTCATATTTAATTTATATAATACTTCTATTTAAAATAATATAGACTATAACAAAATTTATAAAAATATAATATGTTTTTATTTTTGTTTTATAGAATACTTATTTAATATTAATTTAAAATAATATTATATTATTAATTACAAAATTAATTAATGCTTTATTTAACAAATATATTTTAAATTTTTAGTAGGATTTTGTTAGATTATTTTTAACAAATTTGCTATAACTGAAAATAAAATTCAAATTTATGGGTACAACTGATTTATTATTAATATTCTTATTGAATATTATGTCATATTATATAATTAATGAAATAAACCTATTATGAATTTTGTACAGTAGATAAAAATAATGAAAATATTTTAATAGAGTAGATTTTATTTCCTTTCCTTTTGACCTTTGATTGTTATCTTTATATTATGAGATTTAGCAATTTAATTGAAATTTAAACTAGCTAGTAGTTTATTTCTTATTTATTATAATTTATTTTGGTATCATTTATTTTTAAATTTTACTTACTGCTTTGTATCTGCAATCAAATCATATACTGTATTTATAATTTGAAAAAGAAAAAAAAAACAGTAAACTAGTTATTGTAGTTAACTTTTATTTCAAAGATCCTTTGATTTCATTTACACATGTGCTAAGGACCGAATAAAAAAAATTAAGATATTACAATACGTTAAACCCAAAATTAGTAATTAAGATAATTGTGATATGTGTCAGGGTTTCGACATATGTAATTTAGTTTACTAATTAAATTTTACATAATTAACTAAAGATAAACTATCCAAATCCAAAAAAAATATTTAGAAGTAAAAGGTCGTAGTGAAAAGTAAATAAATATTCCTTTCGTTTCATTTTATATTTGTTCTTGATTTTTGTAAACAGATTAACAAATTATTAAATTTATTATTTTACCTCTATTACATTGGTTTCTTTAGTTATCTTAATTAGTAAACTAAAAGAATAAGAGTAAATTTAGAAAAGTAGTTAATAAACGCATTGAAAACATAAAACAACATTCAAAATGAAACAAAATTTAAATTTTAAAATGCAACTAATATAAAACGGAGGGATACTTATTTCATATAGGCTTAATTAAAAGGATAAATAAATACTTACTTCCAAGTATTTACTTATTTCCTGCTAATTATAAAATCATAAATCTTGTATATTGACGGAACCTAATTATACAATATAAACAAAACCGGATATTGTAATAAATCTAATTCCAAATATGGATTTAGAAGTTTCGAAGACCTTATTTTGCAAGCTGAATTGGATCGGGTCTTGAATTGCATATTTTTTTCTCACCTTATGTTGACGTACATGCTTACCCTCATGGTCAAATCAAGATGATCGACGGGTCAGACAGACTATTGGGGGATCTCGATCAAAACGTAGGTACATGTTTATTAATTTAACAAATTAAAAAAAAAAAATACTCATCTTGACTTCAGCGAACTGAACAACTCTTCAAAGTCCTCTAACACGTTAACGATATATTTGTACACGTTATTGGGTAAAGAGTAACATTTTTTATGTGTAGGGATACGTCCTTTGGGTCATATTTTTTCCTTTTCAAACAGTTCTATAAATTTATACACCTGTTTTATTTCCCCTTTTTATCAACTTACATTATGCTTTGTTTGAACTTAGATGGTAATACAATAATAACAACACATATACCAGTAAACTACATGTTTGATCTACTTGTTACTTTTTATACCTTGGGTAAAGTCCATCTTTTCTTCTGTAAGAACGATGCTCGATATTGGTAGTATATTATATACTTATTAGTATTTTTAATAAATTTCAATCTCGCTCGTTAGATAAGTACTACAATCATTTATGATGAGTCTATATACAGATTTGGTTTGGAAGATAAACAAAAGCAGTATATTACCGCTTTAAATGACTTGAGTGGTTGCTATAAGCCAAGCGTACGCTCTCTCTCTCTCCCTCCTTTCAAAAAAAAGAGCTTCAACCAACAAAATGAAGAACTTTGGTACTAATCCTCCAACACCAACACCTCCACCACCATTCAGATTTAGGCTTATAGAGCATCAGGCCAAAGAAGCTTACGAGGAAAATAAGCTGACAAGTTTCCGAGAAAAACTCCAAAACCAAGAATCCCAACCGGTTAATCAAGATCAAAGCCTCACCTTCTTACCCAACATTACCATACATGACCAAGAACCATACTTGCATAACCACGAGCACACTCGTTCCGAACCTGGTACCACACGGCATGATTGGGTTATCTCAATAAAAGATAAGCTCGAGCAAGCAAATAAACAAGACGGAAGAACTAGCTCGAGCTCAGGCAAGCTCTGTATTTACAAAGTTCCACATTACTTGCACCGAGATGACAAGAAATTGTATCTCCCACAGACTGTCTCACTTGGTCCATACCACTATGGCCAAGAGAAAACCCGGTCCATGGAATGCCACAAATGGCGTGCTCTTAATAAGGTCTTGAAACGTACGATGCTAAGCATTGAAGTGTTTATTGACGCCATGATTGAGCTCGAGGAAGAGGCTCGTGCTTGCTATGAAGGTACCATTGCTTTAAACAGTTACGAGTTCACAGAAATGCTTGTTCGTGATGGCTGCTTTGTTCTGGAGCTTGTTAGTGTGTTAAGTCCCACATCGATAATCTCAAAGAGATTCAAGTAATATATAATACATATGAGCCAATTCACCTATAGCCTTAAGGTTTTGGGTTGAAAGCTCATGGTTTATCATGGTATCAGAGCCGGCCCACACCCTGACCCATTAATCCGGCCTGGAAAGTGGCCCGATCAACCCATTAGCTGATGGCCCAGAGAAGGCTCAGTTCTATCGAGATTGCTAGAAGAAAAAAAAGCATTGTCTCGGTAGGGGTGGTTATACGCACCATTATCTCGAGGGAGGGTGTTGGGATTAAAGATCCCACATCGGAAATATGAATGGGACATGAGTAATATATAAGGGACTTGGGTCAATCCACTAATTACCAATTGGTTTTAGGTTGGAAGCCCATCTACTCTAACATGGTATCAGAGCGATAAGATCCTTTGACCTAATTTACTATAACTACTACTATATCGATGTTGGGCCCTCTGTGGATGTTATTCCCACATTGTCCACGCTTCAGACCTAGAGATGTCTGAGCGTGAGGGAGGGTATTGATGAGAAACATCCCACATCGGAAATATAAGAATTAATCTACTACTATATAAAGGGTTAGGGCCAATCCACTAATCACCAATTGGTTTTAAGTTGGAAGCCCATAATAACCCGATTCTAACAGAGCTCTTCACTGGATATCAGGAAGGATTCTCTAAACTAGGGTAACCGTGATTCAATTTCTGTCTTTTGGTTATTTTGTTAAACCCGTCTGATTCAGATCCGTTTATCTAATAAGTAATAACTAACTAACTAGATTATTATCAGCGTTTCGAAGCCACATGATTATTTTTGTCATAAGAATAAAGTTTAATAAAAATAAATACGTTGTAGTTTATGTTTATATTTATAGATTTGTTGAATTTCAACTGATATCAATTTATTGACTTAGCACTTTACTGTAGAGTGTGTTCGTTTGGAAACATGTTTATTTAGTAGACTGTTGTGTTATAATTACTTAAACTGGAATTTTAGTATTTTTGTTCATTATCAAGAGCATTTTCTATAATAACATGATAACAATTATTTTAAAATAGCAATCTCAACAGATAACTAGTAACAAATGTTAAATTTTAGTTCGATACAACGTTTCTGTTTTAGTAAAATATTTTTTTGATAACAATTATATGATTTTGATTATTTTTGATAACAATTATATGATTTTGATTATTTTGATAACAATTATATGATTTTGATTATTTTGATAACAATTATATGATTTTGATAACAATTATATGATTTTGATCATGATAACAATTATATGATTTTGATTATTTTTTCTTTCTCTTTTGGATGATGTGCAGATACGAACGTAATGATGCCGTTTTCGCGATTCGAGGATCATTGTATTATATTCAACGTGACATGATACTGCTGGAAAATCAACTTCCTTTGTTCGTACTCAACCGGTTGTTAGAGCTACAACTCCGTACACATAACCAAACTGGTTACCTGATGCACTTAGTGGCTCGGTTTTTTGACCGGGTAATGCCAACGGACGTGGCGTTGGGAACAGGCAGATTCGTATGCCCATCAGCGGACGGTTTGGCTGATGTTCTCAGGGGAAGTAAGCCAAAACCTAAGACGATGTCCCCACGAACGAGAAGGCATTGGCGTAGACAAACTCTTGAATCAAATGATACCTTCGGCAACGGAGTTAAGGGCTGCCGGTTTTCAGTTTCGCATCAGGATGACTGACCGGTTTTGGGATATTAAGTTCAACGATGGTTATCTAGAAATACCAAGTGTAGTGATCCATGAAGGTAATTTTTTTGTTCCCCCTCGCTCCTAACATGTCTTTAGTCTATCTCCAGTTATACTCTAGTCTTCATTCTAAATTCTATTTTAAAATAAATTAGATTATGATCCGCACAGTTGCATGTGATAGTTTTCATTTATATTTATTATTTAAATTTAAAAATTAGTAATATTAAAATTTGGTGTAAATGTTGTTGGTTTATTTACATCAATCTTGAACATTAGTTGATAAATAAGAATTGAAAGGAATAATTCATTCTTTTATGTTCTTAAAGAATTTTACCATTTATAAAAAATAATTTTCCTTTTTATTTTTTTCTCATTTCTTTTATTTTAAAGGAATATAGAAAAAGATAGTGAACAGTTGAACACTTTGTTTAACGTATGAATTTGTACTCGCATTAATTTAGTTATGTTGTATCCACGGGAAATCTGAATCATTTGTTAAAATTGTTAAGATTATTAGAAAGTTGATAAAACTTTGGTTTACATATTCCAAGACAGTTTAGGCAGGTTGTCTCAAACGATTATGGAGGATTTTGTAATGAATATTTAGTTATACAGGTCAGTTTAATTGTTAAGATTCTTAGAAATATTTGTATACATTTTTCATTATTTTAGACAGATTATAAGATATATAAAAATATGCATATATCCTAACTATTTTATAAAAGATAATATCATATTGACTAAAATTTGAGCAGATTCTTTTGTAAGTAATTTTTCTATCTCCAATTTTTTTGTATTTCTATAGGTATTAGTTACCAAATATAACCAAAAACTCAAAATCTCTTTATTTTTAAAAATATTATTAGACTAAAATCTCAATATATAGATTTTTTAAATTACAATAGAAAACTAGATTTTGACTCGCGCTTTTAAAAATGTGGGCATATTTTTACATGTTAGATAAAATTTATTTGAATTAATTATTTAAACACAAAAAACTAAAACTTGTATATCAATATTTAAAAAAAAAGTATTCTAATGTTTTGATTTTTGC
Organism: Eruca vesicaria subsp. sativa; assembly: GCA_932364175.1. NCBI lineage: Eukaryota > Viridiplantae > Streptophyta > Magnoliopsida > Brassicales > Brassicaceae > Eruca > Eruca vesicaria. The sequence goes on along the minus strand of CAKOAT010061821.1, from coordinate 288,228 downwards.
GTATTGTTTTCATATAATAGTAAAACAAATCTATTCATATAACAATATTATTTTTTTGTTATTAATTACCTACGATAAGTTTACATTTTTACTTATTTTATATCTAAAAATTATTTATTAAAAAAAATTGAATTGACATATCAATCTTAAGGATAAAATGACATAGTAAAATAATATTTTTTAATTTTTGATCGCTAAATAATATTATGCACGAAAATATGATATTAAATCTAAATAGAAAGTATAATTTTCATAAAAAGAAACTTATTATTAATCACGAAATAGGAAAAAATATCAGTTACCATAAATACATGAAATATTTAGTTGCTTAGTTAATTAAAATTCTAAAAATAAAGAGTGGTATTATCTTATAAGTATGATAAAAATCTAAAGGCAGAATCTAAAAATTTTAAAATAGGATTCTACTTTAATAGTATAGATGTATATATAGTTATTTAAAATTAAAAATTTTTGCCAAACAATACACTATAAAATAACTAGGAAACATAATATTATACGAAAACATAATCCTACATGTTAGAAAAACATAACACTATTTGAAAAATAAAATAAAAATTAATATAAATATATGTATATATTTAATTAACAAATTTATATCAATTTTACCAAATAAAACACTATACAAAAATAAACGTTAAAAAGAAAAACTATCAATACTTCTTATGCACTTATTATTAGAAGGTACAATGTTTAAAAGTAAAATATTTCATACAAAAATTAAAGTTTTTATATACTAAAAATATATGCACATAGCTTAAATATATTGTGGTTGGTAAATTTCTGAAATCAATAAATTCGGATGACCGAACTCTTATGAACCAAATTATAATAAATATATTTATAATGCTTGTTGCATTGTCTTATTGTATCATTTCAAACTTAAATGATATTTTAATTAGTATATAAAAATAGAAATTTACATTAATAAAATAGATATATTCTAATCTCATTCGATTTCCGGTTCTAAAATAAAAAATGCTATATGGATGATTGTTTGGATTTTAACTAACTTCTTTAAATTATTTATTTTTAAGTGAGCAAGTGCATTTTAATTTTAACTTGCACCAAATTTGGCATGTCATATACAATGGTTTCGTGTCGCTTTACGGGAGTTACACAATGCAACGAGTGCATTTATTCTCTTTTTTTATTAGAATCTATTACTCTAAACTTACAGTCCCACTCACTCTCCATTTTCATATTTTAGGTACCAAATCTCTCTTGTTGAATCTTATAGCTTTCGAGCAGTGTCATGTGGAATCGAGCAACAATATAACATCCTACTGTGTCTTCATGAACAATCTGATAGATTCTGCCGAAGATGCTAGTTACTTTCACGAATGTGGTATCCTAGAACACTCGCTAAGGAGTCATTCGGAAGTTGTGGATATGTTCAACCAACTATGTCAGGATGTAGTCATGGACTCCAAGGATATTTATTTGTCTCCGTTGCTGACTACGGTGTATCACCGTTACCACAAAGACTACATCAATAAGTGGCAAAGTACAATCGAGATGGACAAGCACTTGGCGACCTTGAAAGAAAGGTACTTCGACAACCCTTGGGCATATTTGCCTTTCTTTGCTGCAGTTATTCTGCTAGTTCTTACCGTATGCCAAACTTATTTCGCTGCTTATGCTTATTTTCATTAATATTCTATTGGATTTTTTTCCTCGTTCAATTCTTAATGCTTGAGTTTTATGACATGGTGTATTTACTCATAAGAAGAAGAAAAAATCTACATTGTAACATTTGGATTTCGAAATAACTACTCTACTGTAAAATATTTGGAACATGATAATTTTTATTTTATCTTTACGGAATCATATCTTTAAACTTCATGTAAGATTGTCCTATTTTAGTTTCACAAAAAAAATTGTCCTACTTGAATTTTTGTTAATTTTTTATTCAGATAGATCCATCTGTAATTATCGGATCTGAAATCATGTCGTTAATCTATAATACTAAAATAGAAATTATAACTCATTTCATGTGTAATTTTTTAATTTGGACCACTTTTAGATTTTTTAAAAAAAAATTTACCTAATTTTATTATATAATATATTTTCATATCTTTAATTTCATTTGAAATACAAAAAATATTTCTATGAAAATTCTAACAATATATTTGTGAGATCTTTTAGATTTTTTTTTAAAAAAATATACTTTTTTCAAAAATTAGTTAATTGAAATTTTAATTATCAGAAATTATAATTAAACAAATATTCATTTTTTATTTATAACAAAATTATGTAAAATAATTTTAAATATTCTAAAAATTTGTTTCTCTATTATGTATGTCCAACTTAATTTAATCACCACATATATTTTAAATATAGAAAGAAAACAATATTACCGTTACATATTATTTTTTTCAAATTGTTACAAAAATTAAAATTAAAATTTTTATAGTGATAATATTATAAGCCACACAAACATTATTATACAGTTAGATAATATATAACATCAAATTATATTAATAACTTTTATTGTATAACTTCAAACATTTTAGTATTCAAAGAAATCAGCACAGTTGTGCCGATCAAATCTAGTAAATAATTAAAAATGCATCCATATTCATACTGCTTGCAGCACGGGTTAGACACTTAGATATATCCCATCCCAAATGACTCGAGCCAAGAGCACATACATTCCTAATATAACAGGTTGGGATTAAAACATCCGCAGCAGATTATGTCAATTTCTCTTTTACCCCACATAACTACTCCATACAATAACCTAAGATCCAAAGATATTTAATTAGAGAATTCCTCAAGGGTTATCATGCTGCAAGGCACATTCTTTCGGTCTTCAATCATGGAAAAGTAACAAACAAACACAGAAGAAAGGAAAGCTTTCTGTGGTTAGAACATAGACATCCCAAATATGATTTCTCTTCGGTTCAAGTTCTCTCTTTCCATGCGGTTAGTATTACTCACAATCGGTATGTTCCCAAATGTTATTAATTAGTTTAGATATTGACTCACAAATCGTTACACAATAGACTGTGGAAAGAAATTCAGAGTTAAAACGCTGAAAGATCGAAGACCAAACGAATGCTAGAATTAGGATATCTAGAGAGCGATGAAGCGAAAACATGGTGGCAAGGAAAAAAAAACTTCATCGTCAACAGTATCAAGCGATGTTTGCTATTGAAATCAAAACCCTTTACAGAAATCAAACAGCTGAACACATAACTGCATCTACCAAATTTTTATCCAAATGATCGCTTAAAACCAGATAAGAAAAAAGTTCCAAATTTTTGCAACTATTATGGTTTATATAAACACAAATACCCGACTGCAAATCTTAAATCACAGAGATACAATCTAATCATGTATAGATGTGTCTGATGGCAATATAGTCTCCGGATTTTGCCATCTTGTGCAATGTTTAGAAACAGGCTTAACCAGTATAATAGGATAATATAATATCTTGTTTTTCAAAAATGTAAGTGTAGTTAAATTTTAAAAAAAAACTAGATTTTGACCCGCGCTTAAGAAGCGCGGGTTTTTTTTTTTGTTTTGATGGTGTTTCTAAATTTGATTGAGTTGATGGTAAAAAGGGTTCGAGATACCTTGCATTTATAAAATGAGAGGGTTGTTGTTCTATTATTTTATTTCAGTCTTGTAAAATTAATAAAATGAATATGGTAAAAAGATCTTAAAATCAAAAGNACTAGATTTTGACCCGCGCTTAAGAAGCGCGGGTTTTTTTTTTTGTTTTGATGGTGTTTCTAAATTTGATTGAGTTGATGGTAAAAAGGGTTCGAGATACCTTGCATTTATAAAATGAGAGGGTTGTTGTTCTATTATTTTATTTCAGTCTTGTAAAATTAATAAAATGAATATGGTAAAAAGATCTTAAAATCAAAAGATTGTTATTAACCCATTGAGAAGCGTAGTTTCTATTTTTTGATTGTGCAAAAATGGGTACTTAATTTTTAACATTTTAAAAAAAATAAACGAAGTTAAATTAAACCAAATTTCATAAATAATCGATCATACCATATATCTCTAGAATCTAAAAATAGAAATCAAACCGAGAAACCAAATAGGTATTTAAATTTTTTATATATAAATTATATACCTACAAATATTAATTATATATAATATCTAAACACTAAATAACCTAAAATACTATTTTTAACCAAATTAGACAAATCAATGAATTACCGGAATATTTTTATCAAAAATATTCAACCTATCTGATATTTAAATAGTAGGTTAGTTTACATTTAAAATTAAATCAAAATATATCATGTAAAATAAATAAACATATCTTATTTAAATTAATTTTTTGACCAATTTCGTTTGAATCTCCAACTTATAATGTCTAGAACCATTTAATTTTTAAATCTCATAAAATTAATCATTTAGTTCTTTTATAAGAATGTAATATCTAAATTTAATAATTGATTGCATATATTTAACTAAATTAAAGTGTCATAGTTATAATATTATGAATATTTATTGTTACAGAAATTTTATAATAGATTATGGAAAGTAATAAATGAGTTTATTTAAATTGTAAAGTATTTATATAGTTAGAGAAATATAAGGAAAGACTAAAAATGTTAGTCTAATGAAAGGGTGCAAACAACTTTTTTAAGTAGATTTATTTACACTCCTTCTCTTTTAATAGTATAGATNTATAATATTATGAATATTTATTGTTACAGAAATTTTATAATAGATTATGGAAAGTAATAAATGAGTTTATTTAAATTGTAAAGTATTTATATAGTTAGAGAAATATAAGGAAAGACTAAAAATGTTAGTCTAATGAAAGGGTGCAAACAACTTTTTTAAGTAGATTTATTTACACTCCTTCTCTTTTAATAGTATAGATAACATATTGAGTAAATAACGCATACAACAACAAATTACTTCGATATAAGCTCCTATGGGTGACATGTAGTATTAAGATTGATTTATACGCAGTATAACTCAATGTAATTTGCAGTTAAACTGTAACTTTATGTGATAATTTTGTAGTAAAAATAATAATTATCAATACTATTAAAATTAATGATTGGTAACTTTCTTGATGTATAAGTTTCAATATATTTTTTATAAAATAATTTAAATATAAACTTATAAATAATGAAGTATTTTAAAAACAAATAAAACATTATATCATTTTAAGATAAACTAGATTTTGACTTGCGATTTAAAAGCGCGGGATAACCTTTCTATTAAAACTTCATACAATAGTTTTTTTTATGTAAAGTGTAGAATAACATTTGAATTTGATAGTTGAGTTTTGATGTCTATAATAGAGATTTTAGTTATTTTGATGTATATTATTGCACTTTACATAATTAAGTTATAGAGTGTGATTATGCTTTTAAAACAATTAAATTTTCTAATTTTGAAAATTTAAAATAGTTAAATTTTCTAACTTGAATTTTGTTTTAAGTGTTCAAAATTTTAAAATATTTAAACTTTCTAATTTCGAATTTCGTTTAAGTGTTTTAAATTTTAAAGTAGTTAAATTTTAAAAGTTAAACACATAATTATGTTTCAGTGTTTTAAATTTTAAAATAGTTAAACTTTCTAATTTAACTAATAAGATTCCATGGCATGAAGAAATCAGTCACTTCCATCTTGAATAGAAAAAAAAACTTTGCACTGACTGTATTTTGAGTTTAATGCAATTCAAAACAGATTAACATCTTGGTTGAAAACATTTTTCAGATAAATAATGATGAAAAAGTCTAGATAATCATAAATTTACAAAATTGTAAGAAGGTAATTTCCTATAGTATCAAAGCGGTCTTAGTTCAGTGGTAGACTTTTAATCTCGTGACTGTGGTGGGTTTGATCTCCATAGACGGCGACATTTTTTAAACAGATATAATATCTTCGCCAGCCACAAAATTACAAATCGTTAACTTTGGCGCTGAAGAAAAACAAATTCCAACTTCCATGACAATGATGGAATATTCTTCTTAGAAAAACTAATCACAACATGTCCTTTGGTACACGGTATCTCACACCGTGAGCGATGTTTTTCAAATTTTCCTCCCTTCCCATCTCAAGAACATATACAATTTTCAAAAACACCATTGTAGATCAAAACACACTATGAGTACTGGCATTTATCGTTCTCTTCAGTCATCACAACGCTCTCCTTTATATCTTGAATCATCTTTATCACTTCTCTCATCATTGGCCTTTTATCAGGCGACGTCACACGGCAAAGACAAGCTGTTTGACTCATCATTTCAAGCCCATTCTCCTCCTTGGACTTCTTCTCTTCTTGTCTCATTGCTCTTACCCAATCCAACATATCGCCCTCTCCCATAAACGGTTGCCTTGAAGCCGGTTTACCCGTCAACAGCTCCAAGAGAAAGACTCCAAAGGAGTAAACATCGCATTTGGCCGTAGGGTAGTTTGTTGATTTCCTGATCTCAGGAGCTTTGTAGGAAGCGATGTCAGGGTCACTAGGAGGGACAGATGAGTCTATTAAGACACTAAGGCAGTAATCCGTGAGACAAGCTTCGAAGTCGTGACCTAGGAGGATGTTTGTTGACTTTAGGTTTCCATGGAATTTTGAAGATGATTGGTGAATGTAATGTAGTGCTTGAGCTACATCTTCTGCTATCTTTAAACATGATGTCCAATGTAATGGCTTTGTCTTTGATGTTTTTGAACCTACATATTTACATGGGAAAAAAGAAACTATAAAGACTTTTATTATATGTTGGTTATTCACTACAACAAACTTCCAATGATAGACGAGTGATGTGAGACAGGACATGACACTCTGCGCATAACTCCTAGATAAACACACAAATTCCCTGACAAACTGACTGTAATCTCACGTGAAAAAACAGCACAGAGATTCTGTCTTTTACCTACAGTTAAAATTCAATTTTGAAAATACTATAAAAAGACAATTTTTTTTATTTTAGTAATAACAAATTCTAATAAAGTATTTAATAAAATATCACTAAAATTCACTAAACTCCGCATCTATGTAGTCAAGTCTAGACTTACTTCAGTTGAGGACACACGTAAAGGTGTGTCTATCAACTGTGACCAATTAACATAACATATATAGTTTAAAATGGTAACTAAACTCGGTGGTGGTAACTCAGAAGTAAAGAGCTAAAACCCTAACAAACAAACAAAAAACTAAGATAAAACGTGTTACCGTGAATAAGGTTGAAGAGACTTCCGTTAGGTTGGTACTCATAGATAACAAGTCTCTCTCCATTCGACTGAAAATAAGCTTTTGTCTGCACAAGATTCGGGTGCCTAAGCTTACCAACTCTCTCCATGTGATTCTCAAACTCCAAATCCGAAGTAACAGCTGTTTTGGACGGTGCAAATCTCTTAACCGTCACGATCATCTGATTAACCATCACCGCCTTATACGTCGTCCCTACAGATCCTCTCCCCAAAAGCTCCGCCGAAGCTCTCATCAGCTGGTCCAACGTGTACATGCCTCCTTCTCTGGATTCGTCAACGTCGCCGCAGAATATTAAATCTCCGCTTCTTGGGACTCTCTTTTGCGGCGATGGCGCTTGGATTTGAATCTTGACTTCCTCCTCACGCTTCAATGGTTTGATAACTGCTCGTGTGGTGAGAGATTCGGTTTGTGGTTGTGTAGTATCTCCTTTTAGATTCGGTTGCGTAGTATCGTCCACGTCATCATCTCTCCGGTTCTTGATAACCAAAGAGTACACGACAAGGCAGAGACCGAGGACTACTAGTGACGCGAGACCAATGGTGAAACCTAGCACTAACCATCCACTTTTACTCTTTTTATTATTCACTACTGAACCAGGAATAGTCGGTAACGTTGCTTCACCATTCTGAGCGGTTTGAGGCGGTTGCGATGATGATGTGGCGTTCGGTTTCGACGAATCGAAAAATGGAGGAGAACGTGAGCCGCAGGATCTGTTAATGATCTCACCGCAGAGACCAGCGTTAGGCCAGAAGGAGGTTACATTGAAACGTAACAGAGTAGCCGTCACCGGGATCTTCCCGGTGAGGTTATTCCCTGAGACGTTAAACGACATCATGTAAGACTGATTCAGCGGCGGGAGTCCGCCGCTGAATCGGTTAAACTCAAGATTCAAAGAACTGAGCCGCGTCAGCGCATTGATATCCGCCGGAATCTCCCCGGAGAAGTTGTTATACGAGAGGTTAAGCACGATCAAACGATGGAGGGAGAGGAGCGAGGGAGGGAGAGCACCGGAGAAACCGTTTCTGCTTAGGGTTAGGGTTCTGAGGTTAACGAGTGGAGATAGATCAGGGAGCGAGCCAGAGAGGGAGTTATCTTCAAGGCTAAGAACACGGAGCTGGTCAAGACGGCTGAGAGTCTCCGGGGAGAAACGTCCCCGGAGGCCGACGCCGTTTAGAACAAGGCGAACGACGCGATCTTGAGAGCACTCGACGCCACGCCATTGGCAGTAGTCGTAAGGCTCGGTGAGGGAGTATAGGAGCTTGCCGTCGAGATCGGCTGTGGATTTGAAGGAGAGGAGAGCGACGGCGTCGGATGGTAAGAAGGAGTTGAAGTAGTTCGTTGTCGGGAGAGGGTATGCGGCGGAGAAACGGAGGAGGAGGAGGAAGAGGAGAGAGTAGAGGAGGGAGAAGAGTGTCATGTTGTGTGTGTTTGTGTTACAGAGCAGAGCATCTGTCAGTTATTATTCTGAAATGATTTTTGAAATATGTAAACTCTTGTGGCACGCGTGTGTGTAATATATACATCTTTGATTCTGTTCTTTTTACTTAATTGTAGAAAAAAAAAAGAAAAAAAAATTAGATGTTCGTTAGTTTTCTTCTATAGTATATTATATTAGTACACGATATACGAAATATGTTGAGAGAATAACTTGTTTTGCAAACTACACCTAACAGAATGGATCTTCATTGTACATATTGTATTGGTACAAAGAAAAGGACATGGTACGTTCACCATTTGATTGAATCCTTCTTACTCAACTCATACTATACTTTTTTATATCTCCTAATCATCGTTACAAAATAATTAGGAATTTTAAATTGTAGGGGTCGCGTTTGGCTTGACGACACGCGTCAGTGTGAGTCCCGTGGGGTAAATTTTATAATATATCTGAATGGGCCAAACAAGGTAACGGGCTTGATGAGTTTTTATTTTAAGTCATTAGGCCAATTTTTCTTTCTTGCCTGCCAAACTTTATTAATTTGGAAGATCTGTTGTTACATAACAACACAATTGGAGTGTTATAGTTAATGCTTTCCTAGCTAACTAGGATAAGATCCACACTTTGCGCGGGATGAAGCTATTATTTTTATTATGTTTTGAAAAATGAAACAATAGTTTGGTTTCATTCAGATTAGAGGTGTTAAATCCGGATATCGGGTTTCGGTTCGGCTCAATTTTTTGGTATTTCGATTATTAAAATATAACTACTATTCTAAATCTATATATACTTCAGTTTGATTTGGTTTATATACCATCGGTTTTAGTTTATTCAATTTTATACCAAAAAAACATGATTATTTAGTTTGAGATCATATTATATATTATACAAATATATAATATCATCATATTTAGAGTCATATTGTCACAGAGTCATTTATTAAAAAAAATATTATATATTTAAATAAAAGAATAAAAAACAAAAAGGCTTCTATAATCTAATAAAATGATCAAATCTAGAATTAATATCAAAACACTTAATTTTGAAAATAAAAAATAAAAAACAAAACAGAAGCATGAAAGAAAAGTTTTTATATTCTTCCATATTTAGTGTTCATCAAACCAATATGTCTTCGATTGAACACAACTCTGTTTGTTTAAAGATAAAAAAAAAGTTGTAAAGAATTTCAACTAATTGTTGTCCATCAAATTTATAATTTTTACTTCAATTTAGTTACTGTTAAAAAAGCAAAAGATCAAAATAAGAAGTCTAAGTTGTAATAAATTGTTAGCTATTTATAAATTATAATTATCGTTCTACTCAAGTAACAAATAGATATTCATGTGTCGTTATAAATATATACATATTTATTTGTTTCAGTTTAATTGGTTATAAATCAAACCATATTCAGTTCCTATGGTTTTTATAAAATCACATCCATTCGGTTTGTATGGTATATACCAAAAATAAGCATATTATCGATTGTTAATATCTTTTAAAAATATAAAATTAAAAAAGAACTAAGATATTTAAATCATTGATAACAAAAAATTTCAATGTGAAAGAATTAATAATTTTATAATTTATAAATGTTCTTGAAAATTTATTGAGGATTTTGAAATTAAAATATTTATGTAATCTTATATGGTATATAGTTTAATCTGTATATATATTTGTTTTATTATTGAATAATACTTTTTACTTATATGGTTTTAAAATCATGTATATCTTTTTATAATAAAAATGTTAAACTATTGATCATTAACTTTTAACATAATAATTTTAATAGTTTAGTTATTTATTCTCGTTTTTTGAAATTCAAAATATAACCTATACGAAAAAATCTAAAATTTAATTTTATAGTTAATTTGATTGTTTAATTTATTTTATTAATATAAATTTTTTTAAAAATGATGGAGGATATATAAACTGTTATCAAATATTTATTATTAAAATCATTAAGTGTCATATATATATATTAGTCATTTATGGTAATTCCGTAGGTTTCATTTATGGAAAGAAAATAAAATAGTAATTATATCTAGGGGAACAATCATAAATTCTTCTATCATAAATATCATATCATATCATCATATCATATAATTTAACCAACGAATGTATCTAGCGACATATAAAAATTGAATGTGAATCTACTTATTTTTCAATTGAATTTAATTGACTACCTAATTGAGTGACACCTAAGCATGAGGTCTTTTTTAATTATTACAAAATTGAGGTTACAATTTTTTAAATGTTTCTCCTTTAATAATATATAAGGGATTGGTCCGCACAAACATTTCCATTTATGTTTCGATAAGTAAAGATGATATTGGTATACACAAGACTTCATGCTTTGATTGCATAGATAATAGTGTTGCAGTCGAAGAGATGTTGTGCCTTCACTGATCAACCAGATGACGTTGATATTATTAGGTGCTGTTTGTTTCACCATCTATCATCTCCATCCAGCTAATCCATCTAGATGATTCATCTAGATGGTCCATCCACATTTTTGAGATTGTTTGTTTGTCCATCAAGATGGTCTATCTCGATGGATCATCTAGATGGACTCATGTTTGTTTCTCTGTTTTTCTTCTCCATCTAGATGAGTTTAGTAAAAAAATTACTAAAATACCCTTGTTTTAATTTAGTCATATGTATGATATTAATTTTAAATATATTTTTATAATTTTGACGCAAAAATGAGTTTTTGCGGATTTGGGGGAAAAACGGGTTTTTGTGGTTTTAGTTGGAAAATGTGTGTTTGCGGTTATAGCGCGAAACACGTTTTTGCGATTTTAGCGGAAAAATACGTTTTTGTAGGAAAATGTGTTTTTCGGGAAAACGTGTTTTTGCGATTTTGGCAGAAAAATGTATTTTTACGGTTTTGGCGGGAAAACTAATTTTTCGGTTTTAGAAAAAAAACGCGTTTTGGCGGGAAAACACGTTTTTGATAAAAACACGTTTTGGTGGAAAACGCGTTTTGGCAGGAAAATGCGTTTTTGCGGAAAACGCGTTTTGGCGGGAAAACGCGTTTCGGCGGAAAACGCGTTTTGGCGGGAAAACGCGTTTCGGCGGAAAAACGCGTTTTGGCGGGAAAACGTCTTTTGGCGAGAAAAACGCGTTTTGGCGGGAAAAACGCGTTTTGGCGGGAAAAACGCGTTTTGGCGGGAAAACGCGTTTTGGCGGGAAAACGCTTTTTGGCGGGAAAAACGCGTTTTACGGTTTTTATGAGAAAACACGTTTTTGCGAAAAACGTATTTTTGCGGTTTTGGAAGGAAAACGAGTGTTTGCGGTTTTGGTGGGAAAACGTGTTTTTCGGTTTTTGCGGGAAAATACGTTTTGGCAGAAAACCGGATTTTTGCAGTTTTGCTAGGAAAACATATTTTTTGCGGTTTTGGCGGAAAACGCGTTTTTGCGAAAAAATGCGTTTTGGCGGAAAACGCGTTTTTGTGAAAAAATGCGTTTTGGCGGAAAAACGAGTTTTTGCGGTTTTGGTGGGAAACACATTTTTGCGGTTTTAGCTAGGAAAAAATGTATTTACGGTTTTGGCGGAAAAAATATTTTCGCGGTTTTGGTAGGAAATCCGTTTTTGCGATTTTGGCGAGAAAACACGTTTTTACAATTTTGGCGGAAAAACGTGTTTTTACGGTTTTGGCGGAAAAATGCGGTTTGATCATTCGAGGAAATATGGTTTTTTCATGTAAGTTACAAAATAATAGTATGTTTAGATTTGTAATTTATGAATTATATAAAAGGGTATAATAGACATTATACAATTTTGGAAGAACCATCTCCATCCAGATGGTTCAAATTGGTCCATCCAGATGGACTTCAAAATTAAGCCTAAAATTTCAAAGTCATCCGGATGATCCATCTAGATGAGTTGTACTTTTAGTGTATTAACAAACAAAACTCTCATCTCCATCCAGATGACTCATCTGGATGGTGAAACAAACAGGCCCTTACATTCAAAGCTCATTTGTGTATCCTAGTGACCAACTAACTAATCCTTGAACTCCTCCTTCGCTTAGATCAGACAGAGAAATATTAGAGGCAGTAACCCCAGGTTCAAAACGTATTTGGTACCAAAAATATTGTAAAATCGGAATAACTAAAGATTAATTTCAAACATAATAAAAGATTGGACACTAACCACAAATTGTAATGGAGTTCAATTCAAATAGTGCAATCATGGAAGCAAATGGATAATGTAAAAAGTGAAGTGAAATACTCCGATGATCTGATCATACAAACCATGGGAACAGAGCACCACTCCGTTATTTGCGGAAATACATAATCACAAAAACAAAAAACTGAAAGATACATGGATTTTTACTTTTTGTTTTTGTTTTTGTTTTTCTTTTCATGGTAGCTTGATAGACTCGATAGTTTTGCTACCGGTATGCGGCCTTGCAAAGTAATATTTCATGTAATCCGAATACCTAGTAGGCTTGTACAATGGTTTCTCACCATTCCCTAGCACCTCACGTAACGGTTCGATAACGGAATTATAACCCGGTCCCATATAATACGCAAAAGAAATCCGGCTAAGAAACTGACTTGCCATCACCAAATGTTCCACGCTCTTGTAGCGATCGTTGCTCAAAATCTGTAACATGTCTCCAATGTTAACCACAATGGCTCCCATAACTGGAGGGATATGGAGCCACTTGTCACCGTATCGAGCATAAAGGCTGCCTAATATGTCGTCCTGGAGAAGAAGTGTGAGGGTGTTGATGTCGCAGTGGTGACCGGTTCCTACGGTAAGTTTCGGTTCGGGACACTCGGGATAGTAGTTGACGTTCATCCTCAAAGTTCCCATTAGGCTTTGTTCTTCCACTCTTGCGTTTAGATTGTTCAGTAGTATTTCTAGAATGTTCCTACCTATCGGCTTCATCTTATTGGAATGATTTACAACCTCGTCCCTGCCACAATTAAAGCCTTCATTTATTATTATTATACAAACTTATTTTCTTTCTTTTCAAAAACTGCTGTTTTTCTTCAATACTATAGATAGATATAACTATATTTATTTATTGCAGTTGTGATGGTCTTCCAGTGTCCAGGTGATAATATTTCTTCATGTGCAACTAGTATCTATTTATAGGTATTAATATATATGTATATTGAGTAAGTTTATTATTTATCAAAGGGTTAACGATACTTTATAAATACACATTAATTTAATATATATATTATTATTTGTGAAGTAACTTTTTGCATTCGAACTCTCACGTTAAAAGTAAGAATTGTTAATATCATTTATACCATTAATCTATCTATACTAGTATATTATGTAAAGTCATTTTTGTATTTAAATATTAATCAAATAATATTATTAATTTTATATAAGAGAAATTTCTTAGAATAGTCTCTTTTAGTTTATTTTTACAAAAAGAACTTTCAAATTTGAAAATGACGACAAGAGATTTTATTGAATGGTGAATATAGTCTTATACCCCCCTCCCCCAAGATGTTTTTATTTATAGTTAAGGGGTGAGGTTTTGGGGGTGGGGTTTAAAATATTCAAACAAAAAGTATGTAAATTAAAAATAAATTTTTGAAAAATAGTTTCAAAATTCATTTTCTAACTTCAAAAAGAAAACTAAGAAAAACTAAACAAAAAAATTTCGAAAAAATATTTATAGAAAGTGCAAATCTGAAAATATATAATCCAAAAATATAAAAAAAAAATATTTTGTTATATTTAGTTTTATATTTCTGTATTTATTTATTTAATAAATATAAAGCAATGGACAAACGTCTTTTGTCTCTTTAATGAAACTTATTTTGGTCTTTTTCTTCGTTGAAGGTTCTTCTTGTGATAAGAACTTAAAGTAAACTACTTAAGATAATTGCCTTTTATATAATTACAAAGAGAATACTGAGTGATTTCTAAGATTTATTTATTAATAATGAATACAATATACAATTAAATTATATCTATAATATTATTTTCAAAGTGATTTTTTGCATCCAAACTATCACGTTAAAAATTAGAGTGGTTAATATCATTTATATCATTAATAAATAATATATACATATATTAGCCAAAAAAATAAAAACAAATTTTATTTTTTTGATTAGATAAGTGATTTAAATTAATAAAAATAAGAATTATCCAAATCTAAAAATATTTTTTTAAATAAAAATTAATTCTTATATATTGTGTTGTTATCTGAAAAATATTTCAATAAAAAGTTAAAATTAAACTTAAAAAAGACAGAAAATACATAACTAAATATTAATCAAGTACTATTTTAATTTTATATAATTGAAAATAGAATAATGAAAATAGAATATTGATTGATTTAAAGATGTATTTACTAATAATAAATATGATATACAACTAAATTTTAAAAAAGTATTATATTACATAACAACTTTCAAATGAAAACATAAATAATAATTATCATTATAGTGTTTCAATTAATAATACATGTATTAATAAGTAACTATAAAATGTTTATAACCGCATGTGAGGACGAAACACCTAAGTTTAAACATATACTAGATATAGACCCGCGCTGTGCGCGGATACTGTTTGTCGAATTTCCATTAAAATTGTTTAGATTAGATTTAACTTGTGGTTTATAATGTGTTATATAATATGTATATATATATATATAAATATTATCTCTCTTACTTTTATAGAATTGATTTGTATTATAATATATATTGTACATGACATTAATTTATAATGTATAATGTTTCATATGTAGTAATTTAGTGGGTTGAGTTGGCGATTAACATTATTTTTCTTAATTAGTTTATTAATTCCTTTTAATTCTTCTTTTTATAATTTTTAATATAAAATGATTGTTTTAAATAATTTTGGTATTTAATAATTTTAACAAAAAATCAATTTTTTATCTAATTTATTAGTTTCTAGTCTTTATATTTTTAAACACTGTAATTAACAAATTGCATTGTCGAAAACTACATATGCTTGAATGTGCTCTAGATATTTCATTTTAAACATTATGAAATATACAAAATTAGGTATACTATTTTTTTTAAGGATTGCTAGGCATATTCTAAATTTTTCTTTTTTTTTCTTTTTTAAGGATCGGTAAAACATATTCTGAAATCAGTTTTAAGAAAGTTAAGATATCAAATATAGAGAATAGATGAAAATTAGTAAATAGAGAACTCCAAATATAAGGGAGGATACACTATCCTATCAAAGTTGAATATATGGTATGCAATATACACTATCTTATCAAAATATGGTTAGAATATGCTGCCTAAACGCTTGTATGTAGATTTTTATTAGATATACAGATTTCAAAAAAAAAGAAATACAATATTATATTAGCATATACCGATTTTTATTTAAATTGACTCTTTTTTTTTTCTAAATGAATGTTCTATATGATGTGTATGCATATGTACGCAATACAAAGAATTGTATTGTGTGTTATGTAGAAAGAAAATAAGAAAATGCTTTTAATGTAACAGGTGAAGCGGATCCATATTTTATACATGCTTCGGATACATGACATCTATATTATTAAAATAGAAATACCTCTTATTTTACCATTTATTTACAGTAGAATACCACTGAAGTATTTATTGAACCTATATTTAAGTATGATTGTCTTTTCCTAATTTTAAATTTAAGCATTTAATATATTTTCCTAACTAAATAATAGATTTCCTTAATTGAATCATAACTAAAATAAAATTTCCAATAGATTTCATAACAGATTTCATATTAAATATTTTCAATATTTATTACTAATAAATAATAAAATACAAAATCACACATCATAATCAATTTATATAACACTAGGTGATTTTCCCGTGCTCATGCACGGATATAAATATTTTTAAAGTAAATATATGATAATGATTGATTATTTATTTAGTTTAACTCAATTAATTTATAATTTGTATGTATCATTTATATTTATAATATTATATTACTTTAATTATACTTTAATTTTATATATATTATATCTAGTCGATTTTGTTGTTTTTACGATTGATTTAGTTATCATTTGGATAAATTGGATTGCATCTCTGAATTCACCTGTGATATTTTAAAATATATTAATTTTTTATTAATTACATATTTGCATATAGTGGGTGTTGTCTTAGATATGTAAATATATTTTTAATAAAATTATGTATAACTTAAGATATATTGTGCTTAGAATGAATTAAAAATTAACTAAAGTGTCTGATTCCAAAATACGTAAATTAATATAATGATAATATTCTAAAGTCTCATGCATATATATAAATTTTACAAAAGAACTAAAATTGTAAGAGTTGGTTAATATTTATTTTTATTTGTTAATATGTTTTGTGTTATTCTATGGTCAATAAAAGGCTACATGCATAAGTAGTTGATATATTTTTGGAACCTCATAAACACATATCAATATTTACAATAATTAAAATATTTATAAATTCTAAATTTATGCTTTAGATTTATTGAATGTAAACTAAAATTTATTTTAAATAATCTTAAAATTGGAAATTCAGATTTGCTTTGGTATTTTGATTATGATTATATTTAGTTTCACAAACATAAAAATTTAAAATTTAAAATAAAATTTAATATTAAGAAAAAATATAATTTTAATAATGATAAAATTATTTGATCAAGCGATGTTTCTTGTTAAATTTATTTTTTATTTTTAATATCTCTTAAAAATAAGCACTACATAAAATTGTGATTGTATTTAAAAATAATATTATATAAGTAAAATATAATTTATAGATAATTTTCTGTAGTTGAAAGATATTAGAGTCAACTAAATATATGAAAAATAAATAAAAAATTCAATAATACTAATTATAAAATATTTTATTACTCTAAAAGTATATTTTATGTTATTTAAAAATATTTTTAAATGTATTATTACTATTTTGTGAACTTTCCTTTTTTATGAAATCATATATATATACATATATTTTTCGTTTTCAATTTGTTTTTATGACTTTATAAAAAATTTCCTTTTTATTACATATATTTTTGGAAATTTTTGAAAAGGAAACTAAATAGAAGAATTAATAATACAATTTTACTTATTTTTAATTCATCAAGGGTATCAATGTAATCAACCATCGTGAAAGTGAACATGAGAGCGACACATAGGAAACTGACTTCTCAAATAATATTATAGAGATATATATATAATATAAAATAATTTATTCGTAAATTATTAGTATAATGATTTCATAATATAAGTCCAATTAGTTATAAATATTGGATTTTTTATATGATATACTATGATATAATAGACGATTAAAATCATAAAATATAATATTCAGAGTAGTAAATATTTTTAATGTATAAAAATTATATATTAGCAATTTTGTAATAAATTTTAATTTTCATATACATATATATGTATATATATAATACCATTAATTCAAAGAAAAAATTAAAGGAAATATTTATATATCACGAGTCAAACTCTAGAAATAAACAACAAAATTGGAAGATTGTTTTTTAACAAATTTATTTTAATAGAAATTATAATTTCAAATATGTTTATATATTTTATGTGTTAATAATTTTTTTCTTAAGGGATGCTAAAATTGTAGAATTGGAAAAATTACGACACCCCTATATTATTTGGATTAAGAAATTTAAAATTTATATCAGAGTATTTTATTAATTTTAAATTTAAATTTATGTTTAAATATTACAAAGACATCATTTAATATAAACAAAAAAAAAACATAAAATAAATACCCACCCAATCAAACGAATCAATGTCTAGTTCAAGCTTGTTTTTTAACTATGATGTGTTCGTAATGGCAGGTTAGATAATGTGAGAATATAAATCTAAGAGAAGAATTTAGGATTAGATACCATTTGATAGACTTATAATAAAAGTCATATTCAAACCTCACCTATGTATGGAGATTGACATGGATCAAAAAAGTATAGAGATTGTTAGAATGTCTAGTACGATGAAAGAAGAGAAATGTGAATTGATTAGATTTTGGTGTGCTGCAGGTACATGTGGCTGATGAACGTGAGACTATAAAATGTACAGACTAAACATTTTATGATAAGCAATAACTTATCTATTCACTTCACTGACGAACGTGAAACCATAAATCGTAACACCTATATTACATGTTGCTGTATATATTATAATATTAAGTAGATGTCCAGTTTTAGCCATTATTAAAGCAAAGTCATACGGAAATTTGTTTTATTCTTTTATCAGTAAATAACCAAAATATGGTTTAATGTGAAATTGGCTTAGATTAAGTACTCCGGTTGATATTAATTAAGTTTTATAAGAAGCGTGTAATATAAATGTTAGATTTTGAAATAGGTCCAATTTTAAGTAACAACCTTGATACAGTAGATAAAAATTAGAACCCTATTTTAATAGATTAGATATAAAGATTTTACACGTTAAATTGTTTAGACGGATATGTTCAAATAATACTTTTCTTTTGATTATAATGATTAGATTTTCAAGACTAGTTATTTGTACTCCTTTGGACTAGAAAACAAAAAGTCAGCACTTAAGAGTCATACCTGCACACAGTGGGCCACTTAGCAGCGAAGTCCACGTTGTCGGAAAGATACTCGAACTTGAGATAGTCCCTCCACTCCAACTTAGCCTCCTTGTAAGGAAGGAAACTTGTCATGTACCAAGCCGTGTCCGATACTGAACTTCCCTCCCAATACCGTTCCTTCTCCTCGGTCGGCAAATCGAAAAAGCCACGTCCAGCAGCTCTCAGTTCGTTTTGCTCATCCACCGAAACTCCATGGTTCACTATTTGGAAAAACCCTAATGTCGCAGCGGCCTCGCAGATCTCCTCCGCAACACTGGGGTCTTTCCAGTCAGAAACGTCGATGACCGGAATCACCGGTGTGGATAACGCACCTTTGCCGGTTGTTGCGGCTTCCATGATGAGTTTTTCAGTGGTGACTCGTTTCTCTGGGAGTTGGATGTAACATGAAGGCAATGTCTTTGGAGATATAACGTCGACAAGACCTTTTACTCCGTGACGTTGGTTCACTACGAAATCTGTAATAGCCATATCGGTGAGCCCGATTGAAGCCATTTTTGTTCTACTTTCGTTTTATGTGAATGATGATGATATAAGAGAATGGAAGGCAAAGGTGATATGCATGTATCAGTGATGGGTTGATACATATATAGATACATGATAGGAGCACCTCAAACCTTAAGAGAGTTTTCAAACAAAACTAGTATTTGTATTTTAATATAATTAAGTTATATATTTACACATTAGGTAAAAGTAAAATATATAAATAGTTTACAAATTTTATAATCATAATTATTTCAGTTGGTTGAATTTATTAAAATTTTAATCTCCACGCTTTTGATGCAAAACATATTATAATTCATAGTGATGGAGTATATGGATAATAATTGGGGAAACACATTAAACAATACATGTACCGCCACGCCCTACAGTAGACGAACCAATTATTACAAATAATTGAAACGACATTATATCAAATACTGTTTTTGTTTTAGTATATTTTGTAACGTTAGTCACCATCAGTTAATAATTTTTTGTAGAATATTAGTGTGATCGCTTTCATTCAACTAATATATTCGTCGTTTTCTTCTGTCTTCCTTGTCTTGTGCTTCTAAATTTATGTATGATTTGGTAAACTATTTGTAATGTTAACGCTTCACCATGTGTTGATAAATTTTAGTAAAATATTATTATGACCGGGTGATTGTGGTCGAGTGGTAAGGAGACGAGACTGAAACACCAACATGTTTCAGATTTGATTTATCTGCTACACAAAACTAAGTCACAATTATATTTGCTACCTAACACGAATATGGGTCCATGCTTTAGGATCCATTTGAATATTTAGAGAGAGGGTATATCAGTGGACTGCATCTCCTCTTAGGGATTAGTCTGGGTCTCTCCATAGACCTAGGATACCTCCAGATTAATCAAAAAAAAATAATTCCAGTCTCTTAACTGGTTTATTAACTTCGGTTAAAGACGGTTCTTAATTTTTTTAGATTTTAACTAAAAAATCTAAGAACCATCTCTTAAATAAGAGAAATAAAAATTGTTTCTTAATTAAAAATTTGTAAAACAAAAAAAAAATATCAAATTATGAATAAAGAACACCAGTTAAGTGACCGGAAAGATCTAAACTAATATGTAATGAAAGATGAAATGTAATACGTATGAAGGGTTCGAAAACAATATCATTGAATTTCGCGCAATATATAGATCAAACGTGTTAGCGTTCCAAACTTTCCTCTTACCGCTCACTTATTAAAGTCTTGGACTTGTGATCCCTTTCTTTTTGTGATAATTTTCATTTCAGCTAATTTTGTTGTTGTTCAAATCTGTATCTTTTGTCTTCTCATTCTAAATTTATGTATGATTTATTAGATTATTATTCGTTGTTATAATATATTTTGTATTAGACATTCACTATCAGTTGATAATTTTTGTGTAGATTATTTTGTGGTCCTTTCCAATTCAATAATTTTCTTCCTTTTAATATGTTTCATTTTTCTTCACGATTTAAAGATCATTTTTAATCTATCTTTATATGTATTTTATATATTCTTAAAATAATAAATATTATTCTAGAGATGAATTTGAACTGATGTATAGAATTTCTTTATTTTTATGAGAAAATGTTATTTTTACTTTTATAATTAGAGCTGTAAATAGAAATACTCTATATAATTTTTTCTAAGATATATTATATTATAAAAGTATACATCAGTGCAAATTTAACCCTATTATATTTTTTATGCAGCGAAATTATATTAAAAAAGCAAAGTAGTTTGGGCCTAAACGGCCTAGCCCAACACAAGGAGAGAAACAGACATAGAAGAGGAAATCCTAAGGGCCCGTTTTGCTAGTAAATCAGCATCCCTGTTCTGGGAACGGGGGATGTGATCGAAAGAGAGATATGCAAAGTTAGAGGAGATTTGAGCGATATTTTGCTTTTAACCCTATTATATATTTTCATTATTTCAGAGGAAAACATACAGATGAAAATAAATCGGGTTGAAATGGTAATTATAAGCTTAACTACCACAAGGATATAAAGAGAAAACGAGGATGACTAGATGAACTTACTGTTCAGAAATTTACAAAATAACTGATTCGATGCTTTTATGTGAAATACAATATCAACTGGGATAGAAAATTGCACATGTTAGCTCATGCTATTTTTGTAGTGACACACTATGTACTTTAGCTAATCTTCCCACATCCTCCAGTAATCAATGTCGAGCCTCGTTTTTTGTTTTTGTCCTGGCCAAAATGCGTGTTGAATTTGCAAGTCTAGTTTCGTTTCGCACCTCTTGATCATGCTTCTACTAGATGATTTTGCTCGCGTTTCAGATTTTGAAAGATCTGTTTTATACGAATACTTCGTTCGTTGAGATAGGTATTGCAACCTATTGGATATGAAGCAATGTACTAGTCGGTCTCAGATACCTTAGATAATATTGCGTGTTATCGAAGCATGTAGTACTCTTTGAATCGAATTCAACCAATACCAATAGCATTAGCGACATACTATTATGTTCATCCCCACACATGCGTATGTGTATACATTTTCACATGCACGCCGATAGATAATGTGAGAGTAAGAGTCGTCTGTGTGCTTTTTCATGTGTTCATGTTATATGAAAAGCTGTGAATGATTATACTCAAACGTGCTCGTCAAGTAGGATCATCATTGTCTAAGTTAAAAATGGACACTTATCCTGCTGGCTCCTCATCTCAATCTCCAGCTAAACTAATTGAGAACAATGATGTATATGTTGCTGGTTATTCCACCCTGAAAATGTAATCCAGAATGTAGTGATGGTGATGATGTGCTAGCTGCTTTCTATAACTCAAGGTGAAACTTAAACGAAGTGACTTGAATCAGTTCTATGTAAAACTAACTGATTGAAAGCCATAAGTCAAGTACTACGAAACGTATTCACAACCAGTTTGGTGGCGAAGTCCCACCCGAACGAAGGTGTATTTCAGATGAGGTACTTCTCTCATGCTCCTATTTTTTAGAGCTAATCTCCTATGGGCTTAGTTGATCTTTTATACCCTTATTATTTTTTTTTTTATCAAAACCTAAACCTCCAAATTAAATCCTTCCCGGTGTTCAAAACTAAATATTAACCCTTCCCCTATGGATTAGTGAACCCTTGGGTAAATATTTAAGTTCTGTACTTTTCAAATTTCGAAAAAAATGTATTTTAAAATCGTTTTTAATCATATTTTGATGATTTTAGTGAAAATATGAATTTTTTTTTTATTTTCAAAATATTTTTATCAAACTCTATAAATCAAAAAAAAAATATTCACGTTTCCAGTTTAATTTTATGAGTTTTCGTTCGACATATAAAATTAAAAGAAGAAATGTGTTATAGAAAGATTAGAAAATGAGATATATGGGTATGAGAGGAAATGTCTCGTTTCAATACATCTGACCAATCACTATGTCTGACTGCGGTGGTATTCACATATCCCTAACCACAAAACACACATTTATGCAGATGCATGCTTAGAGGGTTTCGTCTAATCAACTGCTCTTGCTGGATTAGACCTTCAGTTATCTCTAACCACAATGGTACATAGCTAATTTCTTCTCGTCTCTTGTATTAGATGCATACGTGTGATTGTGTTTTCTTCTACCGAACAGATATACATCATCACCAAAAAAATACACGAGAAAACCAAGGATTAAAATTAATATTCCTTTTAAATTGTTGCTTAAGCTATTCAATTTTCTATCATTTTCAGTTTTCATAAAGGTTAATTATGTTTGTGTTATTTTATAATACCATTTTTGCCAGATTGTTAATGTAACCGAGAAAAAAATAATAGATATTAATAAATTAAAACTCAAATAAATATTATCGAAGTTATTGAAGTTCTAGCAGAATAGCAAACATAAATAAAAAAAAAGGATAAAAGAAATTAAGGGTTGAAAAGAAAGGATAGAAAATAGTTTCCCTAAATTATTATGATAGAACACTCCAAAGTTGAATCAATCATCTTAAACCATTTTGCGCACATAACATGTTGCACTTAATCCCGAACTCAGCTTCAAGGTAGACAGTTTCTGTGGCAAACCAAATGAATCCTGAAAACAAAAAACACATTACATCATTACTGTATTCAAAAACAAGTTCACAATCCCTACTAATAAAGATATTATAAAGTACCCTCTCTCTGTATCCATTAACGTTTTCGAATGCTTGATCAGCTTCTTTAGAACTATCAAAGACAACAATTGCGCAATAGTTACCTCCCAGAGTTTTTGCTGACTGTCAAAATATAACAGAAATGAACTCGGTGTTAAGGAACATAAAGAGAATAAACACATTTATATGCCTTTAGTTATAACCTTGACGTCAAGCTTAAAGTTTCTTAAACGAAACTCTCCAGCGAGAACAGTGTTCAGTTTCTCAGAAGACACATAGGAAGGGATTCTATGAATAAAGAGCCTTGATTTCTCAGCCTCCAGCATCTATGGAACAAAAACAAAACCATCAGTAATAGCTGAATAAATGATAACTAAGTTTGTCGATAAATAATTTTTAATAAAAACCTCTTTTGTTGGGGTAATTGTTGTGTCAAATGGTTTCTTAATAAAAGCAAGTGCAATATTCATCGAGGCTTCTGCGTCGTGTACACAATTATGAGAAACACCTTCCTTTCGGACTTCCTTGCCAAAAACCGCCTGTAAAAAAATAATCAGAAGAATAAAACATTTATTCTAGTAAACTACTTCAAGAGTAGTAACATTAGTACTAGAGAGTTACCTTGTAAAGGTCATTAAGTGAAGGTTTTCTTGAATTTCTTGCATTTGAAAATTTAAACACGAGAGCTGTATCGATTACTTTAGGATGATCTATCTTCAACACTGGAACCAAAATACGATTAAATAAAATTTATGTTACAAAAAATAATATAAATATTTAAACAACAGTAAATAACATTTTTGTAGTTTGATAGAAATACCCATTTGACTTACCTTTCATGTCTTTGTTCAGACTGTGACCAACTAAAATGGCACCATTAGAAAGATGGGGCTGAAGTTCTCTCTGCACAATTAACATAGTTAAATTAAGAACAAATTGTCAAGGTATAATAAAAAAAGAACATAATACACAAAATGATATACCTGAATATCTGCCACCGAGAGAGTAACTTTCTCAATATCATTTGCAGTAACTCCGGTAATGGCTGTCCTATAGTCAACAATAGGTTTGTCCGGTTTCACAAATTGGTCAAGAAACACCTAATGCAGTGAATATATAATCAAACTAGTCAACAAAACAAATTGATTGTATAAAAAAGAACTCAATAATTTAACAAAGATACACCTTTCCATGACGGTCTACAGCGCCAACTCTAACCAGACCTTCAGAACCATCTCCACAAAGAACCATCTCACAGTCAACAGCTATCATGTCGGTTGATTTCATCACAGTCGACGACTTCATTCCAATATCGGATACTAACCAGTCCTGCTTTTATGAAACAGTGTAAACAAGAAACTTCAAAACGCTACAAGTAAAGAGACGATGATTCAAGAGAGGATACGAACATTGGAGAGTGACGGGAAAGAATAGTCTAGCGAGAACTCCCGATGCTTCATGGTCAATCGAATAAGCATCTGAACAGTCCAAAAGATCACTCAAACTCATAACTAGCAAACTTATTTACACACATCGTCAAAACATGTTTTCTTTGTTTGATTACTAACACTCACCTGCTCAGGAGTATCATTTTCAGGAGACTCTTGTTTCAACATTTCAACTAGGAGACGGTTGGCACGACATCGCAGAGTCTAAAGAGAATAAATTAAACGTAGGGGTGGTTAGAAATCAAAACCCTAGTAATAAGCAAGCATTTGATGATTTAAACTACAAAATCAATGACAAAAAGAAAACTACAAAAACAAAACTGCAAACCTTCTCGGTGGTGGATAGATTATGATCCATTAGTGCTACCGAATAAGTTTAGAAACGTAGTGACTTTGGCCAAAGTTCTATTGTGTAAAATGTAAACAAGAGTCGCAGGGTTTTTAAAGAACATCAAGAAATGTGTTTTTGGAAAATGTACCCATTTGTATATTTATTTTAAACAAATAAAACGTATTAACTTCCAACATAAACATAATCTCGAAATTTTCCAAAATGCTTCGTAACTGATGTCTTTTGAGAGTTATCTTATTTTTGGAACTAGACAAAACGTTCCAACTTCACAGTTTTTGGAACCATGCATGGTATGAGAATAAAATTTCATTATTTGCAATTAATAATCAAATAATACATTTCAACTTCACAATTTATGGAATCGCGCGTAATAATAACACACTTCTCCCCAATACAAACCATCTCCGCATCCCCAATCATCCCACTCCCACAAAGACCCAACCTCTCCAGCTTCTTACGATTCCCACCAATGGCAGACAAGCTCATCACCGTGGCGCAAACACAGATAAGCACAAGCTCTTGCAACAACAAACAGTGTTTAGCCAACGCCAGCAACCCTTCATCACCGATCCTCTTAGTCCTCCACCCATCAAAGAACAACTTAATAACCAAAGATAATATTATATCGAAGTTTTCCCATTAATCAAGATAAATAACAAAAAAATGAAACAATTTGAATGAAAGTCGAAAAACAATGATTATGATATAACGCATGTACATTATCTCCTTATGTTCATGTATTAATATATTTGTATAGCATTGTATTTGTGTAACTATACAATATAGTCTTATTTATACAATTAACCTGCTTTTTTCGGCTCATTTCTACCGCGAAAACTTAAACTAATTATTCTACTACATCCGATAATCAATGTCTATCCTCGTTTTCGTTTTGGAACTCCCGTTTCATTTCATGCCTCTTAATCCGCTTGCAAGGGGGCATAACGGGTAGATAGACGCATTCATATGAATTAATAAACGAGACATATTTACAGCCTCACAAAGATTAATAAGGTAATCGAAAAATAGACAAATCTCATTAGGTCGATAAAAAACGAGCAGAATACCAAAAATAAAGGATAGAAAATAGTTTTCTTCCTAAATTATTTTAATAAAATACAATACTCCATAGTTGCATGATCATTCATGACTTGTTAAACCATTTTACGGACATAACAACTAGCACTTGATCTCGACTTCAGCTTTACGTCAAACTCTTTTTGTGGCAACCCATATGAATCCTGATTAAAAAAACATTTTCCATTATACTAAATTTCATCGTTTTTCAAAAAAAAATAATACCTTTTCTTCGTATCCATTAACGTTTTCAAATGCTTCCTCTGCTTCTTCGGGACTAACGAAAACAACAACTGCACAATAATAACCTCCAAGTGTTTTTGCTGGCTGCCAAAACCAAAGAAAACAAAAAGTGTTGGAGAATATACATATAATTATATATGCTTTTGATTTCAACCTTCACATCAAATTTAAACTTTCTGGTAAGAAACACTCCAGCGAGAGCAAGGTTCAGTTTGTCAGATGGCACACGGGAAGGGATTCTGTGAATAAAGAGTCTTGATTTCTCAGACTCCAGCATCTATAGAATTTTTTTTAAAAAATACATCTTTTATTATAGAAATTTTAAAATAAACCTGTAATTCAATTGTAAGCTTATATTTTTATTAAAAAACCTCTTTTGATGGGGTTATTGTTGTGTCAAATGGTTTCTTAATAAAAGCAAGTGCAATATTCATCGAAGCTGCTGCGTCGTGTACACAATTATGAGAAACACCTTCCTTCCTGACTTCTTTACCAAGAATCGCCTGTATAAAAATTAAGATTTACGATAACATATATTGTAGTAAATTAATTCAAGAGTACTAACATTAGCAATATAGAGTTTACCATGTGAAGGTCATTTAGTGAAGGTTTTCTGGAATTTCTTGCATTTGAAAATTTGAACACAAGTGATGTATCAATTACTTTGGGATGATCTATCTTCAACACTGAACAAAAAATACAAATAAATTTATTTCCAAAGAAAATACAAATAAAATTGAAAGTTAAAAAACATTTCAGTATATTTTGATAAGTATGCCTTTTACTTACCTTTCATGTCTTTGTTCAGACTGTGACCAACTAAAATAACACCATTAGAAAGATAGGGTTGAATTTCTCTCTGCACAATTCACATAAGTAAGTTCAGAACAATAGTCATGGAAAATGACAAAAAAAAAAAAAGAAATTAAACACACAACATGATATACCTGAATATCTGCAACAGAGAGGGTAGCTTTGTCAATATCATTTGCAGTAACTCCGGTAATGGTTGTCCTATAGTCAACAATTGGTTTGTCCGGTTTCACAAATTGGTCAAGAATCACCTAATGCAAATCAAACGAGCCAAAAACAAATTGATTAAAGAAACAAGAGACTCAAAAATTTAACAATAAGATATATATATATATATATATATATATATATAATATATACCTTTCCATGACGGTCTACAGCACCGACTCTAACCAAACCCTCAGTCCCATCTCCACAAAGAACCATCTCACAGTCAACAGCTATCATGTCGGTTGATTTCATCACAGTCGATGACTTCATCCCAATATCAGACACAAACCAGCCCTGCTTTTATGAAACAGTGTAAAGAAACTTCAATACCTTAACATAAAGAGACGGTGATTCTATTCGTTTCTTTTATTTTTATGGAAAAAAAAGAACCAATGATACGTTTCTTTTATTTTTATGAAAAAAAAAAGAACAATGATACAGGAGATGCTACAAACATTGGAGAGCGACGGGAACGAATAGTCCATCGAGAACTCCCGATGCTTCATGGTCAAACGAATAAGCATCTGTACAGTCCAAGAGATCACTTCAATAACATTATTAGCAAACTTTTATATAAATACATCCTCAAAACATGTTTTCTTTGTTTAATATGTAACACTCACCTTCTCAGGAGTGTTATTTTCAGGAGACTCCTGCTTCAACTTTTTAACTAGATAACTATTGGCACGACACAGCAGAGCCTAAAGAAAGAAAGAAAGAAAGAAAGAAAGAAAGAAAATTTAGTGGTGGTTAAAAACAAAAACTCTAGTAATCAGCAAACATTTGGTGATTAAAACTACAATATAAATACCTGAAATTCCTCTTTCTTCTTAAAACTTGTGAGAAAAGCGACCAACACGTCACGGGGAACCAACGAAAGGTTATGTGGTGCTATATCTTTTTGATTGCAAACAGCTAAAAATTCCATCCATCCTCCTTGTTCTCCTCGTAGACCTCGAAGATTCACTTCCCTCACCAACTCTTCCAACACCTAGTCGGAATATGTTAACGTGTATGTTACGTAAGATATTTAAAATGTAACTTAACCTAACAACACGGAAGCAAAGTTGGATCTAACAAACAGTATTCAAAGAAAAAGTACGGACATCTTTCTCGGCGGTGGCCAGTTTATGATCCATTAATGCCGTCGAATAAGGTAGTGATTATGGCTTAAGCTGTATATTGTAAGATGGAAACTAGAGTTGGGGTTTTTAAAGAACATCCAGAAATGTTTTTGTTTTGGGAAAATGTACCCATTTGTTATAGTATTTATTTTAAAGCAATAAAAACGTATTAACTTCCAACTACTTAATCTCGAAAACTTTCCAAAATGCTTCGTAAATGATTTTTGTAAAGAGTTGTTTGATTTTTGGAATTAGAGAAAACGTTCCAACTTAACGTACAGATTCTGGAATCATGCATGGTAAGAGGATAAAAATTCTTTACTTTTCAATTAAAAGTCAAATAATTTGTTCCAGTTTCACATTTTTTGGAATTGTAAAATAAGTGAATAAATCTTCTTTTTCTTTTCAATATATTTCATTATCTGTTGAATTTTAATCTGCAAAAGTTTAAAATGTCATAAGTGAAAATAATTAAAAGATACATATTTAGTACTCTCTCTCTTTTATTATAAGTGTTACTTTAGGTTTCTGCACATGGACTAAAGAAACAATTAAATTTACATATATTTTATATAAATACACAAATATTTAATATGAAATGGATGGAGTAATAATAAGGTTAAAAGAAAAAGTGAATTGAAATGATCAAGTCAAAAGAAAACAAGAAATTAATACAAACGCGAGTTTAACAGGTTCAGTAATTCTCTGTTTCTATATGATTGTCAAAAAAATGTAACAACTTGTTTAACAAACAAAGAAACTGAAAGCACCAATCTTCTAATGAGGTCGCAATATATCGAATAAACTAAGAAACTAATGTAACTTTATCCATCGGCAATCGTTTGGTTTTGAATTTGGCAATGTCTTTCCACATCCACGCAAAATCAGCATCGGTTTCTCATAGAGTCGTCAGGTTTGAACTGTTTCTTCATAAGACATAGAGAGTACGAATAGATCAGAGGCTGAATTAGAAGACTATATAAGCCACTCAACTCCGTTGAAAAGTCCGGTTATATCACACTTATCATACACGTTTGATCATACATTTCATTCTGCAGAATGGAAGATTTTGAGTAATAAGTGAAAAAATGTTTAGTAGTACTAATCAACAATAATAACATTAAGACATAGATCACATGGTACATTGATAATGAATTGTTAAAGATCATACAAATAAACAAGAAATAATACAGACGCGGGATCTTGTTTACCCATTTAAAAAAAGAAAACATACTCATCAAGTAGAACTATTAGCTTCACTCAGCAACCATCTCCTTAGCGTGGAAGCCACAAAGTTCTTACTTGCAAGTAACCTTGTCTTCAACATAACTAACCTACCACCTTCTCCATCCCCACCACCATCAGCCGCCGGTGTCATCACCTCCTCAACCACCGTCTCAAGACCTCTCCCACCATCCTCACTCCCAATCCCCAAACCTTTCGTCTCATCTCCATCCATACTCACCACCAACGTCCTCCTCCGTTCACGCAGCCACTCCCTAACCTCCCCCGTAACAACCACACACTTCTTCACCTTCAATTTCACCAAATTAGGACACCCCAACGCAACCGCCTTGATCCCCACATCCGAAACCGGACACCCCTTAATACAAAACTTCCTCAACGCCACACACTTCTCCCCAATACAACCCATCTCCGCATCCCCAATCATCCCACTCCCACAAAGAGCCAACCTCTCCAACTTCTTACAATTCCCACCAATAGCAGACAAGCTCACAACCGTCGCGTCCACACCGATAAGCACAAGCTCCTGCAACAACAAACAATGCTTAGCCAACGCCAACAAACCTTCATCACCGATCCTCTTCGTCCTCCACCCGTCAATATGAACCTTCCTTAGCAACCCACACCTCTCCACAACCGAAACCAACCCCGAATCCGAACATTCGGGAGTCTTAACAATATGCAACGTCTCCAACTTTCGACATTTCGATATCCCGAAAAGTCCATAGTCACTAACTTGCAGCCTCTCTAAATGAATCTCAACCAAAGAAGAACTATCCCCACCATCATCCTCCCCACCAACAACTTTATCCCAATTCCCCAAACAACGAATTATTCTCACCTTCTTCAACGTCCTCGACGTAACTAACCCCTCAAACACCTGACCGTTAACAAGCTCCTTCAAACAAACAGACTTCAACGAACTCGACAAACTCAACCTAACCGCCTCGGAAGTCTCGTGAATCCCTCGTAACCGCTTAACAGACAACTCCTCGATCACTCTACAATTCTCCAACACAGCGTTTAACCCCTTAGCTCCAAAGTCACATGACCCGCACGAGAGTTTTTTTAAACTCCCCCCGCAGTTCCTCGCGAAATCCTCCATCCCTAGATCCGTCACCTCGCGGCACCCGCGGAGCTTGACACGTGTCAGACTCGAGCAGTGCCCCGAGATTAGGGAGAGCGCTTCGTCGGTGAGGCTGAAGGAGTTGCGGTCGCATCGGAGGGCGAGTTTGGTGACGGAATCGAAGCGGGAGAGGAGGGAAGGGAGGTGAGGGAGGATCTCGGCTTTGGCGGAGAGGGAGAGGCGGTGGCGGTTTTGGCCGTCGATTAGGAGCCAGCGTTTGGAGACTAGCGAGCAGCGTTTGCGGTCTGCGGCGGTGAGGAAGTGGAAGATGTGGGAGAGGCAGTCGTCGGGGAGGTTTGAGGTTAGGTCGTGATTGGTGGAGGCGTGATTGATCTGTAAAGCGGCGGTTGAATCCGTCGGAGAAGAGGGAGATTGGCCCATGTTTGTGTGGTGGTGCATGCGTCGGTCACCGAGTGGAGAGGATAAAAGAGGGTAAGGCTGAGTCACGAGTCACGAGTTGCGTTTTTTGAGATTTTTTCTTTCAAGTAGTCATCACCAACTCACACTCTATTTTTTTATCTTGGCCCATTTATTTAACACATGTTTGGCCCAATGGGCTTTCTTTTCCGTATGTGAGTGTGAGTTTGGTGTATCTACTCTAGATTTTGAAAGTTTGGATGAGTTTTAACTTTCTTTGATTATATTAAAAAGGTAGTATGCGAGTCTTTGACATCTATAAGATGGGAAGGAGCACACTCTGAGAGAATCATGGTCCGACTGATTCTCCCGCCATCACCTGCAAACGCAGCTTTTGTGGTTGGTAGCAGTTGTTGGTGTTTTGCAACAATCACAGAAAATGCTATAAACCGTTTCAAATCGCTCTGAATCTCTAAAATTCAAAAGCTGGTTCCAGCTAGCGTTTGCGATTGCGGGAGGATAAAAAATATTTTTTTTTTCCAAAAATCTATATAAATATAAAAATAAATATTCAATTAAATTTTTAAATTAAAATAATTGAAATACTGAAATATTTATATTAGAAAATTTCCAAAAAAAATATTTTCTTTAATTTTTTAAAATTTAATAGTGCAATTTTTTCATTAAAAATATTATATTTATCATGAAAATATGATTTTAATATTTTGATAATTATATAAAATATAAATATTGTTAATTTATTACTTAACCGTTGTTGTATTTGATGATAAACCAGTCATAAGTATCCCGCAAATGCAACATTTTTTATCCGTTGAACTTATCGTATAAATCTCTTATTAACGCTTAAAACCGCAATCTCCGGCATCTGCAAACGCCCGCAACCGCAATCAATGCGTTGTAACCAGTCAGACCCATAAACCAGTGAAATACACGTTACCTCCCAAAAATTAGGATGGAATCAACATGGTTTAAATAAACTTAGCTAGGATAATGAAGGAATTATAAAACTAAAAATGAATCGATAGAGATGCGTATCACATCGATACCAGATGTTAGGATGAACGAGAAAGCGTTGAAGGCCACATCACCGAAATTCACGCTAAACAGTTCAACAATTCGAAAGATCGAGCAAACTACCAAAGGCATAAGAAAATTGCTAAGATGCTGTAATCGTTGTGTTGTATTCATGATCATAAGTTACAGTATTTATACAAGTGTGGCCGTATCTAATCTTCCCAAGAATATAGGAGATAACAACGATAGAAGATAATAACAACAACAACTTAAGACTTATCTTCTAAACTCTTATCATTATCCTAATACTCCCCCTCAAGATGGTGCATGCAAATTACGAATGCCTATCTTGCAAAGAAGATATCCAAACTGTCGAACAGACAAAGCTTTTGTCATTATATCAGCTAACTGGTCTGTTGTGCGAACATGAGAAGTGACAATAGACTTGTCCTGCACAGCATCTCGAACAAAATGACAGTCAGCTTCAATGTGTTTCGTGCGCTCATGAAACACCGGATTTGCAGCTATGTGCAATGCCGCCTTGCTATCACAATATAAGTTCATAGGTCTAATCTGTCGAACACCAAATGCTTCTAATATCTCCTTTGTCCACTTCAGTTCACTCAACGTCATAGCCATTGCTCGGTATTCAGCTTCTGCTGATGATCTTGACATGGTATGTTGCTTCTTTGTCTTCCAAGCAACAATCTAATCACCCAACATGACCAAGAAACCAGTGAGAGAACGTCGCGTCAGAGGGAAAGCAGCCCGATCTGAGTCACAGAAAGCAGAGATATGCAGGTCATTATCTGTACTCAAGAAAATTCCCTGACCAGGAGCTCCTTTCAAATACCTAACCAATCGCAACACAACTTCCCAATGCTTGAGTCGAGGCTTAGATAAAAATTGTGCCAACGTATGAACAGCGTAACTAATCTCAGGTTTCGTAACCGCCAAGTAAACAAGCCTGCCTACAAGTCTCCGGTACGCAGTTGGATTAGTATAGAATTCACCTTCGAGTCGAGCCAAATTATGGTTCTGCTCCATCGGCGTTGGCGCCGGTTTTGCTCCAAGAAGACCACACTTGTTAACAAAGTCTAAAGCATACTTCTTTTGTGACATATAGATTCCTTCTTTTCCTCTTGATATCTCAATACCCAAGAAATATCGTAAAACACCCAAGTCTTTCATGTGAAAACACCTACTCAAATAAGACTTGAAAGATGAGATAAGAGTCGAATCATTTCCTCCCACAATCAAATCATCCACATACACGAGAACAAAGATAGAATGACCATCCCGATTCAGTGTAAAAAGAGAGTAATCCTTGTAGTTTTTCTTAAAGCCAAACTCGAGCAAGGCAGTAGAAAGTTTTGAAAACCAGCAGCGTGGAGATTGCCGAAGTCCATAAATCGATTTCTTAAGCTTACAAACTCTCTTATCATCTGAAACAGAGAAACCAGGAGGCAACTTCATATAAACTTCCTCCTCTAAGTCTCCAAGGAGAAATGCGTTATGCACGTCCATCTGAAACAACTCCCATCCTCTGGCTGCAGCTACTTGAAGAACAATCCTCACTGTTGTCATTTTAACTATCGGCGCAAACGTCTCCTTGTAATCAATACCTTCTTCTTGATTGTTTCCAAGAGCCACCAGCCTCGATTTATGACGATTGATGCTTCCATCAGCATTATACTTGATCTTATACACCCACATACACCCAATGGCTGTCTTTCCCGGAGGAAGCTCCATAATAGTCCAAGTATCCCTTTCTTCCAAGGCTAGGACCTCAAGTTTCATCGAACCTCGCCAAACCTCATGTTTTACTGCCTCTTTGTATGAAGTTGGTTCAATATTCTCAACAATCGTTGCAGCAGAACTCTGCATTGAAGGAGAGAGACGATGATAGGACATGTACTTATCTAAATGATATAAACATGTACCTGAAGACTTTGTGGCAGTAGGTTGAGAGACGTCCGAGGGTTTATCACTTAGCTGAGCTGAGTACGTCACATAGTCATTGAGTAACACCGACGGCTTCTTTGTTTGCATTCCTCTTCCCATAGCTCCTCAGAAACAGAGGCTGGAGTAGTGTTCTCATTGTTTATTGTCGTACTGTCAGCAGCTCCCCCTTGCTTAGAAACTACTCCCACTGTCTCGTGTCCCCCATTAGAAGAAGGTGAGATCAAAGGTA
Source organism: Eruca vesicaria subsp. sativa (assembly GCA_932364175.1). Taxonomy (NCBI): domain Eukaryota; kingdom Viridiplantae; phylum Streptophyta; class Magnoliopsida; order Brassicales; family Brassicaceae; genus Eruca; species Eruca vesicaria. The sequence continues at coordinate 253,183 of CAKOAT010061821.1, read as the reverse complement.
CTGCTACAACGACAGAGGGATCATGATCAAACATCGATGACGTAGGTGTGTTAACATGCGGTATCGTCATGGTCTTCTCATGTTTTGATTCAGCAAACGGAAACTTATCTTCTTGAAAAACAACATCTCTGGAGACGAACAAGTGTTCTGTCTCTAGATCGCCCACAAGCCATCCCTTCTTTCCCATTGGATAGTCAAGAAACACACAGCGGATACTACGAGAGTCAAACTTGTCCTTGTCCCGCGAAATACGCCTTGCAAAACACAATGTCCCAAACACTCGTAGATTATCATATGAAGGAGGAACACCATAAAGACACTCATACGGGGTTTTGTTTTGTAGCAGAGGTGTCGGAGTCCTATTGATTAGGTAAGTTGTAGTCAGAACGCTTTCGCCCCAATATTTCTTTGGTAAGCTTGCTTGAAACAAAAGAGCTCGAGCCACGTTCAAAATATGTCGATGCTTACGTTCCACCCTGCCGTTCCGTTGTGGTGTTTCTACGCAGGATGTCTGATGAACAATGCCTTCATCGGCAAAGAATTTTCGTAAACAGGTGAATTCCGTGCCATTATCAGTCCGTATGATCTTGATTTGCTTTTGAAATTGTCTGTAGACAAAAGAACAAAACGTTTTCAAAGCTCCTGGTGCTTCTTTCTTTTCTAACAACAGAACTGTCCAAACAGCTCTCGAGAAGTCGTCAACAATGGTAAGAAAATAGCGAGATCCATTGGTAGAAGGTTCCCGATAGGGTCCCCAAAGATCACAGTGAATTAAATGAAATGGCTCAACTGTTTTATTAATACTGATAGAAAAAACGTCTCGAGTTTGTTTTGCTCGAAGACAAACACCACAAGATTGCTCTAAAACTCCTAAGCTACTTGAAAAACCACCAGTTGTAGCCAACACTGAAAGCACTTTTGAAGAGGGGTGTCCCATACGATGGTGCCACAAATCTCTGTCCTGAAGCTTGACTGCACGACCAGCTTGCACTGCCACTGCGCCATCATAGTGATAAACCCCGTTACGTTCTCTACCCGCACCAATCAAAGTCTTCGAACTGAGGTCCTGTATCACACAAAATCGCTTAGTAAAAAGCACAAAACTCGCAACATCTCGAAGTAATTGAGCAACTAAGATAAGTGTGATCGATAGAGAAGGTGCAAGAAAGACATGTCTTAGTATAAGACGACCCCCAAGACTCAAACTACCATGACTTGTAGCCCAAGTAATCTGTCCATTTGGCAACAAAATTGGACACGGTGCAATACTCACCATGTCCGTGAGTAAAACAAGCTTCTTTCGTCATATGGTGAGAAGCACTAGAGTCGATAATAATATCATACCGACGATCTTTACCAAACAAGAGCAATTTTTCTTTCTTACCATAGTGTTTGTTATCGGACTGAGTCAAACTTTGATTCTTCATGAACTGAGCTAATGTAGCCCACTGATCTTTATTAAAATTGGGTTTCCAGCTGGAAGAGACGAAGTAGACCCCTCTGAAACTGATGTGGTGTCTCCTACTTGTGTGTTGTAAGCACGAAAACCAGATCCTCTACCACGACGTCCTTGACCTTGATTATCAGAACCTCTCCCTCGAGATCCTCTATCTCCTCCTCGTCCTCCATTAGGTTTACCCTTCTCCCACCAATCGGGAAAACCAATAAGTTGAAAACAGGCGGTGGAATCATGCCCCTGCTTCCCACAATGTGAACACACGGTTGATGGTTTGCTAAAACGTGTTGCAGAAGCTTGTCCATTGACCGTGTTAATCTGAGTTGCCGTCGAAGTTGCCGAAAAACCAACTGCTGGTGTTCTTTCTTCTGCTCCACGCATCACATTAAGATGATTTTCTTCCTGGATAATCTGAGAGTAAACCGAGTCAAGATTCAACTCCATCTGTCGACTCAACAAATTTGACCTTGTTGTTCCAAATCAAACATTATCAAGCCCCATTAGAAACTGGTGCAATCTGATTTTCTCTTGCATATTTTCATACGTCACCATGGATGCACACTCTGCACTTCCACAACAACATGTGAAACCTTTCTCGAAATCTGAGAGATCATCCCACATCACCTTGAGTTTGCCGTAATACACTTCCACTGACTCACCGTTTTGCTTACAAGCAGCAATGTCCGCATGTAACTGATGAATCCGCGTGTCGTCACTGACTGAGAATCTCCGTTGAAGACTCCCCCACATCGCCTTTGCACTGTCCACCAAGGATATTGATGGCCTTAGCTTTGGTTCAATACTGCTATATATCCAGCCTATAACCATAGCGTTGACCATATCCCACTTCTCTTCTTCTTCAGGTTTCCCTACAGGACGTTTCAAAGTCCCATCAACAAACCCAAGCTTCCGCTTGGTTCGAAACGAATTGAGCATCAACTTTGCCCATCTTTCGTAATTTCCTCCATTCAAGAGGATCGGTGACAGAACGTTACAGGTATTCTCCGAAGGATGAAGATAATACGGAGACATCAAAACGTTCTGACCAGCAACTATTGCTAATGTTGCTGAGGACGCCATAGCTAAACTTGTATCAGCCATCGAAAAGAAAAAAAAATTTGATCAGAATTTTAGGATCTTTAACTCTGATACCATGCTAAGATGCTGTAATCGTTGTGTTGTATTCATGATCATAAGTTATAGTATTTATACAAGTGTGGCCGTATCTAATCTTCCCAAGAATATAGGAGATAACAACGATAGAAGATAATAACAACAACAGCTTAAGACTTATCTTCTAAACTCTTATCATTATCCTAATACAAATGATGACTTTTAACTTTCAATGAAATATTAAGGAGCAGGGTATTACTTGATGGTGGAAGTAATCTTATCACCCTACAACTACAATATCTTAAAATAGCAATAAAGATCAACCATCATGCACGTAAGAGGCCAACTGGAGTAGACTATAAGGCCAGACATTTGTGAAAACTTTTGGGATGTTGGGTGGGTTTTGCTGGAACACACTAGACTAGGTTTAATCACTCTACGCACATCTTGCTTAGATTGGCGAGCCTTTGAAAGTGAAATAATATAGCGATTTGAGTTTTTTGACTGAAATATAATAAAATTTGGTGAGATCTCTCATAGAGTATACAATTCGCCGACAGAAAGATATACAAATCTCCAATGAGAAAAGAGAGATCTACAATTCAAGTGGAAATCAAATCAAATTTATAATTAGAAGTTGATATTTCAATATGTACATCAGAACATCTATGTGCTTTTCTAACATGTAAAAGAGTATATACACTATGTTCAAAAATCCTGCTGAATCAATTATCCACATATTTGCAGACATTAAATAAATTAATATATATATATATAACTTTATAAGGTGAATGGAGTATTCAGGCGATAACCAATTATGAAAATAGAGATATGATTAGAACACTTCTTTGTTGACAGCTTACAATTTAAAATAGAGATCTAGAGTTAGCATATATTATAGGAAAATTTTGGGTTCACCCCTTATAATGAGTTTTTAGGTTCAACCAACCATTAAGATTTGATTATTTTATATTTAGTAATTTTTAAAAAGAAAACAAAATATTTTCAAGTTATATTATGTTTTTAAAATTAAAAGATAAAAATAAATAAAAACTAATAGTAGTTGCAAACAAAAAACTTTTTTTAAAATATATTTTTAATACCGTTAGTAAAACACTAAACCCTAAACTCTTGGATAAATCTTCAACCCTTGGATTAATCTTAAACCAAGGATTTATGTTTAATCCAAGGGTTTAGAGTTTACCCAAGGGTTTAGAGTTTAGTGTTTTGATGACGGTGTTAAAAATATTTTTTAAAAATTCAAGGATTTATCCAAGGATTTAGGATTTACACAAAAATTTAAAGGTTTAGGATTTAGGTTTAGTGTTTTGATAATAGTATTAAAAAAATTTAAACTTTTTATTTTGCAACTACTCTTATTTTTATTTATTTTTATCTTTAAATTTTAAAAACATAATATAAGTCGACAATATTTTGTTTCCTTTTTAAAAATATACTGAATATAAAAGGACTTGGTGCAAAAGTGACTCAAAACTCCAAGTCAACACACAAAACTAACTTTTTTTTTTGACATTTAATTTGCCTAATCCACCCTAGAAGTTATGACTATTTATGAAAATGAGTCTTTCTAAATCTTGGTGTGTATCGAGTAGACTTGATTTAAAGGTTGAGAAGACTTCCAGGTAAGTCTTCCGAAGTCCTTCGGCGGAAGACTTACCTAAAAGTTTTCCGTAGCAAGTCAAATTTCTGACACGAATTGGTCAATTGCAAAACTAACCTGTTTATCCGAAAATATTTCCAGGTAAGTATTCTCAGGCATTTTTGAGAATTTTTGTATTAAAAGTAAGCCAATATTTACATAGAAAGACTTCTATAGAAGTCTCCTCTGTATGAGACTTCTTTGAAAGTCTTCTTTTGCAAATTTTCAATTGCAAAAATGACTTAAACGGAAGATTTACCTGAAAGTCTTCTGTCAGAAGATTTACCTGAAAGTCTTCTCCGGGAAGACTTCCAAGTAAGTCTTCTAAAGATAATGTATGATAAATTTTCATTTTCTTCAAATTTAAAATCAATTCTTAAGATTGTATTGTTAATCCATGTGTTTTAGACAATATTTAGGGTCCTGAATGAAATTCATCACTTAATTGGTGATAATTATGAAGTTACCAACATTCATATATTTTAATCTTTCTAGCTAATGATAGAAGACTTTTAAGGAAATCTTCTCTCAGAAGACTTCTGTGGAAGTCTTCCACATTACTTTTTGTAAATTTGTATTTTTAAGAATGTTCAATAATTTAAATATAAGTTTTTTCACTTTCAAAAATTTCAAAAAGTATATAAGGATCACCACAAAATCAAGGACCACCACAAATTTGAAAGATTACTACATTGAGGGTTCGAGCCTTCGAGGTTCCAACTTTTTTTTTTTTGTAAACTGGCTTTCTTATATTAAAATGCAGAAAGAAAATTAAAACCTTACAAGCAAGGATTGCTTCAGTTTGTTTTGGGTAAACCCAGTAATAAGCCCTTTTGGAAACACATTTTAGAAACTATAGACCCAATAGAATAGGACCAGCCCAGTTGATGATTAATGAGAAGTTGAGGAGACGAGAGGAAATAGAGGAGTCGTGATTGCTTAGTTTTCTCCGAAATGATGGAGATGATAGTTTCCGGTGGTTTGAAGATTTGTTGGTGAAGTCTCTTGTTGCGTTCAGTCCAAAGCCAATAGATTGTGGCTTGAGTTGCTAGAAGCTTTAGGCGCCGAGAATCACGATTTGTGTGGAGGGATTGAAGCTGTAGAACAATATCTTCCTAGGAGTACAGCGGTAGAAGATCGCATCGAGAGGCAAACTGTCTCCAGACTGTGGCGCTATAGCGACACTCAAAGAAAAGGTGATTCCTACTCTCATGGCTTGTGTTACACAGTAAACATTTGGGATCAACATTGAGTCCCCATCTGTTTAACCTGTCTCTTGTAGGACACCAATCAAGTAAAACCAACCAAGTGAGGAAAATTTGACGAGGGATCCCATAGGAACACCAGACGATCTTTGCCCAAGGAACATGTGGATGGTGCCCTTTGAGGTAAGTGTAGATCTCACCAGTGTTGTATTTCGTCCTCACCCTTCCATCAATCTCCCATTCATAAAAATCTTCTGCTTCAGATAGCTCAACAGTAGTTAAATATACCTGGAGGGCTAATTGGTTTTCAGTCCGTGCAGGAGGTAGGTGCCAACGACCAGTGGAATAGATAGAAGCAAGTGTTGCTGTCTTTGGGATTCCCAGCCGAGAAGAGGAAGCATTAAGAAAAGTGTAGAGACTTCCCATAGGGGACCAGTTATCAAACCAAAAACGAGTGCTCTCTCCATTCCCAATGCGACGTTTAAGAAGAGGATAAAGGTGAACTCGAGCTTTAATCATTTTGTTGACTAACCATGAGTTGTTCTTGCTGGTATTAGTCGTCCAGTAGTTTGAAATGTCACCTCTCAAAAATTACTTCTTTAAACCAGCAAACCCAGACCGAATTTGGACGAAAGAACAGCATCCATATTAGCTTCAGAAGACAAGCGAGGTTCCAGGAATGGAGATCCTTGACACCAAGACCTCCTTGATCTTTGGTAAGGGTAACGGTTTCCCAACTTACTCTGGCTGAGTGAGGTCCCTCAATGCTTCCTTTCCAAAGAAAATGACTACACATGGAATTAATTTTGTTGATACACGCCTTTGGCAGGATAAAACTGGAACACCAGAAAGTGGATATTCCAGATATCACTGTCTTTATCAAGAGCAATCTTCCGGCAAAGGACATAGCTTTAGAAGACCAAGAAGAGAACCGTTGCTTGACCTGCTGAAGAAGCGGCTCACAGTTCTGAAGGTTGAGCTTTTTTGTACACAAAGGGACCCCAAGGTAGCGCATAGGAAGGCTTCCACATGGCATACCGGTCGATGCTTGTATAACTGCAATTTCAGGTTCCAAGAGTCCCGAGGCGAAGAAAGTAGACTTTTGTAAACTCACTGCAAGACCTGACCGCATTTCAAAATCGTGCAGAATATGGAGAACTCTCTGGACAGATTCTAGAGACCCATCAATGAAGATTAGAAGGTCATCAGCGAAGGAGAGATGAGTAAGCTTCGTCTTATGGCATTGGTGATGGTAAGAAAAATGTCCAGAACTTGCTTTTTTGTCCAACATTAAAGACAAGTAGTTCATTGCTATGACAAAAAGGTAAGGAGACAGAGGATCTCCTTGCCTAAGTCCTCTTTTGCCTTTAAAAAACCCACTAACCGTGCCATTATAACCAATCATAAATGTGGTTGTGCAGATACAAGCTTTTAGCAACCGAAGGAAGGGGGCAGGAAGGTGCAGGCTATCAAGAGCTTGGAAGAGGAATTCCCAGGATAGAGTGTCAAAAGCTTTGGCTATGTCAACCTTAATGGTAATCTTTTTGCTCCCTTTATTCTTATGGTAACCATTCACAAGTTCACTGGCCAGAACAGTGTTCTCTACTAACAATCTTCCCTCAACAAAAGCTGTTTGGTTGGGCATAATTAGAGGTTGTAGAATAGGCTTTAGTCGCCTCACTAGGAGCCGAGAGATAACCTTGTAAAGAGTGTTCAAGCATGAAATTGGACGGTAGTCTGATATTCTTGATGCTCCCGTGAACTTAGGGACCAGAGACAAGATTGTTGAGTTGGTTGTTTTTGGCAGGAAACCAGAATTGAAAAACTCTTGTATCGAGTTGATACATTCAACACCAAGCAGAGACCAGGAGGCTTTAAAGAAACCTGAGGTAAGTCCATCCGGACATGGAGCTTTATTAGGGTTGAGGGAGAACATAAGTTTAGTAATTTCTTCTGCTGATGGCATCAGGAGGATGGATTGAGCTTGGCTCTAGCTGCAGACGAATGGAGTAAGGCTATGAAACCATTGAGACGGAGTGTACCAAAGAGAGGGAAGTAGAACAGGACCAAGGACAGCTTTGAAATGAGATAAAGCATGTTCACTCATCTCCAACGGATCAGTAATGGTGACACCTGACAATAGGAGGAAGGATCTGATGGCATTGAAACTTGCTCTCATTTGACAAACACGGTGAAAGTAGGTAGTATTTAGATCCCCTTCTCTTAGCCAAGTTATCCTTGACTTTTGCATGAAAAAACACTCCTCTATTTGTCGCAGGAATTGCCATTTCAGGTTAAGCTCATGTTCTTCAGCAAAAGTTTGAGTAGTAGGATCCGTTAACGCCTGTACCTGCGCAAGTTGTAGCAAACAGTAAGTTTCATTAACTCTTTGTTGGATATGTGAGAAATTTTCTTTATTAAGTGTTTTAAGACTCCTTTTTATGCTTTTCAGCTTCCAACACAGAGACGCCAGATTCGTAGACACACTTCCGGCAAGCAACCAAGCATCTGTAACAACCTCCAGAAATTGTGGGTGTTTGGTTAGGTAGTTCAGGAAACGGAAAGGTTGGGTACCGGCTTTGGGTAGTTGAAAAGCAAGGTCTATGAGACAGGGGGAATGGTCAGAGGGGGCTGATGGGAGAAAGGTTGCAGTAGCATCAGGAAAGCTGGTGAGGCAATCACTATTGATCAAACATCTATCTAGTTTCTTAGCAACTGGGGTGGCATCACGCTTATTCGTCCAAGTATGAACAGGTCCATAGTATCGCAGGTCAAAGACTCCCATTTGTAGTAAGGTGTCCCGAAATTGATACATTTGAGGAGCATGTCTACTATGGGAAAAGGCTGAATGATCATGGCAGTGTAATATCTGGTTGAAATCACCTCCTATCATCCAGGGTTTTGAGTCGAGAGCGAGAGTAGAATGCAAGTTCAGGAGCTCAACCCAAAGGTCAGTCCTCTCTTCAGTAAGATTAGACGTATAAATAGCAGAGTAGATGATAGGCGCACAATTTGCTAATTCCAGTTCACACGTGATCATTTGCTTTGATTGAGAGATAATTGTGACATTAGCAGGATCCTTCCAGATTAGCACAATTCTCCCATATTCATCTGAACTATGATTAGAGGTGTAATGCCAATCTTTGCATAGGGTCATCATCAAGCTAGGTAGGGAAAGTTCCTTAATATGTGTTTCCAAAAGGGCACCAAAAATAGGTCTATGGCTATAGAGCCAATCCGAAAAAGGCCGATGTTTTTCCGAGTCATTTAAACCACGAAGGTTCCAAAAAAAGAGTTTTACACTCATTAGGAAGAAAAAGAGGGTTCCCCAGTAGACTGGAGAGGATCTAAAACATTAAGTAATGGAGAAAAAGGGTTTTTTGTGGAAGGGTCAATAAAAGGAGACTTTTTTAAATAATCTAAGGTACTAACATCCGGAAAAGAAGGAGAGGGCTTGGATGATTGAAAAGAGATTTTTGGTAGAGTAGGAGGAGAAAAGGTAGGAGATGAACAGGTCCTTTTAAGGGAGGGTTTTTGTGACTTGTCAGAAGGACTTTCAGTGGAGGCAATTTTAGTGGTAAGGGTAGGGGCAAAAGTAGGAGTTTTGAAAGCGGAAGGGCTGGTTGGGAGAGAGATAGATTGAGAGACAGGTTGGAGATCAGTATTAACGGGGGAGGGAGTAGGTTTCTTTACTACATACTGCTTATTCTTGGAAGTATTGACTGGAGTTCTCTTAACAGTTTCAGTAACTTTTTTCTTTTGTTTTTCTGCAGGCACTTTAGCAACAGGAGGAGGGTCCTTTGGCGGTGTATAGAGCAAGCAGTTTCTGACAACATGACCTAGCTCATGGTAATGAGAGCAAGTGTGAGGCAGCCATGGGTATTCCACATGAACCTCAACAACCTCACCACTCTGTCTTTCAAACTCGACAACATTGGGAAGGGGCTTCGTAAGGTCCACTTCCACTTTGACATGAGATAAGGTGAGGCTCACTAGATTTAGAGTGAAGTCGTCTGTTTCCTTAGGATCACCAATAAGCCCTGCTACCAAGCTAAGACCTTCTTTATGGCGCAGGTCCAGAGGCACTACGATGAGGTGAGCCCATATCTTGATAGAGCTAAGAGGGGGGGTAGCAGAAGAGTGTTCAGACGACCATTGAGCAGTATGAAACATCGATTCACCAACATACCATATATTTTTGTCCAGGATTTTTTCACGAAGGAAATCACTGGGATTCTGACCAGTACAGACCTCTGCAGGGGGTTGTAGTGCATCTCAAGACGTCCACCTTTGGCCCACATATGACAGAGAACATTTTGATTGTGCTTGAAGGGGGGAGGACGACCGTTAAAGTAGCACACAATGAAGTCCTTATGTAATTCCGCTCCTTTTTGGAAGACAGAGTCTGGAATAAGCACACGGGGACGACCCATTGCAGATAAGGTGACAGGAGCAAGTCTTTCTAGAGCTTTATCACCTCTTACACGAAGATTATCAGCAAGAGTAGGAGTAACAATAATGGGAGGGGCATAGGAGGGGTAGTATTAAGTGGTGGAGTAACAGTTGGAGTAGGGAGTAAGGGAGGAGCAACAGGTTGCGGATGGGAAGAAAGAGGGGGGGGGGATTGTCGGTGGGGACATGGGTGGTAGGAACAGGGGAGTGGGAGGGTATAGGAAGGATAAGAGGAAGGTGATTTGGTAAAGTGGTGTTGCACAAAGCACGGTTAGAAAGTAAGGGGGAATTGTGATTAGGTTTGAGAATCTTAAAGAAGGGAGGGGTGAGTTTCTGAGAAGTTAAGGATGGGGTAATTGAGTGAGGAGGAAGGGGATTAGGGTTTCCTGTAGCAGGAACAATAGGGGGAGGGTCAATATCAGCAGGAGAGCCAAGATGAGGAGAGTTTTTTGTGATAGCTAGAATAGGAGACGAGTCAAGAACAAGAGTCATAACAGTATCTACTTGGGACTTAGACAAGTGAGATCTGAGTAGTTCAGAACGGGAGATAAGAGAAGTAGAAGCTAAGGGAAGAAAGAGATGAGGAGAGAGAGGGGAAACTGGGTCGGGAGGGTCTGGAGGGAAAGGGGGGGTAAGGGAGCATCTCCGGAGGTTGAAGACGCAGGTTGCACGGCGGAAACACAGCCAGGGAGCACCCAACGGGACTGCATTGGGAAGCGTGTCAGGGAGAAGCTGACTTTTTCGAGGTTCCAACTTGTAGAAAGGTTTTGGTCTTTTTCATTATAGATCATATTTTTGCTATTTGGGACACATATTTTTTTTTGCAAATATCTATTTTTATTGATATAAATTGATATTACTATTAAAACAACTTAAGAGGAATAATTAAGATTTATTCACAGGATTACCAGAAAAAAGAGAAGATTTCGTTGACAATGACTATAAATAACTTGGAAGAGAAAACTTAAGAGGAATAATTAAGATTTCATTTCGTTCACAAGATTACCAAAACAAAGGAAGATTTCCTTGACAATATAAATAATTTGGAAGAGAAATAAATTACAATTGCTTCTCTATTTTATCTTCACTGTAAAATGTTACAACTGCTATTTCGAGAAAAACTGATGACAGCGGTAAGTAATCTTTTAAAAACTAGTTCCCAGAAAACTACAGAATCATTTAAAAATTTTAAATTAAGTTTTACCCATGCTTCAGCTGTGCCTCTGTCGTGGAGTTAGATTTGGTTAACCTTTCATGCTATATAGTATATACATTTTCTTTTCCTCACAGAATATAAACTTAGATATAAAGACATGACCCCATCACCAGCCTTTTTTTTTGTTACTTTTTTAACCATTTAGTTATTCTTTTATTTTTCCTTTAAACGGGAAATAATTGTTTGAATTTGTTGCAAAGTAAGAAATCACATGTTTCATTTTTATTCTGTTGACAAGCTTAATAGCACTATAAAGAAATGGTAACTACGGATTTGGTAATATAAATGGGACGGAATTAAATTCGGTGTGGTACAACTGCGGTTCATGCGATTTGCAGAACAAGTGCAATTTTAGTAAAAAAGTAATGCGGTTTTGTAGAAAAAGTAGTGCAGTTTTATAAAAAAAGTAGTGCAATTTTGACAGAAAAAATAATATAAAATACAAATATTCATATATTTCTAAAAAAATTAAAAATATCTTTATTGTTAATTTTGTAATATTTTTATGATAAATTTAAATATTATAATTAATTTGAAATAAAAATTTTAATTAATATTATAGATAGATTATATCATGGATATTTTAGCATTCATTTCTTTCTTGATTTAGTTGAGATGTTTTGAATATAAAAATACATATACTGCTTTAAGAATTTTAATTTTATGATTATACTAACAATTTTGACCAAAAAAAGATTATACTAACAATAAAAATAAAATAAAAAACATTAGATAGCTGCTTTTAAATTTACAAAAATGTGAAATGTTTTTACTTTTTCTGATTCAAATTTATAGAAAAATATTTTTCTATTAAACCGATTTATTATCTTCAGTAAGTTTGATGTGGCATTAAAAAGCTTATATTAGATCATATGCAAATGTATAAAATTGATAGTTGACAACAATGACTCTTTTTACTAATATAATTTATCGACCAATTTTTAGTAATGGTTTTTCTTGCTTACCTATTTTATTAAGCGTTCCAGGTAGTATTTATTATAGTTTATCTAATTACATAACCAAGTAAATCACCGTAACTTTATAAAAATGAATACTTTATATTATATAGTTACATATGTAATTATGAAAACATACATCTATTTTATATATTTAACATGAAAAACACACACTATTTCAAAACCGCACCATAATTCAAATGGGAGTTATAGTGAATGCGGTATTGACAAAGCTGAACAAAAAATAAAAAATTATTGAATGGTGACTTAGGTGCGTTTTTCTTTCATTTGACAATTCCCGCTTTTAACGTCGCCATTCATAACCTTAATACATTACGAAAACAATACTTCTATTTATATGTTCTTTTGGTTGTCTCCTTTTCTCCAACAGAAAATAACAATTATAGCCAGAACAGTGACGAGGTCTATAAACGGCTTAACTTTTTAGGTTTCACAAGTAGTCAAATAACTAGTTTCTTTTATCTTCGTACTATAGTCTATATCTACAATTATGAACTGGTACAAGTAATTAAGTTGGTGGTAATGATGTTAAATTATGTAATAATGTGAACGTACCAATAATGATGGAAAAGCATTAATATATGGACATTTTCTACCGAATTTATGTGGATTGGAGCAAAAAGAATTATGATGTTACCTAACAATCTAGCATCTTATAGTGATAACTAGGAAATCAGCAATAGTACAGTGTAACAGTGATTTTAAATAAAACTAATTTGAATGAACCAAAATTGACAAAACTGTAAATTAATTTTATAGAATAATTTATTATCTATAAATAGAAAATACAAGATTTTTTCTTCGATAGTTTATTGAGAAAAGACCTTCCTTTTTAACTTAAAAGAAATTGCGATGATTAAGTGAGTGGTAAGCAATTTGCTAACACATTTGAATTTGACATGATTGATATACGAAAATTGTCAACGGTTGGTCACTTATACAAGGATTATATGTAAACACTAGGACCGGACCCACCCTACGGGCGGGTAAACAAATATACGAAATGATATAAATATATTTTAAAATTGAATGAAATTTTTAGTTTACTTTTAATTATAATTTTCACTATTTCACTACAAATTTTATCATTTCTTTTTTTAATAAAAATTATATATTTGTTACTATACTAAAAAATTCATTAAAAATATAACTATTTTACTTTCTTCACAATATTTGGAAATTCTGTGAAGGTTTAATATTGATTGCAACAGTTGACATGTGGTCTTTTTGATGTATTTAAGTGTTTTTAGATCATACATTTTGTTTTAAGTTTTGAAATATTAGTTATCTATTTTTATGAAACATGATTGATATGTGATATTTTCTATATAATATGTTAAGATATTGAGTGTAGGAGTTGTATAGTTGACTAAATGACATAAATATATAGTTGTGATTCTTTGAATAAAATAATATTTTTAATTTAGATCATGCATTTCCTTTGTGTTATTTGATTTCTTTGAGATCATCAACTATCATATGTTTTATTTGTAGATTTTTGTGTATCGTGGTTAGTCAGAACCTTGTAATTATTTGATTAAATATAAAAGTTCATGAAACGGCGTTGTTTAAATCGTTTTATCGTGGTTGCCTATATTTTTAAATTGCTATTTCTTTGATTTCTTTTTTTTTTGTGGTTAAACTTGTTTATGATATTCAATCCTAATTTTCTTGCGATAAACTAAATTTCGTAATATAATGTTAAATTTTAATGGGCTATTTTTATGTTAACAGTATGAATATTTTGAATTCCTGACATACTATTTTTAAAATGTACACATTTTTGTAGATAACTACCGAATCAGCTTCACAAATTCAAATTACGGGTTTAAATTTGGCGGTAGATGGATTTGTATGATCAACCCGATACCTAAATGAAAGATTCCATCATTTTGGATCAACGCCTCTTTCAGCAAAGATGTTTTATCATGACACTCTCCATAAAAAGAAACAAACTATTTGATACTTCAATTGCTGCACTTCTGCTTTGTTGATGCAGTATGTTGATTCAAGTTCTGTCGTCATATACTTTATTGGTTTTGAAGATCCTCTTCCTTTTGAGCTTGAAACGGATTTAATTATTTTTTATCTTCTCATATTTCCCTTATAACCTGGTTCTATGTTCTCAGCTTTGTAGTTAAAGCGTACACTGGTATTGGTGAGGGAAAGGAAGATCGGATGTTCTACTAAAGAAAATCTGAGAGCAAATCAAAGAATCCCCTCTTATATGGTTAAATAGAGGACCTGGCTGCTTTTCTTTATTTGGGTTTGTTTATGAAAATGGTAAATATAAAACCTTACATTCTTAACTCATATTTAGTGAAATTTTGACTTGGGGAAATCATATATGCTTGCTTTCACGGTTGAGGCCTACGATAGAAGTCTCCCTTTCTTGGAATCTGCTACATATTCATGAACTTGGACTAATGTAACCATGAGTTGAATTCAGATTCCTGATTCTCAATGAAAGATTTTTCTGCCAAATATAATCTATAATCAATATGTTGGGACTCGCTTCTCCCCCTTTATAAATCTAATTTCTGATATACCAAGTGACACATGATTGGTTAAATGAGTGTTTTTCTAATGTAAAACAGAAAGAAAAAAAATCTGAATGACCATACTTGTTTTGAAGGTGTAACTTTTAGAGGTTGCAGTTGATATTGCTTGCCTTAGAACAGTCTGGAAAACCAATCTTGGTCCACCTGTTATACCATCTTCAACACTTGGTCCACTTGTTATAATATTGTATATTTGTATTGCGTGTGTTTTATGTTAACATTTGCGATTAATGTTTATGGTTATTAAGCGTGTTTGGGCATGGAGGAATTATATACGTTAAAATTTATTATATTTGATTTTGATGTTTATGTCTATATTAAAAAGTTGCAGCGCATAGCATATTATATAGGTTGGATGAGGTTTATGTGGTCTTTTCATTGTATGTTTTTTTTAGATAATTCTAGATCCATAATTGGTTGGTTAAATGTGATTTCCTATATTTTGGGCTATGAAAAATGAGTTTGTGGGTCTTATGATTATCATTTGTATGAATGGTTTGGGGTTTAGAGATTGCATTTCATAACGGTTTATGATAGGTTAAACATGATATTGAAGAGGTGAATAAAATAATGTAAACGTAACATAAAATAAGTAGCTACTGTTGAAGTTAACCAAGAGTGACAGGATGTGTTACCTGGCCAAAGTTACTTGTGTTATAATTAAGAAATGTCCATCCTAAGCTAGTGATTTGTCCGCACTGAAATATGCCATATTTGGTATTTGAGTTTAACCATTTGTCGTAAGCTTTTGTTGGTTTTTTGCTAGCTTAGTATTTGAAAATTTGAAAATAATGTTTGTGTGAATGTGTTTTGGTTTTTTAAAACTTTTGCTTCGGAACGTGATTTGTAGAGGAAAAATCTAAGGAAAATTTGATAGTGTAAAAGTTTGAACAATGGTTATTCTATTTTTGTGAGTTTCGAGTTTTATCCTTGAAAGTGTTAAATTTTATTGCTGTTTAAAAACATGTAAAACTCGAATAAAAATATTTTAAATAAAATTTATATGTCAGAATTGTATAATTTTAGTTCTTAAATATCTTAAAATATTATTATAAACTGAATTACCAAAATCTAAATTATTTTTGGATTATTAACTAAAATATTCAAATTGTTCAAATCACTCTTTTTTTTAATTTTAAAAATTAAAATATCTGATATTTAACCTAAAAACTCGAATTAGCTTACTTTTTATCTATATTATCTAAAACTACCGAGGAAATTAGGATCAAATTGGATTTAAACCTTTTTGTCGTATATTAGACAGTTTTCAATTTTGCTACCCAAGCTAAAACAAAAATCAAAATACTTGAATTAAAATTGAACCGAGTTTTGTAAGTCTAACGCCAAACCTAACTCAAGGACCAAAAACCAAATTATTCGAAGTCTAACGCCAAACCTAACTCAAGCCGACAACGGCTTGTACCACTTCCATCTTCCTGCTCATTTTCCTCGTTTTACACGCCTCATAGATCATCTTCTCCACTCAGTCGCTCTCCTCTCTTCACTAACCTCAGATTGTCCTCTATTTTCTCTCCCATTCAACCTCGGCCTCCTCCTTCACCTCTTGGATCCAGACTTATGCCGCCGCGCTCGTGTCTCCTTGAACTTTGCTCTCGTCGTCTCCGGCACTGGCTTCTGCTATGCGGCTGTGTTCTGCTTGTTGACTGAGTGATTGGGAGAATGGGTTTAGAGTGTTTGTGATTGGGTTGCTTTACGCGGTGCTCTTCGTTCTCAAGCTGAGATGGGTGTTAGAGTTCCCAATCATTAAGGTTTGTTTTTCTGTGATTCTTGATTTGTTGTTATCTTCTCTGATTCGTAATTTTTTTGATCCACTCAGTGTCCACCAGTCTGCAGCTTCAAGATTGCTCTCCCCTCGGCGTAAACACAACCTCTGAAGTTATCAGGTGTGCTTATGTTCTGTCAACGATAATGCTGTTGTTTCTGTTAGACTGGTCGGGTGGGCTTGTGTCGGTATCGAGGTTCTTGGGTGAGCAGGTAAGTTCTTATGGTTGTAGTTTTTGTTTGATTCTCTCTAGGGAAGTGACTCACCATATATATCAGGCTTGCCCATTTGCTTGCACTTGTTTTTGTAGTTTTGCATATTTGGTTTGCTTGGTGATATAACCAATTAGATTGAATGTATAGAGATCCATGTTAAATTTTAGTGAACTTAGTTATAGGCAACATGTAGATTGTGGAAGAGTAAAATCTCACTATTACTCAAGTGTTGCAAAACACAATTGAGAAGAATATGAATACCAGCTGCAAGTTAGTTGTTTGAATTAAGTATTTTCTTTAGTGTTTAAGTCTTCATGTCAAATACACTTGCTGCCTTGATCTGATTAGTTCTATTGTCAGACATCCTTCTGTTGTTAGCAATCTGATGAAGGAATTTTATTAAATTTGACTTACCTTTTAGCCTTTAGTGAAAAGAAACTGCGACTTTTTGGGTCTATATGACAATTTGTTTTGTTTTGTTTATGATTATGTCCTCTGGTTAAAGGTCGAGCTTTTTGTTCACGTAAGTGAATGAATCTGCAAGGTTCTTACTTTCATTTCGTTTCGTGGATATAACTTTTATTTTGTGTAATTGCAGTATTAACTCCAGTTTGTCCTATGAAGACTGGAAAAAGCATATAAAATTGTCTGAGCACAACAGTTACCACCTGAGCACAACAAAAGTCTTAGAATCTTCAAAAGAGGAGTTACGCTTGTTGCATCCAAATGATTCTCAGATTGTGGTCATGAAGCACATAGTATGGTGTCAAAGGAAATTATGTTCTCGCAAGCACAAAACACAAAGTATGGCGTGTCACCGCCACATAAGGGGCCTCCCAAAAACTCAACAACAGGACTTTCGATAGTGTTTTTATAGCTTCAGGCTTTCAAGTCGCGGACAGAAGAGAAGAGGTTGATATCCATGGTTAGTGGGTTCCTTTGGATTATAGTGATTGAGATGGAGGGTGATGCATATCAACACACCAGTCTCTATTTTTATGGGTGTGGATTCGTATCCACAAACGAAGGAGAGGGGGACGTAGTGGAAGGCGTGAATCAATGACGTTATCGCGAAGGTGACGTTAATGAAGCGCTGCGTTTAGTTTAAGAATGACATGTGTCATATTCTCCTTGACTCATTTACTGACGTGGCACTCCCATGAGGGAATAAACATTACTTTATATATATAGATTTCATTTACAAATTACTAATATTGTGTGTTTTATGGTCAACACAAAGGATAGTGAACATAATACATTGTTGATCAACATATAAATAACTAAATATTAATTATTTTTATTGACAAAATGATGTAATCTTAGTAGGGGACTTTATTTACCTATGTGTGTCTTTATTGTTGTAGGAATATATCTTAAACGCCAAATTACATGTGGTGAAAGTATAGTTGTTCGGATAACCATTGAAATTTAATTATAAGCTCTATTTGAATATTATTTTAGTCTGCGTAGAGCTTATTTATTAATACAAAACCGATTTTGCAACCACACTTATATCAGTTTTGGGTTATTTATGCTTGATTCATATATTTTAAATATCATATCAAACTAAGCACAAAATTCAGTATTTCAATATTTGTTATACCTATTTTTAGATATTATATCAAAATAAATATTAAATTTCATATTTCAGATACTTATTTAACTGTCAGATATATTTTTTAAATACTAAATCAGATATTTTGATGAGAATCTGCATACTTTTATTTTTATCAGATTTCCAAATTAATAGGATATACGTTTAGATTTAGCTAATAACTAGATTTTGATCCGTTCAACCGCGCAGATGTTTATTATCACTTTTATATACATAAATATTTGTTTTAGAACATAAGTATTATATAGTTTTAACGTTAATCATATACTTAGATGTTTATGTAACTATTTCAAATACACTAATTTTAACATTTACATGTTATATTAATCGATTATTTAAAACCATATTTATTTGTCACTTCTTATTATATATATATATATATATATATATCTTGTTGTATTTGCATTTAGTTATTAAGAAAATTAATATATTCATGAGAAAATATATTTGAAAATCATTTTGTATTTAATTTATGGTAAATTCTGACATGTCCTTCAAAGTTGGATTTTTTTTTACCAATTTTTTATATTTATTCATTTTAGATAATATATTACTGTATATACAAAAATCTAAGATATATTAATTTTTAGACATATATTATATAGTTTTCTAATTTTTATGCCATACTGTCATCATATTATATTTTTAAAATAAAAATTTTATATTTATGAATTTTTTTATAAACTTATCAATTTAATATAATTTTATCATATTTTGTTAAATAGAATAAATCTCTTATAACATGATGATTATGACTATAAATTAAATAAAATAGGATATAATTTAAACTTTCATTCTATAAACGATAACTTAAAATACATTAAG
Organism: Eruca vesicaria subsp. sativa; assembly: GCA_932364175.1. Taxonomy (NCBI): domain Eukaryota; kingdom Viridiplantae; phylum Streptophyta; class Magnoliopsida; order Brassicales; family Brassicaceae; genus Eruca; species Eruca vesicaria. The sequence continues at coordinate 234,105 of CAKOAT010061821.1, read as the reverse complement.
TTATTGAAAAATATTTTTACAAGATTTCTTAGAATTTTAAAAAATTTGATATATATATATATATATATTAAATGAAAAGATACCATCATTAATGTAGTTACAAAAAAAATATATCATTAGCTTTAATGAAATACATGTTAATTTATATACATGTATTATATAGTTTGATAATGTTAACCCGTCTTACCAACATATTAGATTTTATTTCTGAAAATAAATATTTTATACTTACAAAAGAAATTATATAAATTTATAAATCTAATACAATTTTATAATATTTAGCTCAATATAATAATTTTATTTTAATATGATTGACTATGATTATATAATAGATAATATGATATACTGTTTTCTTTTTCATTTTATAAACTTTACCTGAATATATTAATGTATAATAATATTTTAAACTATTTGCTAAATTAGTGAAAATATTTAAAGATAATATCGAAAATTGAGATCTTGTAAAAAAATTTAAACAGATTTGTTAGAATTTTTAAATAAATGTATTTATATTTAAATGAAAAGATATCAAAAGAGATTATGATTAAAGTATTTTGATTCTAAATATTATTAGTTTTAATAAAATATATTTAATAAAATTTCTAAGTGATGGTTCAAATTAAAAAAAAATTACACATGAAATAAAGTCATGACTTATGTTTTAATATTTAAGATATTTCGGATTTGAATACATTCTATATGGCTTTATAAAATCCATTCATTTACTTTAGCATATTAGATCAAATTCTAATTCAGAATTTTGCTTCGGATTTGGTTTGAGTTTTGGGTTTTCAACTTTTTTTTTTCTTAATTTTTCTCTCGAAGAGCAGTAGGTCCTTTCTTGCTGGATTATGAAGTCAAAAGTTCATGGTGATGTAGAAATAGTCTCTAATCATTTGGATAGAGGAAGCTGTGTCATGTGGCTTGCCATGAGCATCAGTTTATGTAGTAGTCAGGAGACTTTCCGAGAGATAGATCAAAAAGCATTCTTGCTTTGTTTTTTCATCTTCTCACAGTCTCTTAAGTTCCATTTTACCCACATTGTATGGGGTTATTATAAAGATGCCTACTGTTATTTTTTTTGAGCTTTTGTTACTGGTCTGTTTGGCTCAGAATTATAAGAATATTTTGGATTTTGGATTGAATTACAAGTGTTAAAAGAAAACAAAAAAGTTTTTTTTTCCAAGCTTAACAGTGATTATTTTGTCATCCAGAAATTATATTACAAAACTCATTTCAAGTTTATAGAAAATTATTAATCATATCAATCACAAATTGTTGATGGAGGCCAGAAAATACCAAATTGGTACGCAAGCATAAATAGAATAAATGAAATATGAATATATATATATATATATAGTAAACATAAGTGGATTTTGAAAGGATAGATTTAGTGTAATACCTAAAATCGAAGCTTAAATTTAGGGTCTATCCATTGATGGACATTAGTGGTCCAAACCGTACAATTATGCTTGGAAATGTCCAAAATGTTTTTTTCAACAGACACACTTTTTGTTGGTTACAGAGAAGTGTCAGGAGAGAGAATGTTCACATGTTTGCTAGATTTTTTTAATGCTAAAAATATTATCAAATAATAGTATTTTCAAAAATATAATATAAAAATATTATAATAGATAAAACAATTTAGTATTTGATATAATTGAAAACATAAATTACAATTAATTACAAGATTTCAACATCTCTAAAATCTACAAATTGTTATAAATTCGATATTGGTGTTAGATTAATTGTTAGCGGTTAACGCATTTGTTAACTGATACATATTTTGTTACCTGATAAATATACTCAGTTCGAGAGACAAAATTGAAACTTCGACAATATTTATTTGTTAACATATATTACCTAACGCATGTATTAACATCTACAAATTTGTTAACAACTAACACCTCTGTTAACAATTATGGTACATATATTTGTTAACAGCTAAGACATTTGTTAACATCTATAAAATTTGTAAACAGCTAATGCATCTGTTAATACAACATATACATGTATTTGTTAACATCTAACACCGCATTATTTTCTTTATATAGTATTAACAATACATCTGTTAAATTATATATATCAAATAATATTTTGAAACCTAAAGATAAAAACTATTTCATCAGATAAAGAAAAGAACAAAAATTAGAAGAGAGAATGACAAAAGAAAAAATGATGAGAGAGTTTAAAGGTGGAAAATAAGTGGAATCGAAGGAAAGAGAGAGAGTGTCAGGAGAGAAAATGGTGGGTGAATAGGCAGAGAGAACGATGGGCATTTTGGTCAAAAATTCCAAAGGAGTCACATCGAGTGTAAACTGCTAATTAGGGAGTCGAATTGTGGTGTCTTAGCAAATTATCTTTTTTGTTTTAAAAAACAAAGGGGACGACTATTTAGACTGTAGCTAGAGAAATTTTATTGTAGAACTTTTTGATGCAGATGTATCAAATATAGTTATTAAAATTAAATGAGAAAAAAATGGAAAGATATTCTTACAGCATTCTTACAATTGTATTTTTTACTTTAGAAAATAAGGTTCTTACAACCAATTTTTTTTTGTTTTAGTTTTAAAAATTACTTAAATCATTATTGATAATTTATATGGTTGTAGATAGAAAATAAAATTAAATCCACTAGTTAAAATCTAACCAATCACCCCCAAAATCAATGTATTTTATGGTAATGGTTGGCCAGTGCTTTAGAAATGTTTTCCCTTCAAAATTTCTACAGATTTTTCTTAAAGCATAAATATCTTTTAGTCATGCTTCAGTATTTTTTTAAACGTACATTTTTCCTTTGATTTTTTAAAACAGGGAAATATCTAGAGCACTTATATATTGGCTTTAGAAAAGTATATAATTAAATCTTCTTAAACCTACAACCAAAATTCTATGGCACATACATATATATATATATATATATATATATATATATATATATATATATATATATATATATATATATATATATATATATATATATATATATTCTACGTCAAAAATCGACAATATTAATACTAAAACAAAATAATATAAAGCTACAACTAATTCCAGTTAAGCTCATTATTTATTCTTTTTGACAACATAAAATCTACATTATATAGATTGTAATTTACATGTGAAAACTCTCTTAGTCTAGTGGTTTAACAAAAGGTTCACTAATACTTTGTACACTAAGATGTCTGAGTTTTGAATCCTAGAGAAAAGAATTAGCAGAATATTTGAGAAAAAAAATATTCGTAAAAAGTATAGTAAATAGTAATGAAATCAAACATGTATCCTTATGAAGAATGCAAAAATATCGGCTCTAGTATTATCTATGTAATGTTTCGTATAATTTATAATATCATAATTAATTAACGTTAAAAAGGTTACACGAGTTTAGACATGGAATTGACACAGTCTCAGAGCCTCGAGTTACATACAATATCGAAATATAGTGTTTCTTCGATGGGTTCTTAATTAGAATTTAAAACATAAATGCACAAAACACTATAGATTTAATTGATAACCACCATAGGAACATTAGAAATAAATAGAGAAAAAAAAAGTTGAAGAGTAAAATTATAAGAATGATGAGAAATGATCTAATTTAGTGAAAAAATATTTATTCTATATTCTTCTATAATAAAAAAATGAGAAGGAATTGAAATTAAAAACAATTCCTTTTAAATGGTAATTTTTAGTAAGATTTTTGAATACATTATTCTCTTTCATTATTTGGTCACCAATTACATCCTGTAAAGAATAGAAGCCAAGCTATGCAATTCATCTAACAAAAAATGGGCGACAACTAACAATCAAATAAGTTTATCGTAAATCATCATGGTTTGTGATTGCGTTAGGTGTAATGCATATGGCCGGGTGAGCCTAGTACTAAAACAATTACTAGTAGACAATTATAGTATGGGAATTAATTTGATCAAAAATATATAGTATGGTAATTAATTTAAAAATTATTTTCTGATTTTTCAATAGTATTAAATCTATTAAATATCAAGATTTCAATTCGAATAATTGTAAATTTATATATACGAGATTATCCAAAGATTATTATAGCACATATGATGGTTACTTATCCTTATATATTTAGACTAAGTTATGATCTGCGACTTGCATGAAATATATTTCATAGAAATATTTTTGCGCATACTATTATTTATTTTACATTTTGACATATTGTAAATAATAATAATTCATAGATATTGAATCATTGAGAAACATATAACTATCACATATATAACTAATTGACGTGAACACATAAACAAAAATAATCACTCTTTTTATTTATAATCATTTTATGATAAATAAATCAAAACAATCATATGTATCTATTTTATGGTATACTAGGGGAAACCCGCGCGAATATGTTTTGGTTGTTTATTCTAAATGGTTAAAGATGCTCTTCTTTATATGGAGAAAGAACAAAAAAAAGGTATAACTTTTGTTAAAAAATCATATGTTAAAGATGCTCTTCTTCCTCTGTTCTTCTCATTCATCTCTGTGTTTTTTTTTATTCTAAATAAATTAATGGTTCTTCTTTTTAATGGTCTAAGCAATTCCAGGACCACATCAAATTCTGTCATGACCAATCATGGAAATGGATGATGAAAAAAATCTCTTAGATCACAAAACGTCCTGATGTTCATCTAAATATGGAAAAAGTATGGTCTTAATGAAAAGAAAACTGATATAAATTGTATTTTATAATGCATAGATTTAATTCGCAGACAACATCGCAACAATTCTTCAGTGTATTATCCAACAAAACTATCTTACGCTGCAACTTCTTCAACCTTTGAAAAAGGATCAGGGGTTGATGCGCTTTTCATATTTTGTTCAATGTTCAGATGGTGATTCGGGAGGGTGATGAAACTGCGGATCAGAAGGATGAGAAGGTTGGGAAAGGGCCTGAGGGAGAGTGGGAAACAGAACCAGAGCTGGATTTTGAAAAACAGAAGGAGAAGGAGGAGGAGCAGAAAGCTTTGAAGGAGAAAGAGATGATTAATAGTGCTGTGTACAAGGAGAGAGAGATACAGAAAAAAGAAGAGGTGAAGCTTTTAAGAGGGAAGCTGCTGAGGCAGGGAGGAAACGCGCAGAATAATAAGAAGTAGAGGCGGCAGAGTGTTAAGCTGCAGAGAGTGAAGCTGCTGACTTAGAATGAGCCAGGAGAGAGCAATTCCTCTTGACAGAATGTCGAAAGGACCTGATGATAAATAGTACACATATTATAAGAATATTTAATTCGGTTAAATTGAACCAGTTAAAATAGAATCAAACCGAAATAGAGAAAGTGGTTGGATTTGGTAATATCAAATAAAACAAACGAATATATTAAATATAGTAGTATAACAACATGTAAATTAATAATATCATTAATAATATATCCAATTTTTATATATGATCTTCATATTTTAATATATTGATTTACACAATTTTATAATTTTTAAGTTCAAAATTCTTTTTTTTTACTTTTATAAAATTAAGTAAATTTTTTTTTCTTTTTTGGTGACAAATATTTGTACTAATATTTATTATTAATAATATTATGCAATTATAAAATTTTAATTAAATAACTTTATTATCAATTAAAAATTTAACTAATATATAATATTTTAAATAAAATATTCTAAAAATTTGAACAAAAAAAACAATAAATTAATTAAAAGAAATTTTATACTCCAATTTTGATTTTGAAAAAAAATGTAATATATCGTTATCTGAACATTATTGTAGTTTACCAATACATTTACAAATTAACTTTAGATTTTTTTTTTTTGTTGAAATATCAGAAATATATTAATGTAGTGGAATGTCTGTTTACTTGATGGTGACAATAAGACTTAGATATTATAATAGTGAAAATGCGATTTAAACGCCTCTCAAAAAAAATTAATATAGATTTATTGTATTACATAAATTGAATTGAAACACTTTACTATATATTGAAATATATGGAACTTTATATATACAGATTTAAACAAATAGTTAGGTAACGTATACCTTTTTTCCGATAACACCATAAGTATTATTTTTATTTATATCTATTAAAACAAGAAAATTTATTCTATTAAATTTTATAATATGTTATATGGTAAAGTTATAATTATTCTTCATAATTCGTAACAACTTGGTCATATGTGTTAGTAAAATTAACCACTCAGTGTTAAAATTACAAATATACTCTTTACTGGAACAACTAGAATGGCGTACATTCATGGTAGGGTTTTTGATTATACTCATATATATATATATATATATATATAAGATATTAAGTATATTAATGTAATGAAATATATGTGTATTTGGTTGTTACAATAAAACTTAGATTGTATAAAAGACTAATCAACGGTCATGTAATGTTGGGTTAATAGTGAAATTCGATTTAAACGCCTCTCAAAAATAAAATTAAAAAAACTGTTCTGATTTTCATGTTAATGCATATCATCTACACTATAATTTGTAACTGAATAGATATAGGAAATTCCACAGAAATATTAATACCTTTCAACACCAAATTAAAACTGTTAAATGGCTCAGTATTTAACGTCAAACTTTTCTTTGAATTATATAAATACCTATACATAAAACAGAGTCTTAACATACAAATTATCCAATTACAATGAACACCGAACCGAATTATGCCCTCTCTTTCGACTACTACACTAAAGAAGCAACAACAGTTCCAAAAAGGGAAATCATCGTCAACATAAAACGTGAAAATACTAACCAAACATGTATTTCCTTTATGATAGGATTTTTGACCACTGCTCTCAGGTATCTCACTGATACAACAACCAACGTCATGCAACATCTGCTCATATATCATGACATCACACTCAACGCGGCGAGAAGTATCATAGAAAGTACTAATGACCACGTGTACAACGTTGTCTCCAATCTGACTGATCATCAAGGTACAGACCTTCATGTGATAGTTAGTACTTGTATCAAGGTACAGACCTTGATCATCAATATTATATATTTCTGTGGATTTTCATTGTGTACGATGTTGTCTCCAATCTGACTGATCATCAAGGTACAAACCTTCACGTCATGCAACATCTGCTCACATATCATGACATCACACTCAACGCGGCGAGAAGTATCATAGAAAGTACTAACGACCACGTGTACGACGTTGTCTCCAATCTGACTGATCATCAAGGTACAGACCTTCACGTGATAGTTAATACTTGATGATCAGTCAGATTGGAGACAACGTCGTACACGTGGTCATTAGTACTTTCTATGATATTTCTCGCCGCGTTGAGTGTGATGTCATGATATGTGAGCAGATGTTGCATGACGCCGGTTGTTGTATCAGTGAGATACCCGAGAGCAGTGGTCAAAAATCCTATCATAAAGGAAATACATGTTTGGTTAGTATTTTCACGTTTTATGTTGACGATGATTTCCCTTTTTGGAACCGTTGTTGCTTCTTTAGTGTAGTAGTCGAAAGAGAGGGCATAATTCGGTTTGGCGTTCATTGTAATTGGATAATTTGTATGTTAAGACTCTGTTTTATGTATAGGTATTTATATAATTCAAAGAAAAGTTTGACGTTAAATACTGAGCCATTTAACAGTTTTAATTTGGTGTTGAAAGGTATTAATGTTTCTGTGGAATTTCCTATATATATTCAGTTACAAATTATAGTGTAGATGATATGCATTAACATGAAAATCAGAACAGTTTTTTTTTTTTAATTTTAATTTTGAGAGGCGTTTAAATCGCATTTCACTATTAACCCAACATTACATGGCCGTTGATTAGTCTTTTATACAATCTAAGTTTTATTGTAACAACCAAAAACACATATATTTCATTACATTAATATACTTAATATCTTATATATATATATATATATATATATATGAGTATAATCAAAAACCCAACCATGAATGTACGCCATTTTAGTTGTTCCAATAAAGAGTATATTTATAATTTTAACACTGAGGGGTTAATTTTACTAACACATATGACCAAGTTGTTACGAATTATGAAGAATAATTATAACTTTACCATATAACATATTATAAAATTTAATAGAATAAATTTCATTGTTTTAATAGATATAAATAAAAATAATACTTATGGTGTTATCGGAAAAAAGGTATACGTTACCTAACTATTTGTTTAAATCTGTATATATAAAGTTCCATATATTTCAATATATAGTAAAGTGTTTCAATTCAATTTATGTAATACAATAAATCTATACTAATTTTTTTTTGAGAAGCGTTTAAATCGCATTTTCACTATTATAATATCTAAGTCTTATTGTCACCATCAAGTAAACAGACATTCCACTTCACTAATATATTTCTGATATTTCAACAAAAAAAAAACCTAAAGTTAATTTGTAAATGTATTGGTAAACTACAATAATGTTCATATAACGATATATTACATTTTTTTTTTCAAAATCAAAATTGGAGTATAAAATTTCTTTTAATTATTTTATTGTTTTTTTTGTTCAAATTTTTAGAATATTTTATTTACAATATTATATATTAGTTAAATTTTTAATTAATAATAAATTTATTTAAATTTTATAATTACATAATATTATTAATAATAAATATTAGTACAAATATTTGTCACCAAAAAAAAGAAAAAATGTTTTACTTAATTTTATAAAAGTAAAAAGAAAGAATTTTGAACTTAAAAATTATAAAGTTGTGTAAATCAATATATTAAAATATGAAGATCATATATAAAAATTGGATATATTATTAATGATATTATTAATTTACATGTTGTTATACTACTATATTTAATATATTCGTTTGTTTTATTTTATATTACCAAATCCAATCACTTTCTCTATTTCGGTCTGATTCTGTTTTAACTGGTTCAGTTTAACCGAATTAAATATTCTTATAATATGTGTACTATTTATCATCAGGTCCTTTCGACATTCTGTCAAGAAGAATTGCTCTCTCCTGGCTCATTCTAAGTCAGTAGATTCACTCTCTGCAGCTTAACACTCTGCCGCCTCTACTTCTTATGCTGCGCGTTTCCTCCCTGCCTCACCAGCTTCCCTCTTAAAAGCTTCACCTCTTCTTGTTTCTGTATCTCTCTCTCCTTGTACACAGCACTATTAATCATCTCTTTCTCCTTCAAAGCTTTCTGCTCCTCCTCGTTCTCCTTCTGTTTTTCAAAATCCAGCTCTGGTTCTGTTTCCCACTCTCCCTCAGGCCCTTTCCCAACCTTCTCATCCTTCTGATCCGCAGCTTCATCACCCTCCCGAATCACCATCTGAACATTGAACAAAATATGAAAAGCGCATCAACCCCTGATCATTTTTCAAAGGTTGAAGAAGTTGCAGCGTAAGATAGTTTTGTTAGATAATACACTGAAGAATTGTTGCGATGTTGTCTGCGAATTAAATCTATGCATTATAAAATATAATTTATATCAGTTTTCTTTTAATTCATTAAGACCATACTTTTTCCATCTTTAGATGAACATCAGGACGTTTTTGTGATCTAAGAGATTTTTTTCATCATCCATTTCCATGACTGGTCATGACAGAATTTGATGTGGTCCGGGAATTGCTTAGACCCTTAAAAAGAAGAACCATTAATTTATTTAGAATAAAAAAAAACACAGAGATGAATGAGAAGAACAGATGAAGAATAGCATCTTTAAAAAAATCATATCGACTCTATTTGTTTAAATGTTCTCTTTCCAGATTGGAGAACAGATGTCGATCGATAAGGTAAATAGTTAAATTTTAATGAAATTAAATAAATCATACATAAATATTACATTTTTAATTTCATTATCATTTAAATAAGACATTGTACTCATATGCTTGTATGAGTATTTGTATTTTTAAAAAAAAAACAAAATTTCCAACTGCTAACAATAAAAATTTCGATGTAAAACTTTTAATAATTTTAATGATTTCTAATCGTATTTAAATATCCAATTCAAATTGAAAAATTAAATTATTAAGTTTCCAATACTTGTTCAATGTAAATTTAAGAACTAAAATATTTATTTTATATGGTATATAGTTAATTTAAATAATAGTAAATATATATATATATATAATTTTTAATATGAATATTTATTAAATAAGATTTTGTATTCATATAGTTCTATGATAATTTGTATCTTGTTACAACAAAATTTTATACCATTAACCATAAAAAAATTAATGTGAAACTTTTAATAATTTTAGTAATTTAGTTATATTTATATGAAAATATAGCAGTACGAAAAATCTAATTTTATTATATAGTGAATATGATTTCTAGTTTATTTAATAATATAAATTTGACAAAATATAGAATAAAAATTTTTACCTAATATTTATTATTCAAAACTATTTGACAATATAAATTGTGATCCTATTAGATAATTATGTAGCTTTTCTTTAATGAAAGAAGAAATAAATCATTTTTGTACATAATAATTATTTTTTTGGTTAGTTTAATAAAATATATATTACTAGGTGATTTTCCCGTGCTCATGCACGGACATGTATATTTATAAAATAAATATACAATAATAATTGATTGATATTTAATTTATTTTTAAATTAATTTATAGTTTGTATGTCTAATTTATATTATAATATTATATTAATTTAACTATATAAATAATTTTAGATATGTTATATTTAGTCTGTTTTATTGTTTTTACGGTCGATTTAGTTATCATTTAGATATATTGGATTCTATCTATTTCTCTGAATTCAACTATAATCTTTTATATTTTAAATATATTAAATTTTTGATTAATTGTCTTCTTTTCATTTATGTTGGTTGTTATTATAGAAATATAATTATATTTAGTAAGATTATATATAACTTAAGATTTTTTTGTGCTTAGAAGGAAAAAATAAATAAAAACTAAAGTGTCTAATTCTAAATTACATACATAAGTAACTAATGAATTTTTAGAAGCTTTTGAACTCATATCAATATTTACAATAATTAAAATATTTTTTAAATTCTAAATAAATTTATGCTTTAGATAGATTAGATGGTAAACTGAAATTTATTTAAATAATTTTAAAAATAAGGATTTTGCTTAAGTATTTTGACTATGGTTATATTAAGTTTCACAAACATAAAAATAGAAAATTAATAATCAAAAGATTTATCAAGAAAACATATAATTTTAACTATTAAAATATAATATATCTACCTCGTTAAATTACATAGTGTTATGATATTTTAAAATAATTGTAGTTATTTTCTGTTTTTATGTTTGTGAAACTTAATATAACCATAATCAATATACTTAAGTAAATCAGGATCCTTATTCTTAAAACATATAATTTTAACTATTAAAATATAATATATCTACCTCGTTAAATTATATAGTGTTATGATATTTTAAAATAATTGTAGTTACTTGATCAAAAGATGTTTATTATTAAATTTATTTTTAGATTTATTTCTAGCATCTCTTAAAATATTCAGTAAAAACTGATTATTTTTGAGAAATTATACTATATAAGTAAAATAAAATTTATTTTTTTACTGTAATTGTAAGATATTATAGTCAAACAAATTTACTAAAAAAATAATTTCAATAATACTAATTATAAAAAAATATCAATTAAACATATATCAGTTTATTTTAGTTGATTATTTTATGTAATCATCTAATAAAATAGATAGATATATACAAAAATAATTATTTTGAAAATAAATAAATTTTATTGTTTAATATTATTTTTAAAGAAAAAATATTTCTTTTTCTAACAGTAATATTTTTTGTGTGAACTTTTTTTATGAAATCACACTATATACATATATTGTTTTTTTATCTAAGAAGATATAGATATAAAGTATTTTATTACTTCAAAGGTATATTTTATGTTATTTAAAATATATTTAAATTAAATATTACTATTTTGTGAACTTTCCTTTTTTTTCATTAAACCATATTATATATACTTATCTTTTCGTTTTTAAATAGTTTGTAAATTTTATAAATGATTCATTTTTATTTTAAATTGTTATTTGGAAATTTTTAAAAAGGAAATAATATTTAATTGTATTTTAATTCATTAGGGGTATCATAGTAATCAACCAACGTGAGAGTTAACGTGAGCGCGACACCTAAGAAAGTGACTTCTCAAATAATATTATAGAGATATGTTTAGACGGATCAACTTAATTCTCTAGTAATTCTATGAATCATTATGGTGATGATACGGATAATAGTTCAAAGATTGTAAATTCTTATCTTTCTTTTTTTGTAACACACAATTGTAACTCTTCTCTTTTAATATATAGGGGATATCATTTTCTAATTTATACTCTTCAAAAAGGTAAATATTCTGAATTTAATTGTTCTAAAAATTTAATTTTTTAGTTAGTTATGATAAATTGTAAATTTTCTAATTAGTTAAGTTTGTTGAATTACTTATATAAATTCTAAATGTTAAAATATTAAAATAATGACAAAAGTTAATATAGGGAAATTATTAATACTGTGTACCTTTATTTATAGTTAGGATATATAGAATTTCCTACAGTTAATAAAAGGGGTTAGAGTAGCTAGGAAGATCCATAGTTAGCGTACGGCGTTGGGTTCTGGTAGACAGACGCCATTATTAATTATGACCCAAAGACCTCCTTCGATCTAATCCACGGAACACAACACAACACTTACACACACATCCTCATAATCTAATCAACTTGTTTTGCTTCTTTTTAGTACTCTAAATTTTTATTAGTAAAATTCTGGGACCATTATTATTATAACCTTTTCTGATTTAGATTACAACCTGTTTTCCTTATTTTTAAATTTATACTCCTTTTTCTAAGCATGTTCAAATTTTAAAGTTTGATCTTCATAAAAAGATGTCACTGGTACTTTCAGCACAAAATTGCGACTTAAATATTAACTATCACTAAATGTACAAGAGTAAAATATATAAAGATGAAGTGTTGCTTAATAAATATAGTTTTAAGAAATAATTATGCATATGTAACAAAATTTTATGTACTTAAAAAGCATAACAAAATACACAACTTGATTAGTGATGTGGTTGTAACTGTGTAAAAAAGATTAACATATATGAAATTACTAAACTCAGAGATTCTTCTATTGCTAATACCTAAATTGAAAAAGTCTACATCTATTCCTGATTGCATAATTGATAAAAACTGCATAGTAATTGTTGTAATGTGTAAATATAAAAATTGTAAACTGATATTTTTTGGGTCAAACAAAACTGATGTTTGGTAAAGTTTGTGATTGGTAAAAAATTACAGATACAAATATATAGAATTACTCCGCAATTACAAGATATAATAAAAATTATAGCAAAATTAATAGAATTGTTCTTATAAAGGCTACCAACATAATGTTTCTTGTCTTTGTTTGATTTTGAAAGGGAGATACGAAAGGTGGTAGTGAGAAGTCACTATTAAACTTTGTACAATCTCAGACTCCGCTTGTTACCAATGGCTTCGCTTCCTCTCGTGATTTACCTTTTTCCCATCCCCCTTATTTATTTGTCTGTCTTTTGCTTTTTAATTTTTAATTTTTACCACACATTGCTTTCTTTCACTATCGATAAAGAGCATGAATATTTTTCATGTATGTGTTTTTTTATCAAATAATATGTATGCGTTAAAAGTAAAAACTCTTACTCTGTTAACTGCAACTAGGGCGGTAGGAACGTAGTAAGCATAACAGCAGTTTAATACACCATTAAAAAAAGTCTCATTCCCCATTATGTTATAGCTTAACAAAGTTAGCGTTTTACTTGTACTATTATTAATACTGTAAAGAAGTTTAAGCATGTAAATATCACCGTCAGACATATATTATTTTCTTATTTGACCCATTATTAAATATCAATGTATCCAATGTTAATTTATCATACAGTTCTTTAGTAATAACTATACAGGTTGTTGTTAACCAAAAAACTATACTGTTTGTTCCACAATTATTATAAAAAGACTAATTTTTTATATGAGTCTGTTTGCATTTATGTATTTTGAGTATTAAAGTTTGGTACAATTTTTTCAATAGTTCTAGGAACACATTTACGTTTAAATCGGCTCCGTAGGCCTTAGTATGGGTATTAGCATATAAAGAAGCGAGAATTAAAATTGAAATGTTCATCAAGATCAAGATATTGTATTTAGATATCTCATTTAGAAAAGACCTTTATGGAACACACAAATAAAATAATAAACTAATTTAATAAAAAAACTAATAATACAAAAGCGCGAGAGTTTTAATAGAACGAGGTCTTATTAATAGTATATTTGTAATATTTATTGTTTATGTTTTTGCTTTTTCAAATATGTATGTCAGCTCGTTGACCAAATAGAGCTTCTCATTCGTCCACGTAGATTTTAGTCTGACATACGTGACCCCACGAGTGATTTTATATGATTGTTATATCAATTTGAATTATCCTTACCGTATATCATATTTATTGACAATTTAACAAGGGAAAACATATTCTATTATTTAATGTTTCAAACATTTTTTACTTGATGCAAGATCTAATACAATGATCCAATCTCGCTTAAAATGAAAATAGCAACGATTCCACAAAATAAAAGTTTTCCTAATTCTTAAGAACACATACCAGTGAAATAATTGAAACATGCTTATTAGTGTAATAAAAAGAATATTTACGTGTAGTATTTACTTGTAATCATCGATGCTCAAAACCGAAAGGTGACAGAAATAATTAATGGTCAACGATTTACCCACCACTGAAAACTCCAACACCACCTCAATATCGCGTACATCACACGCTCCAAACTAAAGCAACTATTAATCGCATCGGACGAACAGGGGTTGTAGAGAGTGTAGAACACATGCCACGAGTGCGTGAGTAAAGCTTTTCGTAATAATACGTATTTACCTCTTAATTCTTATAAATAAAAAACAACCATTCTTAATTAATTACCCTTATTTAATTCAATTTATACAGTATTTACTAGATCAAAACTAGTTAAAAATTGTAAAATTTTACATTTATGAGAAAGAAAAACACAAAAACAAAAAGCACTGTTTCGTCAATTTTCTCGCGCGCCAAACATCCGAATAATAAAAGACAAACAAAAAAAAGAGACAGAAAAAATTAATTAAAAATAAAAACAAAAAGAGGACAAGCGTGAGATTAAAACCCTTCACTTTCTTGGCATTTGTCTTCACTACTTTTCTCTCTCAGCAGTAGCATCCATAGGGTGAGAGCTCTAGAATGGCAGAATGAACAAAGTCCTCTCACAATCTCTTCTCCTCTCAAGAGGAAGATAAAAAAAAATGGCTTTAGAAGAAGAGGAAGAGGTCCAAAACGCACCGTTTTGTATGCTTTTCTGTGAGGAAGAGAGTCATGACCTCGAGGAAAAAGAAACCATTGTAAAGTTTCCGTCTTTCCATCCGGGTTTCCTCGACCATGACATGTCCTGGGACGAAGATGAGTTGTTAAGTCTGGTTTCGAAAGAAAACGAGTTAAACCCCTGTCTTTCCGACAGTGTCTTAGATGAGTTTCTTGTCCTGTGTCGCGAAAAGGCTATAGATTGGATCTTAAGAGTGAAAAGTTTTTATGGGTTTAATGCCTTGACGGCTCTTCTCGCTGTTAACTACTTCGATAGGTTTATTACGAGCAGGAAGTTTCAGACAGATAAGCCGTGGATGTCTCAGCTTACAGCTGTGGCTTGTCTGTCTTTAGCTGCTAAAGTTGAAGAGATCCGTGTTCCTTTGCTCTTAGATCTTCAAGTAAGTTTTTTGCTCTTATTCTCAGATTCAGTTTGTGTAATGTCGCGTGTGTGTTGAGGTTTTGTGTTGTTGTTGTTAAGGTGGGAGATGCGAGATATGTCTTTGAGGCTAAGACTATACAGAGAATGGAGCTTTTGATTCTCTCTACTCTTCAATGGAGGATGCATCCCGTGACTCCTATCTCGTTTTTCGATCACATTATGCGTCGATTCAGCTCTAAATCTCACCAGCAGTTGGAGTTCTTGAGTAGATGTGAATCTCTGTTGCTCTCCCTTGTTCCAGGTAATGCTTTGAGGTCATGATCTTCTTTGGATTCTTGATGCTGAATTGTGTTTGTTATTGGTTTTGTCAGATTCGAGGTTTCTAAGTTTTAGTCCTTCTGTGTTGGCCACTGCAATAATGGTCTCTGTTGTTAGAGATTTCAAGATGTGTGACGAAGCTGAATACGAATCTCAGCTCATGACTCTACTCAAAGTCAATCCGGTATGTGGTATTTATTATTAATCAATAATTTTTGGATTAGTAAATGCCAATGAAGTTAGTGTTAAGATCAAGAACTGATTCGTTTTTACTTAAACAGGAGAAAGTAAATAAATGTTATGAGTTGGTGTTTGATCACATTCCAAGCAAGAAAAGGATGATGATGAACTTGATGCAACCTGCTAGTCCAACCGGTGTATTTGATGCATCATTCAGCTCTGATAGCTCAAACGAGTCATGGGTTGCGTCTGCATCACCTTCTCAAGAGCCTCTATTCAAGAGGAGAAGAGTGCAGGAGCAGCAGATGAGTCTGTCTTCTTCAGTAAACAGAAGGTTTCTCGATGTGTTCACAAGTAGTCCTCGCTAATAATTTTAAGAAACATATTATGTTTTCCTCCCTGTTTTCACATATTATCCGGCTATATGGTAAGGCAGAAACATTATGTGTTTCACTCGGCTCTTGTGTTAATGGACGGTTTCAAATGGTGTACTCTTCAGTATTTGATAACTGAAAGATCTTTTTACTTGTTTCATGGGTTGAATAATTATCAAATTTCACCTTACATAATTTGCAATTGTCACACTCTTTATGTTGCTCGTCCTTTGTCTGAATAATCCACATGACATTATTAGTTATTTACTTAGTACAGTTTTGTCAAATGAATTAAAGAGACAACTAAAGAGTTGGTTGGACTAGTAGAACCAAATACACTCTTATTCAAATCATCTATTCATGGTTCCCTTCATAAGAACCATCATTATCATTGTGCTGCTTGTCCTTTGTCTGAAAAATCACATGACATTATTGGTTATTCACTTAGTACAGGTTTTAGAAATTTTCCATGGAATTAAAGAGACAACTAAAGAGATGGTTGGCCTTCTTAAACATTGCTGGCTTCTACAAAACATTTATTAATGGTTCCCATTTTTAGAGGTTTTGATTTGAAAGGATATGAAGTGAGACCAAACAATTAGGTTGGTTTGAGTACCTTGTTTCTTTTCAGTAGTGGTGAAAAGCAAAATGGTGTGGGGAAGATATGCACAGAACATACTTACACATATCTCTAATTATATTTGCAGTTGCTATGTCATGTCAAAACATTAAATAAAAATGCCTTTCCATGAAGAGTCTTGTTGTTACACAGAACCAAATAGCATTGAAGAGATTCAAACAAACAAATATTAATAAATTAAAGGAAAATAGAAGATTTTGGTTGGAAAGGAATGAATGTACCAGTCCAAAACCAAACCACTTAAAAGGACTGTTTGTTCTGTGACCTCAGAGACATTGTAAGTTTCTTGAAAGTAGTATTTCTATTACACTTTAGAAAATAGTATAATATTAGTAATATTTTCAAGAAAGAATGCAAAAAACACTAAATCTAACAGGCATACATAATAAAACGTTAGGCATTAATCTTTTTTCCCTTGAATGACTTTCATAAAATTTCAAAGATTAATCCGTGTATCAAACATTGGGTGTTTAACATTTCAAAGATTAATCAGTGTGTCAATTATTCGATGTTAAATAACTTACACTTAAAGTTATTCCTGCCCGAATCTCTCGCAAAACCCAATTGATATTAGACAGTAGAAACGCTTCTTTACATCAGCAACCAGTGGAAACATCGCATTATCATTTGATTTACAAAACGAAAGTTGTTACCATTATTAATGATTTTGACTTCATGAGTCCATGGAAAATCCAACGTTTGGTCTCTATCCATTATACCAATACATACTCTTTTGTGTTATATAGTACACCTTATCAGCTAAGGTGACTAAACCTTAGATTTTATCTGCTCCAACTTCCAAGGCAAGCCTGTAGCTGCACCATATGACGTTTTATAGTGAATATCGATAGATATTTCCCTGTGATCTTCTACCTAGAAAAAAATCAGAGATTCTCAAAATTATGAAAATCCTACTAATTTATGCCACTATATTTCACCAAAATCTGTTTTTTCTTCTTCTCAAAAGCTTTATATTATAGAGAGCGTGAGATCCCTCAACAATTTCCAGCTACGTTTTCTGAAAAGAAGATTACCTAAATATCAACCTCAGAAAGGTTAGTATTTGGTGTTTCAAAAAAAAAAGTTAGTATTTGACCGTTGGTTTCTAGTGATGTCATCCCAATTTTTGAACACATTTTGGGCCAAAAACAAGCGAAAGTAGATAGAGAAGGCCCATTCAGTCTCATTCGTTTTCATGCTAATGGATTCTGAACCGGTTTATATGCACACGTGCATGAGTAGGACACGCAGTGTCCTGGAATAAAACCAAACCGTGTGTGTTAAAGACTCGACGGACGGGAAATGCTTATCTTGTGAGCATCTTTTTAGTCGGCGAATAGGTGGCTGAGATTTAAATGGTTTCCTATCATCCGTCTAATGCCTTTTCCAATGAGACACCATAACACCAAATTTGGTGTAATTTCATCTTTAATAAAACACAAAAAATTATATCAGATTTGGTATTCATCACACCAAATATTAAAATAATGTATTTTATTATTTTTATTTAATTATAATAGATTAATTTTATTAATTTATTTTAAATTATAGTTAAAAATGGATATATCATATTATTTTGTATGTTTTATTTGTATTTTCACATTACTAAAGCATTAAACTGTTATTGTATTTATATTTTAATTAATAATACAACTAAATGACATAATAAAAATGATTTATACATATTAACTAAAAATAAAAATAACATATATAAATAAATATAAAGACAAAGTTACTTAATTTTTAACAAATAAAAAAATAAAGTGATAAATATAATTAGTCAATTATAAATAATAATGTATTAAAAATTAATAATATAAAATATTGTTTAGAATATTTGGTGTAGAATTTGATGTGATGGTTAGAGATGAAAAATAAAGTTTTAGTTCAGAGCAAGATGTTGGAGGAAGGCAAACGAGAAGGAGGAAGTAAATGAGGATCATGAGGTACTTCCTAGTTAGAGCTCCCTAGGATCCCCCAAATCCCTACATGCCAAAGTGATGCATCATAGACCGATAATGGTAGTGTCAGTGGCTTAGGGTGGAGTCTCAAGGATCAAATGGGTTCTGAATGGTTCGGATTACAGACATATAGAAGGAGCCTATCAGCTCTGCATGCCGAGATGGAAGGCCTACTGTGGGCAATCTCATGTATGAGAGATTTGAGGATGATTTCGATACGGACTGAGAGAGACTGCTTGGATCTTGTGGACATGTCTACTAGACCGGAGGACTGACCGGCTTTCGCGACAGAGATCGAGGTGTTTCAGCGACTACGGGAGGACTTTGAAGATGTAAGTTTGTATCATATTCCACAGAGTAGAAATGGACGAGCGGATGCACTAGCTAAAGAAGCAAGGAGTAGAGGTTACTCATTTAAAAAAAAAAACTAAATGATTTCATTCTTTATTAATACACTTTCTCCAACAAAAAGAAATATTTTAATATTATTTAGTTAAACAATTCAATTTAATTATTTTTAGAATGTATCTCCATGTAAGATAAATTGTCTCATGTAAAACAAAAGCACCCTTAGTCCAGTGGTTTGACTAACGAAATTATGCAAATTAAAGGAGAAAAAAACTTACAAGAGATTTGCAGTATACCGCATCCGATAGAACGACTGAGGTAATACAGTCAGACTAAATCCTCATAAGTAAAAAAAAAGCCTCATAGAGCTCTAGTGAACTTTTTTCCCAAAAGTTTTCATTTGAAAATCATTCTTAACAAAGAAATTATTTTCTTTAAAAACATATAAAATATTTAGATAAATAATAGAAGAGTTTAGAAATTATTTTATTTATAAAGTACTAAAGGTAATAGTTATTTTTAGTTTTTACCAAAAAGTATTACAATACGTTATATCAACTTATTATATATTTAAAACATAATAGTTTTAATCCAAAAAATAATACATATATATATTATAACAATAATTAATAAGAAAATCACAATTTTTATTACAATTTTAAATAAATATTTCTAAGGAGACAAAACGTAACAGTTTTGTGTATTAAAATAACAGAAAACTTAAATTAGTTGTTAAACCAATACTATATACTCTTTCCGTTTCAATTTAGTTGTCATTTTGGATTTTTATACACTGATTAAAGAAACATTTCATTTTACATATTTTCTAAAAAAAAACAAAATTACCTATACACCTAAACACATTTCAACCAATAGAAAATATAATAGTAGATAAGTTAATAATTTTTGCATTGAAATTATAAAACAACACTTATTTTGAAACAAAAATTTTACTTTACAACGACAAAAAAATTGAAACAGATGCAGTATATAATTTGTTACTATTAAATGACATAATTTAGTAATTAACCCACAAAACTATGCACATGTTCAACTTTTCTGATTTCAAAAACTTGAAGTAAAAGAAACATAAATTAATTACTAACCAAAATAACATATAAGATGTGTTTCGGAAATCTAATTAAGTATACATGTGTAGATATGTAAACATTTGCTATATATAATCTTCAATACTTAAGATTTAAATTTGTAGGTTGCATATGATTTACAACCAGACAACTTTCTATCACCAGTTCGAGCAACTTTGCTTTATTTGTCACTGTAACTGGTAGTAGGATGTTACCTTATTGTAGATCATACATAGAGATCTCTTTCACAATCAAGTTTTGCTCTATAACATAATGAAATCTAGATTGGCTGTTCTCTTGGTGTTGTAAGATCTGAAACATTCCACCACCAACGGTTGGTGATAACTTCGGATAGTGCTACTCTCCCCGACCTCAACCATGGTTTTGTTTGATTTGTTTTGATTTGATTCCCCATTGTTATTTTGGTTTAAGAATTAAAACAATGAAAAAACTTTTTCTTATTTTTTTTCTTGGCTTATGTTGTGATGTTTTGTATATTGAGTAAATTAAGTTTTACTATAGAATGGAAATTTGAATGGAGATGAAATATTTTTTTACTCCAAATTCAGAGAGTTGCTTTTTTTTTTGGCAAAATTGGTAAAAAAAGAAATATTGATTGTTGAATCTGCCCATTTGTATATAAAAATAGAAATATTTATTTTAGGCTCTAGACTTCAGAAAAAAATCCTAAACCCTTCAGAAACAATTCTGGCACTTCAGAAAAATTCTTGACCTTTTAGAAAAAATTCTAAACACTTCAGAAATAATTACGAACCCTTAAGAAACACTTCTCAACCCTTCAAAAATAAATCTGGAGTTTTCAAAAACAATTCTAGAGCCTTCAGAAAAAAAAACTTAACCCTTCGAAAAAATATGAATCATTCAGAAACAATTATGAACCCTTCAGAAAAATCTGAACCCTTCGGAAAAAATTCTGAACCTTTCATAAACAATTCTGAACCTTTTAGAAATATTTCTGAACCCTTCAGAAAAAAGTTTGAACCCTTCAGAAACAATTTTCAACCCTTCAAAATAATTTTGAACCATTCGAAAACAATCTAAACCCTTCAGAAATAATTCTAAACACTTCAGAAACCCTTCTAAACCTTTCAAACACAGTTCTGAAGCTTTTAGGAACAATTCTAGAGCCGTCAGAAAAATTCTGAATACTTTAGAAAAAAATATGAACCTTCAGAAACAATTTTGCACCCTTTATAAAAAAATCTGAACCATTAGAAAACAATTATGAACCCTCAGAAACATTTCTAAACCCTTCAGTAACAGTCCTAAGGCTTTCAGAAACAATTATGGCGCCTTCAGATAAATTTTTGGCGCTTTCAGAAACAATTTCAGAGCCTTCAGAAAAAATTCTGAACTCTTAAGGAACAATTATGGACATTTCAGGAAAATTTATGGACACTTGAGAAAAAAAAAATTCTAAACCTTTTAGAAATAATTCAGAATCCTTTAGAATAATTCTGAACCATTCAGAAAAAGTTCTGAACCCTTCAGAAACAATTCTAATACCTTGAGAAAAAAAATTCTAGAGCCTGGCGAAAAATTCTGAACCCTTCAGAAAAAATTTCGAACCCTCCGGAAACAATTCTGAACCTTCGTAAATAATTCTGAACTCTTTAGAAACACTTCTGAACCTTTCAGAAACATTTTTGAACCTTTCAGAAAAAAATTCTAAAACCTTCAAAAAATGCTAAAACCATTAGAAAAATTCTAGAACTTTTTCAGAAAAAAATTCTGAATCTTTGAGAAAAAACTCATGAATCCTTCAGAGACAATTCTAAACCTTTCATTAAAAAACCTGAACCATTCAGAAACAATTATGAACCATTCAGAAACACTTTTGAACCTTTCAAAAACAATTCTCAACCATTCATAAACAATTCTGAACACTTTAGAAAAACTCATGAGCCCTTCATAAACAATTCTGAACCATTCAGAAAAAAATATTGAGCTTTCAGAAACTACTCTAGGGCATTCAGAAAAATTATGAATCCTTAACAAAAAGTTATGAATCCTTAAGAAAAATTCTGAAAAATTTCTTAAACCTTTAGAAAAAAATCTAGCCTTTTTAGAAACAATTTTGAACTCTTTAGAAAAATTCTGAATTCTTCATAAAAATTCTGAACCCTTAAAAAATTTCCGAAGCCTTGAGAAAATTTTTGAACCCTTCAGAAATAATTCTCGAGACTTTAGGAACAATTTTGGACCGTCCAGAAAAAAATCCTAATCTTTCTGAAACAATTCTTAACTTTTCAGAAAAAAATATTAACCTTTCTGAAACAATTCTTAACTTTTTAGAAACAATTTTGAATCCTTCAGAAAAAATCCTTAAACCTTCAGAAAAATCCTTAATCCTTCAGAAAAAATTCTGAATCCTTTAGAAAAAATTCTGAATCCTTCATAATCTTTTTTATGAATCATTTGGAAAAATCTTGAACACTTTAGAAACAATTGTGGACACTTTCGAAATAATTCTGAACTCTTTGGAAAAAGTTCCAAATCCTTCAGAAAAAATTATGAACTTTTCAGAAACAATTCTGAATCTTTCAGAAATTATTCTGAACTTTTCGTAAACAATTATGAACCCTTCAGAAACAATATTAAACTCTTTAGATACACTTATGAACCCTTCAAAAATAATTATGAGACTTTCGAAAAAAATCTAAACTTTCAGAAAAATTTAAAACCCTTGAGAAACAATTTCAAAACCATTCAAAAAAAATTTTAACCCTTCAAAAGCAATTAAGAACCATTCAGAAAAAACTATTAACCCTTTAGAAAAAATCTAAACTCTTCGGAAAAAAATCCAGAACCCTTCAAAAACTCTTCCGAACACTTCATAAATAACTCCGAATCATTTAAAACAATTCTGGACCCTTCAGAAACACTCGTGGACCACTCATAAATTTTTTTGAACCCTTTTAAGAAAATTATGAACCCTTAAAAAAAATACTCCTAAACCCTTCAGAAATAATTCGAAATCCTTCATAGAAACATTATGGAGCTTTCAAAAACTATTCTAGACCCTTCGGAAAAATTCTGAATCCTTTATTAATTTTTTGAACCATTCAGAAACATTTCCAAACCCTTAAGAAAAAATTCTAAACTCTTAAAAAAAATTGTAGACTATTCAGAAACCATTCTGAAGCGTTCAGAAACAATGTTGGATCCCTTATAAAAATTTAGAGACTTCGAAAAAATTCTGAACACTTCAGAAATGATTCTGACCCTCCTGAAAAAATTCAGAATCCTTTAGAAAAAATTATGGAGCTTTCAGAAACTATTATAGAGCCTTCCAAAAAAATCCTAAATCATTCAGAAAAATTCTGAATCATTTATAAAAAATTCGAAACCTTCAGAAACAATTCTAAACACTTCAGATAAAATTTTGGACCCTTAAAAAAAATTCTGAAGCGATCAAAAACAATGATGAACCCTTAAAAAACATTTTGGGAGCCTTGAGAAAAATTCTGAACCCTTCAGAAAAAATTCTGAACCCTTCAGAAAAAATTCTGAACCTTTCAGAAAAAATTCTGAACCTTTCAGAAAAAATTCTACACCCATCAAAAACAATTCTGGATTATTCAAAAAGAATTCTTAACCTTTCTGAAATATTTCTTAAGTTTTCAGAAACAATTCTGACCCTTCAGAAAAAAATTTCTGAATCGTTTTGAAAAAATTCCAAATCCTTCAAAAACAATTCAGAATCCGTCAAAAAAATTCTGAATCCTTCAGAAAAGATTCTGAACTCTTCAGAAACAATTCTGGATCTTTTGGAAAAAAAATTATGAACCCTTCAAGAAAAATATGAACTTTTCAGCAAAAATTTTGAACTCTTCAGAAAAAATTTGGACATTTCAGAAACCTCCATAAATAATTCTGAACCCTTTAGAAACATTCGGAAATAATTACGGCACCCTTTAGAAATAATTCTGAACCCTTCAGAAACACTTTTTAACTCTTAAGAAACAATTCGAAACCTTTCACAAAATATTATGGAGCCATCAGAAAAAAATACTAGAGCCTTCACAAAAAAATCTAGAGCTTTCAGAATCAATTTCAGAGCATTCAGAAAAAATTCTGAATCCTTTAGAAAAAATCTGAAGCCTTCAGAAGCAATTCTGAACTCTTCATAAATATTCAAAATTACTTTCGAACTCTTGAGAAACAATTCTGTACCTTTTAGAAAAAAATTCTAAACCCTTCAGAAAATAATTCTAAACACTTTAGAAACAATTCTAATCCATTTAAAAAAATTCTAATCCCTTCATAAACAATTCAAAATTCTTCAGAAAAATTCTGAATCTTTTAGAAAAAATTCGAAAGGCATCAGAAATCATTCAGAAAAACTTCTTAACCTTTCTGAAACAAGTCTAAACATTTTAGAAAAAATTCTTAGCCATTTGGAAACAATTCTGAATCCCTTTAGAAAAAAAATTGAACCCTTCAGAAACAATTCTGAACCTTTGAGAAAAAATTATAAACCCTTTAGAAAAAATTATAAACCATTCAGAAACAATTCTAAACCGTTCAGAGAAATTTGAAAACTCTTCAGAAACAATTTAGAGTCCTTCAGAAAAATCCTGAACTATTCAAAAAAAATTCTAAAGCCTTTAGAAACAATTCTGAACCCTTCAGAAAAAAATCTGAACACTTCATAAACAATTATGAACACTACATAAACAATTCTACGCACATCATAAATAATTTTGAACCCTTCCGAAAATTTTTTGAACCTTTCTGAAACAATTTTGAATCTTACAGAAAAAATTCTGAACCTTTCGAAAACAATTTTGAATCCTTCAGATACAATTCTGAACCCTTTATAAATAATTCTGAACCTTTGAGAAAAATTCTAAATACTTTCAAAAAAACTTTTAAACCCTTGAAAAAATATCTGGAGAGTTCAGAAACAATTCTGGAGCCTTCAGAACAATAAATACTTAAATTAGTATTTTACATAATAATATTTTTTTAAACATTTTGTTACAAAAATATAAATTTATAAATTTTATAGTATTAATATTATAAACCACACAAACATTATTATAAAGTTAGATATACTCTCTATCTTTCAAAATGATCAATGTTTTAGAAAAATGTTTCTTAAAGGTCTATATTTTATATCTTTAATACATATAATAAAGATAAATTGTGAAATTCAAAAATATTAATTGTATTAATTAAATTTTGATTATATAAAAATTACTGAAAACAGTTAATCACCAAAATGAATAGATTTATTTACATGTTTTCTTATTATGTGTAATAACTCTAAAACATATATTCTTTTGAAACAGATGAAATATAACATCAAATTATATTAATTTATTGATAAATTTTACTGGATAACATAAAATAGTTTAGTATTCAAAAAACTTGTACGGTCGGTCAAGATCTAGTTTAAATATTATAAAATGATTATTAAATCAGGTTAATATTTAGATGCACTAATAACTTGTATTAAAATAGAAAATTCAGAAAATGATAATTAATAAACTAAAAATACTTCAGTTTTTTTGAAATGTGCACTTTAATTCTCTAACTAACTCACTCTTTCACATGAATTTGAATTCTACTTCTCCACCAAATTTTCATATTAAAACATGTCAAGTAAGTTTATAGATAATGGGTGAAATTTCAAAATTTTTAATAAAAATATGGAATAAACAATAAATTATTAAGTAAGTAGATGATGAATGTAGTAAATATATTTTTTTACAGTAAAAAATAGAGATAATCTTTGGAGAAAAATCTCCTTCTATATTTAGAGTATTCTATTTTTAGATTTGAAAAATAGATATAACCATTGAAAATAGTCTTAGGAGAGTATATTATGAAATGATATTTCACTTCTACACTTATAGGTAAAAACAACATTATACTATATTTTCCTTTAAAATTAGAGAATTCTATTATATAAACATACATTGGAGTAAAACCACTTTAAAATAGATAAAACATATAAAAAATGGTTGGAGATATTCCAAGTATTTTTATAATTTTTAGAATATAAATTGTTAATATGATAATTTAATCAGGTTTTGATTATCATCATCATCGCTAAGGAACAAACCATGAGAGGCCCTTTTACGTCAACAATAGTGATGGGCTCAAGAAGAATAACATAATAGGAAAGAGTTTTTCACCACAACATGATGTAAAAACCAAAAAACAGTGCTTTGGTCGTCCCGGTTTACTCTGGTTGCAACCGGTTACCGAAATCAGAAACCCAAAATGAAAGAAGTGTTTGACAGAAAGTGTCGAGTGAAAAAACCCAAATGGAGACGATCCCAGAGTCAATACACGTGCAGATCCTTACGAGATTGCCTTTAAGAAGCATCACAAGATTCAAATCCGTCTGCAAAAAATGGAGATCACTGATAGAATCATCTTATTTCCGCAGCCTCTTCATCTCCCTTCACCGAAACTCATCTCCCTCCTGGTCTCTAATGTTCAACAGAGCCATGACCGAAGCTATAGGCTTCCACGGATGCTCAACATGGTCTCTCCCCAAATCACCAGCCTCTTACATCGTCCCTTTCCAACACTACCCAAATCTCAACAACTACTTATACATAGACTCTTCACATGGACTGGTTTGGCTCGAACTAGTCTTGGACACGTGTAAATCCTTCGTTGGTAATCCAATCTCACAAGATTGGGTTGAAATACCTCCTCGGCCTCCAGGTCTTGCTACCATGCCCGTTAGTTTGGTGACGCGTGTCGTCAACGGCGTCGTTTCGAGCTTTAAGGTGGTTAGGACTTGTGGGCCCAGATCCTAGAGAGAGAAGCTATATGTGGAGAATGTGTGTGTATTCTTCTGACACCGGGACATGGATTTTTAAGACACTTCGGTCCTCCTCCTCTTGTCCTCTCCAGCGATCTGCTTTAAACAGGCCTTTGAATCTTGTTTGAGGTGAAAATGGTTTGAAACAATATAAAGAGAGATGAGGGCGAACAAAGACGTTTTATTAGATCTGAACAAGGGGTTACAAAGAGGAGAGTAAATCGGCGGGTTAGCCGGAAGTACAAGATGGTGAGTAAACGGGAAGGTGACTAAACAGGGAGGTGACTAAACGAGAAGGCGAGTAAACCCTAGATCTAACCACCTAATCACTAAGAAACCCTAGATCTAGCCGCCAAGTGAGTATGTCTAATTCCGGATCCCCTTTCTCTTTGCTGCCTCCTTGCTTATATAGACCATGTCTGTGTGTTCGCCCTAATTTTCCCGGGCCTTACTGGACTCTATTCCTGTTGGGCCCGTTTAGCGTATCCGGGTAAACCGTCTTTTGCTTGACTCTTTGAGACGCTCTTCGTTGTGCTTCTAAACGCGTCGTCATGCCGAGTCGCTTCCAGTAGGGTTAATGGGCCGAATACGTTATCGCGTTGGGCTAAATTCTCCCATTCGATGGGCCTTGCGGAGGAGTATAATCCATCTCCCACAATAAGTCCCCCCAGTTCACTTATGAGTTCGAAAGACTCTAAGTGAATTTGTAGACTGGTTTGATCGAATGGTGAATCTTAGCACGAACGCGCGTTTAGTCGGACGTCTCTTGACGCGTTTAGGCGTTGGCATGACGCGTCTAGTCGCGCGGGTAAGCTGTTGCTTGGCGCGTTTTAGGCGTCGGCATGACGCATCTAGTCGCGCGGGTAAGCTGTTACTTGACGCGTTTAGGCGTCGGCATGACGCGTCTAGTCGCGCGGGTAAGCTGTTGCTTGGCGCGTTTAGGCGTCGGCATGACGCGTCTAGTCGCGCGGGTAGGCTGTTGCTTGATGCGTTTAGGCGTCGGCATGACGCGTCTAGTCGCGCGGGTAAGCTGTTGCTTGACGCGTTTAGGCGTCGGCATGACGCGTCTAGTCGCGCGGGTAAGCTGTTGCTTGACGCGTTTTAGCCGTCGACTCAACGTATCTAGTCGCGCGGCTGTTTAGCCAAGACTCGATTAGGCGGTCACCAGAAGCTTGCTTAGTCGCGCGGGTAGGCGGCCACTTGACGCGTTTAGCCGTCGACTCAGCATACCTAGTTGCGCGGCTGTGTCGTTAGCCAAGACTCACTTAGGCGGTCACTTAAAGTATGCTTAGTCGCGCGGCTGGGATGCCCCCTTGACGCGTTTAGGCGTCAAATAGGGCGTATCTAGTCGCGCGGCTGGACCAACCCTTGACGCGTTTATCCGTCGACTCGTCATGTCCAGTCGCACGGCTGGACTATCTCTTGACGCGTTTAGCCGTCGTCTCGGCTAGGGCATGCAGGAATGAACGTGTCTATGCGATCACCTTGAGTGGATCTAGTCGCGCGGCTGGAAAGCTTCTGGTTGGCGCGTTTAGAGGATTTCCTCAGGCACGACTTATCTCTCGATCCGGAGGTCACTCTTCAAGTTTCCCGGGGTAGACGGGACAATGTGCCTCCTGATGCTTGTTCAGTGTCGTGGTCGAGTAGTTGCTTATGTCGTGGTCAAGCGGTTGCATTCGGTTTAATCTCGAATACTTCTTGGTTAATGCCCCGGTTTAATCTCGGTCGAGTAAACCGGTTTCAACGGGCTAATCAAACCGAACCGGTGTGTGATTAAGAAGTTTCGGATAATCTTCTGGATTTATAAAACTAATGAGCTTTTTAGGCCCGTTTAAGTGCATTAATTGCACCTAGGGAATCGTGCCTTGGACTTTGCTATAAATAGGTAGTTTCTCTCCTTCTTTCATTATTCTTCTCTGCAAATCCAGGTACTTTCTTCTCTCCCTTCTCTCTACCTTTCACTTTCTCTCTCTAAGTGTTCTTCGTCCCTCGTCTCGTAATTTCTGTTTCGGGAGATGGCTTCTTCGGGGCGGTTGTCGCGTGAGGAAAAAGGCAAAGGGGTTGCCGTTGCGACTGATCAGGCTGATGATGTCACTGAGAATGGAAGTCCGTTAGAGGATTTTAACCTGATTCACCGTGACGCCTTACGAAGGGAAAGGCTTGAGCCGCATAGAGATTCGGTCGCGGAATCGGGGAGTGAGGATAGCGATTCGAGTCGTGCGTGCAGCGGGTCTGGTCGGGAGGATACTGATGGTTCTGGCTCCGACGAAGATGATGAAGACTCGGCGTCTCCAGATCAGAGTCCTCGAACTTTGTGGCTAAGACATCGGCTAGTTAGGTTCGATCTGATCGAATGCAGGCCAACCGTTTATCGTCCCGATGGCACGTTCGAGGAGTTAGCAGTCCTTCCTCCGGAGTCGTCACGAGATCCTTGGGCTGAGAGTCAACAACTTTGGACGAATGTCTTCGGGACCCGGTCTAGTCATGGATCCGTGAGAAGCATTCTGAGACATGCTGGAGGAGTAGGCGTGACTTATGTAATTCCTTCTCAGGAACAGAGGCCTTGGTCTCCTCCGGCTGGTTTCCAGTGTCTCTACGAGTCGTACTTTGAGGATGACGCGAAGCTCTGGTTTCCGGTTCCGCGTTTGATCTCGGCATATGCGAGGAGGAGGGGAGTAGCGATCAGCCAGTTGAAGATAGGATCGATTCGGAACGCTGTCATGCTGATGGTGATGGCTTCGGAGATCGATGTTCCCATGAGTGTGAGGGTATTTGAAGAATTGACGTCGACGAAGGCGGAAAGGGGGGGCTTGTTCTCAGTGAAGATGCGTCCGAGTTACAATGTCTTGACCGGTCAGCCTACCAAAACGACGAACTGGCAACGTTCCTACTTCTACGTCAAAGCGGACAAATACGTGTTTGCAGAGGCTATCGAAGATGACTTTCCGGTGTTGTGGGACAAAGAGATTGGTAGAGAACGAGCATTGTGTTGCTTACTACTTTCATAGGTCATCTAACCTTGTTTTTTTTTTTTTTAATCTTTGCAGCTCGTCATCCGAATACGATTGCGTATCCAGAAAAGTTCTTTGAAATTGCGCAAGCTATCGCCACCCAAAGTCACCTGAATTGGCCGGATCTGAGTCGTGAGTGGATTCGTCGACAACAGGCTCGTATAGCAAGAGGTAGTCTTTTTTCTTCAACTGTCAAGCTCTGGTAGATTATCGTTTTCCTTTATCTCTTTTTTTTTACTTTGCAGTTGATTGGGAATCGAGGCAGCCGCTGATAGTTTCAGCACGCAAGTCCCGCTTGTCTCTGTTTACCAGGAAACAACAAAAGCTCCTCCGACAGGCGAGAGAGATGTCAGGGAGACCAGACTTGAGCTCTTTGCTTAAAGGAAAACTCCAACTGCTGAGGAAGACGGTCTCTAGGGTTACTCCGGCTGGAGAGGTTGACGCTGAAGCTTCCCAGCAGGTTGATCCTAACCGGGCTGAGCAGGTTGATCCCAACCCGACCGAGAAGGTTGATCTCAACCCGACCGAGCAGTCCGCTGACGTTGATCCGCCGGCTCCTGAAGCGAGAAAGAAGAAGAAAAAGAAAGACTCTACGGCTAAGGCAGCGCGGTCGTCGTCTGAGACTACTCCTCTGGAAGGGCGTTCGGATGGTTTGGAGGTTGGTGAGAAAGAGAAAAGGAAGAGGTCGCGCGAGAGTTCCGTCGATGATGACCTCGCCGGGAATGATCCTGAAGGGAAAGGTTCGGGGGAGGGTTCGAAGAAGAAGAAAAAGAAGAAGGTTGTTAAGGAGACTTCGCGACCTGAGAGCCCCAGACCTTGTCCCGAAAGTGCTAAGATGGCGGTGAGCGCCGGTGATGGGACTGAAGCGCGTAACCAGTCGGTAGACCCTTCTTCAGCTGCTATTCTTGAGAAGAAGAAATCCCCAATTGGAGCGAGCCTATCAGAAGGTTCGCTTGGCAAGAGGCCCCAGGTTGAGTTCGCGGATCGCGTGAACTTCTCGTATGACGGAAGGACCCCCTTGATACTCAACCCAGGCCCGTGCGCGGAGCTTACCCGACAGATCCGAGGCGGACCGGTTGAGATGCCTCCAGTTAGAGATCTTTTCTTCAAGGAAGATTACACGGAGGCCGCGCTTCAACACAGACGGGTATGTATTCTGATTGATGCTTTGGCGATCTCAGTCGCGTCCTTATCCTACTTAAGGCTGATATTTTTGCGTTCATTTTCAGGCTGATGCGAGTATGAACGTACTTGTCGAAAAGTACGATAGGACCTTAAGACAGACGATGGTCCAGCTTGGTAATGCGGAGAAGCTTTCCAATGTCAGGCTCGGCATCATCGAGCGGATCAAGGCTGAGAACAAGAAGGATAAAGAGATCCTTCGCGAGAAGTTTGAGGGATTTGAGAGGATACTGAAGGCTGATCGTGCGGCTAAGAAGTTACTCACGCGGGAGAAGGCGAGTCTCGAGAAGGCCAACGCTGCTCTGGAGCAGGAGAAAGCCGAACTTCAAGCGGAAAGGGACGCCGTGACGCGGAAGCTGATTGAAGAAAGGAAACGCCTGCGGGAGTCTCGAAGTCAGGAGGTTACACGCGAGAGGGTGCGCGTTGAGGCAGCTATGACTGACAAAGTCAACCGCTGTATTGATCGCGTTAAGGCCTACCTTGAGCGTCGCAGACTTTGCGATGAGGAGCAGAGCTTGTTGGATCAAGCTTCTGGGACAAAGAAATGTCTTGGGATGATCCTAGAAGAGAAGGTTGGTATCACGCAGGAACTGATCGACATCTTCAGTGCTCAGGAGTTGGAGCATGAAGCCAATGTCGCTAAGCTGAAGGTGGCGCCTTTATCAGATGATGATCTGGTACTCTCGCTGCTGATTCTACCCTCTAGGTTTGTGAACGAAGAATTCGCGGCTGCACTCGATCCGTACGGGTCGAATGACGACTTAGTTAGCTCAGAGACGGCATCACAACTTCGGACATCTTCCGAAGCTCCTGGGAACGAATCGACCGGTCAGTCTCGGGAGGTTCCGCCTGATGTGGTTCCGTCGCCAAAGGGGGGCGAGGATAGGATGGAAGAGCCGTCGAAGAGGCAGGAGGAGTCGGACCCCATCGAGAAGACTATTCCTCCAATTCCAGCGGCGAGCAAGGAATTGCCGAAAGAGGCCCTTGGGGAAGCGCCGTCAAATAGGGAGGAAGATGCTGAATTGGAAGAAGGGGAGGAGTCGGGATTGGCTGAGAAGCTTGTTTCCGTTGAAGATGGAGAAGTCGTGAAGGACTTGGAAACCGAGTCGGCTGCTACCGTCGCTAAGAATCCTTCCGGCTCCGAAGAGAACGCGATTTGATCGCCTCTTGTTGTATTGCTATTTACCTTAGGATTTTTTTTGTTATCTCGTTTTCTTTTGAGGTCCGGCCGGTCCTTTGTTGTAAGATTTCGACTCGGTTTGCCGCCTTCTGAGCGAGCTTTAATCCAAGATTTTCTATAAAACTTGTTTAAGTGTTTGAGAATTTATCCCAAGTTAACTATTTGAACTAATTCCCGAAAGAAAGGTTCTGGACCGGCTAGTTAGTGATTTAACGAGTTTAGTCGGCCAAAACTTACATTCGTTTAATCAGATAGCGGTCCAGATTTCTTTCGCATGTCGATCCTGGCGGGATGCGACTTTGGGTCCCTCAATCGAGTGTCTGATCAGGACAAGATTGATTCGTGGGTGCGAGTATCTGTGTTCTCGTCTGCAGACGGGAATGTGGATATCACCTTGACCGCGTTTGGTCATGACAAAGTTTGGACTTTGGTGTTGTTACGGCTGTGCCTGATTAGGGCTGCCTACGTACCTCGAAAGAGGATCAAGCCATTCGTAGTTCGGTTTACCCGAGCAAAAGTGGCTTTTTTAGGGCGCATTTACTCGGGCGAGTAGAAGTGACTGCTAGGGTGCATCTACTCGTTTGTTTTTGGTTGTTACAGCTGGACCGGTTAAGGCTACCTACGTACCTCCAAAGAGGATCAAGCCGTTCGTAGTTCGATTTACCCGAGCAAAAATGGCTGTTTTAAGGCTTATTTACTCGGGCGAGTAGAAGTGACAACTAGGGTGCATCTACTCGATTTTTTTTTTTTTTTTTTTTTTTTTTGATTGAAGCTAAAAGGAAGGGATTAGCCGACTGGCCTACGAATAGTAGTGGCGAAGGTGCGCGGAGTTCCATGCCCTTGGGACGTCTTCGCCGTGTGAAGTTTGGAGTCGGTAGACGCCTGGTTTAATGACTTTGATGATTTTGTATGGTCCTTCCCATCGTGCGCCTAGCTTGCCGGCATTGACTTCCTTGGTGTTCTCGAATACCTTACGGAGTACAAGATCTCCGAGTGCGAGTGGTCTTGCTTTGACCCGCTTGTTGTAATAGCTCTCAATCTGGTGTTGGTAGTTCTGGATTCGGAGCAATGCTTGATCGCGACGTTCCTCCAGTTCATCGAGCGCNTGTATGGTCCTTCCCATCGTGCGCCTAGCTTGCCGGCATTGACTTCCTTGGTGTTCTCGAATACCTTACGGAGTACAAGATCTCCGAGTGCGAGTGGTCTTGCTTTGACCCGCTTGTTGTAATAGCTCTCAATCTGGTGTTGGTAGTTCTGGATTCGGAGCAATGCTTGATCGCGACGTTCCTCCAGTTCATCGAGCGCATTGAGGAGCATGTCCTCATTGAGTTCGACGTGTTGCGGCATCTGAGAACGCCGGAGACTAGAAACGTTCACTTCAGCTGGAGCCATGGCTTCGACTCCGTATGCAAGAGAAAAGGGGGTTGATTTAGTCGCTCCCCTCGGTGTTGTGCGATGGCTCCATAGGACACCGTCTAGTTCGTCAGCCCAGTGTCCTTTCTTAAGGTCCAGACGCTTCTTGATGCCATCGACGATGAGCTTGTTGGAGGACTCGGCTTGACCGTTCCCTTGCGGGTATCTGGGTGTAGAGGGGCTCAGGCGAATATTCCATTTGCCGCAAAAGTCCTTGAAATTCCCAGACATGAACTGCGAACCGTTGTCGGTTACAATTTCATACGGGAGACCGTAACGGCAGATGATGTTCTTCCAGACGAAACCACGTACTTCCTTGTCAGTCACCTGAGGGAAGGCTTCTGCCTCGATCCATTTGGTGAAATAGTCCGTAAGGACTAAGACAAAGCGGCGTTGACGGGAAGGAACCATGGGACCGATAATATCCATAGCCCAGCGCATGAACGGATAAGGAGCGGTAGAAGTTTGTAGTACTTCCGTTGGACAATGTATAATGGGGGCGTGTCTCTGGCATTTGTCACATTGACGAGAATAGGATTCACAATCTGTGTTCATCGTCGGCCAAAAGAGTCCTGCGTTTCTGATCTTTAAGGCTAGGGCTCGTCCTCCGGAATGGTTTCCTCCAGCACCGTCGTGGGTTTCGGCCATCGCACGTCGGACCTCATCGCCGTGAATGCATTTGAGGAGGACCCCGCATGCATTGTATCTGAAAAGTTCGTCATTCATGACGGCATAATGCGCGCTGCGTCGTTTCAGTCGCCTAGCCTCCCACTTCTCGGTTGGCAGTGTGCCGTGTGAGAGGTAGTTGATAAATTCCAAGCGCCAGTCGATGGTCTGCTGATCGGTCTCAGTCATTGCTGTGTCGCTGATGGGGGCAACGAGGGTGGCTGTCTCCTCAGAGATGTTGATGCTTGGTTCGTCGATGCGATGTATCGGAATAGTTCGCTCGACTTGGTCGCGTAGTTTGCTTCCGAGGGCGGCGAGTGCATCTGCACAAACGTTTTCGCCGCGGGGTACCTTGGTGAGCTCAAAGAATTCGAACTCCTTGGTTAACTCTTGAACGATACGGAGGTATGCGTCCATTCGATCGTTGCGGGTATCATAATCTCCGTTGTACTGACCAGCGACGAGTTGAGAATCACAATACGCGCTTACTCGTTTTGCTTTGACTGCCTTGGCTAAACGTAGGCCGGCTATCAATGACTCGTACTCAGCTTCGTTGTTTGACGCTGGGAAGTCGAAGCTAAACGATTGTCGTATCAATTCACCAGTTGGGGATTGGAGTTGAACACCCGCGCCTGAACCCTTGTTAGTTGAGGAGCCGTCCACATGTAGTATCCAATTCTGACTCGGGAGCTGGATGTCTTGTTCTAGTTCGGGTGCTAGCTCGACAATGAAGTCAGCCAAGACCTGAGCTTTGAGGGCTGTGCGGTTTTTATACGTTATGTCGAGCTCTCCGAGTTCTACGGCCCACTTGGTTAGTCGACCGGCGCGATTCGTATTCTGTAGGACAGTTCGGAGAGGCTGATCAGTCAACACCTCAACTGAGTGTGATTGAAAGTAGGGTCGAAGTTTCCTGGCTGCTTCTACCACAGCGAGAGCCATCTTCTCAAGAGCTGGATACCGAGTTTCCGGACCAGTCATACGCCTGCTTGTGTAGAAGATCGGCTTCTGTTCGCCTCTGTCCTCCTTGATGAGGACGCTGCTAACCGCTGCGCTGGAGACGGCGATATAGAGCGAGAGGACGTCCCCTTCGTCTGGCTTTGCGAGGACTGGAGGGGTAGTGAGGTACTTCTTGAGCTGGGAGAATGCTTCCTCGCACTTATCGTCCCAGACGAATTTCTTGTTTCCACGGAGAAGATCATAGAAAGGGAGACATTTATCGGTTGATCTAGAAATGAAACGGTTAAGAGCGGCGATGCGACCGGTTAGCCGCTGGACTTCGCGGCTATTCTTAGGACTTGGGAGATCGAGCACAGCTGATATTTGCTTCGGGTTGGCTTCGATCCCTCGTTGGGTAACGATGTAGCCTAGAAACTCGCCCGAAGAGACTCCAAACGTACACTTAGCTGGGTTCAGCTTCATCCCATACTTGTTTAGCGTTTCGAAACAATCGCGTAAATGGTTAAGGTGATCTGTGGCATGAAGCGACTTGACGAGCATATCGTCGATATAAACTTCCATGGTGCTACCGAGTTTATCGGCGAACATACGGTTGACGAGTCGCTGGTAGGTAGCACCGGCATTCTTCAACCCGAATGGCATGACTTTATAACAGTACGTTCCTCGGTCTGTGATGAACGCTGTTTTCTCGCGATCATCGGGGTGCATCATGATCTGGTTGTAGCCCGAGAACGCATCCATGAAGGTGAGCATCTCATTTCCTGCGGTCGATTCTACGAGACGGTCAATGCTGGGTAATGGGTAACTATCCTTCGGGCAAGCTTTGTTAAGATCGGTGAAGTCGACGCACACGCGCCATTTCCCGTTCTTTTTCTTGACCACCACGGGATTCGCTAGCCATTCCGGGTAACGAACTTCTGCGATTGAACCAGCTCCGAGTAGTCGTTCGACTTCCTCGTTCACTGCTTTTGCTCTTTCCGGACCCAGCTTACGTCGTTTCTGACGGATAGGCTTGAAAGTGGGGTCGACGTTGAGCTCGTGAGTGGTTATCGCTGGATCGATTCCTTTCAGGTCTGTGACAGACCAAGCGAAGGTGGACACGTTTTTCTTCAGGAATGTGAGTAATCCGTGCTGCATATCGTCGGTTAAATGTGCACCGACGCGCACCGTCTTGCTCGGATCAGAATCGTCTACAGGCATCTCCAGAATCTCATCTTTCTGAGGAAAGGTTTGAGCGATCGGATGAGAGACAGAGTTGACTAGGGACGATGAACGTTGCAGCTTGACCGTGGCGATTAGCAGGTCTCGCGCGGCTTGCTGATCGCCACGGACGGTCTTGATTGTCCCGTCTACCCCGGGAAACTTGATGCATTGGTGGTAGGTTGATGGAACTGCTTGCATCGAATGTATCCATGGGGTTCCGAGAATGACGTGATAAGGAGCTTTTGTGTTCACCACGGCGAATTTAACAGTTCGAGTAACTCCGCACGCGCGGACTGGGAGACGGATCGTTCCTAGGATGGTTTCCGATGAGCCGTTGAAGCNATTGGTGGTAGGTTGATGGAACTGCTTGCATCGAATGTATCCATGGGGTTCCGAGAATGACGTGATAAGGAGCTTTTGTGTTCACCACGGCGAATTTAACAGTTCGAGTAACTCCGCACGCGCGGACTGGGAGACGGATCGTTCCTAGGATGGTTTCCGATGAGCCGTTGAAGCCGGTCAAGGTCCGTGAGGATGACTTGACGTCGTCGAAATCGACCCCCATCTTTTCGAGCGTATCACGAAAGATTAGGTCAACCGAGCTTCCTGTGTCGACTAGTACTTTGGTTACGTCGTACTTACCGATCTCAAGGACGACTAGCAAAGGGTCGTTGTGAGGCAGGTGGATTCCGTTCAAATCTTCTTGGGTGAAGCTGATCGGCGTGTGACTCGGTGGCTTCGTAGGCCAGCGTCTCGAAGACGCGGCTTGACGTCGGTAGTCTTTGACGGAGCGGACAGAGTCGCCACAAGGAGGTGATCCACCCATGATGACGTTCAGACGTGGTTTCGCGACTACCCGTTTGGTATCTAAGAATGTACGGAGATCCGCTGGGACATTCTCTCCGCTCGACTTTGACGACTCCACGGTATGAGACGAGGTTGACCGCTCTAGCCGCTGATTCATTGATTTGGAACGGTTTAGTCGCGCGCGTAAATCGGTCAGGTTAGCGTTGAGTTTGTCGCGCAGATCTGTGACAGGCTTGTCGACAGACGAGGGAGGTTCCTTGGTTTCCAGGCGTCGCGACTTGTTGGCTTGGAGCTTGAGGCGGAGGTCTCTGCTATTGACGTCACTACATGTCGCCTCCTTTCGCTTCAGGAGGCTTCGCAGGTCGCTTGACTCGGGCGAGTTATCGTCCTCGTCATCGGATGATAAAGGTTGCTGAGACCGAATCACTTCAATACGTTGACGGCTTGCTGGTTGTCCCTCGTCCCCCGAGGAGGTTTCGTTGTCGGCGGCATCCGAAGGTTTGTCATCTGGACGGCGTTGCTCTCCGCTCTTACCACCGGACTTTCGCTGCGCGCGCTTATCTTTGTTCTTAGACCAACTCTTACCGGATTTAGGCTTCTGCTTTGGAGGTTGAATCTTGAAGTCGCCCTTTTCAACCGATGAGAGGAATTCAGCGTACATCGTTCTACATTCGGTTGTGTCGTGTCCTTTGACGTCATGGTACTTGCAGTGCTTGGTGAGGTCGACTCCTTTAGAAGATCCCGCTCCTGAGGTAGCCGGCGAAACTGGTTGAGTCGGTCCGGTAGGACTAGCTAAACCTTTCAGAGCCGCCGTCTCGCGGTTGTACACGTTCCATGGCTCGCCGCGTACGGAGAAACTCGCGACTGGGGTGTTATTCTCGTCGACGACAAAGAGAAGGCCGCTCTTTTGTTGTTTCTTGTCGCCGGAAGCGTGTTGACGCGGCTCCGGCTTTGCGTCAGAGGTCTTGGGTGTTGTCGGCTTCNTGTACACGTTCCATGGCTCGCCGCGTACGGAGAAACTCGCGACTGGGGTGTTATTCTCGTCGACGACAAAGAGAAGGCCGCTCTTTTGTTGTTTCTTGTCGCCGGAAGCGTGTTGACGCGGCTCCGGCTTTGCGTCAGAGGTCTTGGGTGTTGTCGGCTTCGCTGCGCTATGCTTGCCTATGATAGCTTTCGTGTCTTCTTCCATTCGGATGAAGTTGTGTGAGCGGGCTATGGCATCCTGGAGCGTTGTGGAGGTGCTGCGGTATAGGTCCTCTCGGAACTTGGAATCGAGATGGAGGGTGTTCATGAGAGCGTCGACGGCTATATGGTCAGGGATGTCTATCTTTGAGACGATCGATTTGAAGCGCTCCATGAAGTCACGAAGACTTTGGTCTTTAGTCTGCTTCAGGTTCCACAAACTGGAGGCTGTTGCTTCGCGCTTAGTGAACATAATATAGGTCTTGAGGAAAGCCGACGAAAGCTCTCTGAAGCTGCTGATAGAGTTCTCCTTGAGACCTGAGAACCAGGTCAAGGCTTGGTCGTGGAGCGTTTCTACGAACAGCTGACAGTACGCGGCGTCTCTTTCCTCGTCGGGTAGTCGCGCTCGAGCCATCGCGATGTTGAAAGCAGTCATATGCTCCACAGGGTCGCCTCCAGGTTTGTACTGTGGGACGCGTAACTTCTCGATCTTGCGGAAGTTTACGCTAGTCAGCGTACTGGTGAATGGAGTACGCTCGGTTGAGGCGAGAACACTCTCGATCTGTGGAGCGGCGCTAGTAACCTTGTGAATCGTGGAACTCATCTGTTGGACGTTCAGTTTGAGCTCGGCGATTTCACGGACAGTGGTGAGATCTGGGCCGACTTGAGCCGCTTCTGCGGTATGCGGCTCGTTGGGTTCCGACTCTTCGGAGGCATGGTCGGCTATCGGCGCTGTCGGGATAGTGTGGAAGAGATGACGTCGGAACGGTTGAGAGTTACTCGTCTGTCCGGCGGGAGCTGCTGTTAACGCTGCTACGAGTGCGGCGAGTTGAGCTTGAGTCTCCTTTTGTATTTCGTCCTGTCTGGCGAAACGCGCCATGACGGAGCTCATGAAGTCGGGAGGAAGAGGTGTTTCGGGCACAGGAGTCTGAGTCGGCTCCTCGCCGGCGGTTCCGGAGACGGTTCCGTCGTCAGGCATGTCTAGATCTGATAACGTTGCTTTGTTCAGAGCCCCACGGTGGGCGCCAAATTGTTTGAGGTGAAAATGGTTTGAAACAATATAAAGAGAGAGATGAGGGCGAACAAAGACGTTTTATTAGATCTGAACAAGGGGTTACAAAGAGGAGAGTAAATCGGCGGGTTAGCCGGAAGTACAAGATGGTGAGTAAACGGGAAGGTGACTAAACAGGGAGGTGACTAAACGAGAAGGCGAGTAAACCCTAGATCTAACCACCTAATCACTAAGAAACCCTAGATCTAGCCGCCAAGTGAGTATGTCTAATTCCGGATCCCCTTTCTCTTTGCTGCCTCCTTGCTTATATAGACCATGTCTGTGTGTTCGCCCTAATTTTCCCGGGCCTTACTGGACTCTATTCCTGTTGGGCCCGTTTAGCGTATCCGGGTAAACCGTCTTTTGCTTGACTCTTTGAGACGCTCTTCGTTGTGCTTCTAAACGCGTCGTCATGCCGAGTCGCTTCCAGTAGGGTTAATGGGCCGAATACGTTATCGCGTTGGGCTAAATTCTCCCATTCGATGGGCCTTGCGGAGGAGTATAATCCATCTCCCACAAATCCCAACGGGAAGCTTTATGCGTGGGAGACAAGACTGGATGATCCCACTGGCCCTGGAATCCTTGTATCTCATGACTTTTATGGCGATGATGATGATGATGATCAGTGTCGTGTTATACCTCTCCCTGTCCTGGATAACAAGGATGTTAGGAGATGCTTGACTTCTTCGGGAGGAGATGTTATCTACGTTGAAGTGTTGTCTTCAAGATTAAAGGTTTGGAAGCTGAAGAATAGTAGTAACTGTGATGGGGAATGGTGGCAGTTGTTAAGAGGGGAGATCAACATGGGGTTTGATGTTGATTGTTTTCCTTTGGGAGTTAACCCGTTTGATACTGATTTGGTGTATATATGGAGTAGAGAACACAGTTGCGTGGCGTCGGTTGACTTGAGGACACAAGAGTTTACTCTATATCAGGAAAGGGAGACTTGGAGTGATTGCTGGCGCGTAAACACGTTAGGTACTAAGGAACATATGGAACCTATATATGATCCAGCTTCGGTGATCACGTTATCACAATTCGTGCTCCCACAGTGGATGGATCCCGTACCCCGCCCACCAAATTGACATCCTTCTTTGTTACTTAGTTGCTCCAAAATTACTTGCAGTACTACATTAGCTATGAAATATATCTCTATTTCTCTTCTGCTGCAACGGTTTGGGATGATAGCCAGCGTTCTTGTTGGATATATATATATATATATATATATATATATATATATGTGTACCACAAAACAAGGTTCCGCCTATGTGATTTCTTCTTTTTGCCAACACTTTTTGTATCTTAATACTACATAGGTTGCTTATTGATCTTGTAACAGCTACGTATTCCAAGAGTGACTAGTCAAATTGAGATTCAAACTCTTTTTCCTTCTTCTTGTGGTGAATTGATCATCTTAGGCCGGCTGAAACTGTTGGACTGCCTCCTCCATGTTTCTCTGGACAAGAGACCAATCGTAATCATAAAACCAAACATACTTTTTTTTCATTTTTAGCGTGAATGAAACCAACACAAAGTTAACTTGGAGATGATTTGAAAATCACCCGTTTCTCAAAGGAACTATTTGTATTTTTTAGTTATTTTAAATAACTTATTTGGTTATTTAAAACTAAAAGTACTTATTTTTAGACGATATAAAATATAATTTTCCAGGCAACTATTAGTTTTCGGTTTAATTTTTGTTTTCTAAACAAAGAAATTCGAATAGTTGTTACAGTAAATTGCACAAACCTATAAAGCAAAATAAAAAAAGCTTGTTACAAAAAAAGCCACTTAGCTCAAAACTACGTCGTTTTTGGCTTACATGGCCTCATTGCTGGTTTTTGTATCCAAAGCAAAAAAGTACCTTTCGTTCCCTTAGATCTAACGTCTTCACTCCCATCCTCCTTCTTATTACCTCCTCACATCGGAGAATCTCACCGGAGATTTAAGATATGTCACTAACCTCAATCTACGCAACACTCTCCCTCCTCCTAATCTACCTATCTCTCCTCTCCACAAACGCGTCTGGTAATGATGGATCACGCCGTCCAATGTTATTCCCTCTCTTCCTCTCCCAATCCAATTCCTCCTCTCCTTCAAGATCCGTCTCCCTTCACCATCGGAAACTCCACAAATCATCACTACCTAACTCTCGCATGCGACTCTACGACGATCTTCTCCTCAACGGGTAATCAAATTCTCAATCCTCTTCAATGCAGTTTAACTTCTCTTTTACAGATCTGATTTCGTGATAAGAATAATGTGTAATAATTCGAATTTCGATTAGGTATTACACGACGCGGCTTTGGATTGGTACGCCTCCTCAGATGTTTGCTCTCATTGTTGATTCTGGGAGTACTGTTACTTATGTTCCGTGTTCTGACTGTGAACAGTGTGGCAAACACCAGGTAATTAGATTCTTAACGATAAACTTTCAATCTTGTTGTGTGCTTTAACAATGTTCAAGAAATTGCTAACTGGTAACTAGTTGCAGAGGATTAGGCGGATTATTAAATTATTTTATTTTTATATATTATATATATAGTACATTTTTTTATCACAATATATAGTACATTTATATAAGATATTCAGTCCGTTTCAGTTTAGTTGTGGTTTTGAGTTTTTGCACGCAGATTGAAAAACCATTTAATTTTATATATTCTTTAGATAAAAATACTATTACGTATTCACTAACCAATGAAAAATAAAATATCATATAAAATTGATAAATTTTGCGTTGAAACTATAAAATTAATCTTTGACATTGAAATTTTTTTGATGAATTATTAAAATTAGATCTAATACAAAACAAAAGAACTTAGATAAATTTGTGATTTCTACTAGCATGATTGCTTAATTTAATAGATTTAGACTAATTTAGATTGAATTAAACCGATTTAAGAAAATTTAAACCGACTTGAACCATATAAATCAGATTTTATGAAAATTGTGTCGGCTATGACCGGTTTGCTGCTTA
Organism: Eruca vesicaria subsp. sativa; assembly: GCA_932364175.1. NCBI lineage: Eukaryota > Viridiplantae > Streptophyta > Magnoliopsida > Brassicales > Brassicaceae > Eruca > Eruca vesicaria. Next base: position 191,055 of record CAKOAT010061821.1, on the reverse strand, counting down.
GGAGGGGGCCTAGGAGCTGCCTAGACTGATTTTTAGAACCATAACTGCTTACTTATCTTGTGGACATTCATCAGGATCCAAAGTTTCAGCCGGAGATGTCCAGCACTTACCAACCTGTAAAGTGCAACATGGACTGTAACTGTGACGATGATAAAGAACAATGCGTTTACGAGCGTGAGTACGCTGAACATAGTAGTAGCAAAGGCGTGCTCGGAGAAGATCTCATTTCGTTTGGTAATGAAAGTCAGCTTACACCTCAGCGAGCTGTGTTTGGTTGCGAGACTGTTGAAACCGGTGATCTGTACAGTCAACGTGCTGATGGTATTATTGGATTAGGACAAGGAGATCTAAGTCTTGTTGATCAGTTGGTGGATAAAGGTTTGATAAGCAACTCTTTTGCTTTGTGTTATGGAGGGATGGATATCGGTGGAGGTTCAATGGTTCTTGGTGGTTTTGATTACCCGTCTGATATGATATTCACGGACTCGGACCCTGATCGTAGGTATGTTCTGAAGGACTTGCCTTTTGTCTGGTTGGGGAATAGATCTTGTGTAATCCTGACAGATACGGTTTAATACCTTTCCACACATTTGACTCTAGTTTCGGGATGGCGACAGTCCATATTACAATATAGATTTGACGGGGATACGTGTTGCTGGGAAGCAGTTGTCGCTTAGCTCTGGAGTCTTTGATGGAGAACATGGAGCTGTTTTAGATAGTGGTACGACGTATGCTTATCTCCCTGACGCAGCATTTGCAGCATTTGAGGAAGCTGTAAGAACTCTCTAATCTTTTGTGTTCAGTATTCTGGTTTTCTTGCACTGGGCTCTTATGTTTTGTTGTATTTGTGTAGGTAATGAGGGAAGCTTCTCCGTTGAAGCAGATTGATGGCCCTGATCCAAATTTTAAAGATACTTGCTTCCATGTTGCTCCAAGGTATGATGTCTTTGCAAGCTTGTGATCTTTATTTTCAAAACTTTCAAACACTGGAAGTTACTGACAGTAAGATTTGGTTATGTTTTAAGTAACGATGCTTCCGGACTTTCAAAAATATTCCCTTCAGTGGAGATGGTTTTCAAGAGTGGACAGTCATGGCTTTTGTCCCCTGAAAATTACTTGTTCCGTGTAAGTTATATAGTCCTTGAACCTCTATAGATAATGTTGTAGCAGCTGATGTGATTAACTTTTTATTCAATAAAAAGCATTCCAAGGTGCATGGCGCATACTGTCTCGGTGTATTCCCAAATGGGAAAGATCATACGACCCTTTTAGGAGGTAAGTAGATATCAATTTTCTCTGTTTATTTTTCTTTAGGCTTACTCTCATTGGTAACGCAAGATCTTGTATGATCAGGAATTGTGGTTCGCAACACACTTGTTGTGTATGATCGTGAGAATTCTAAGGTTGGATTCTGGAGAACTAATTGTTCAGAGTTATCAGATAGGCTTCATATAGCTGGTGCACCACCAAGTCCACCACCACCACCACCTGCAAAATTGCCTTCAAATGATTCAAATCCATCTCTCAATACATCAAACAATCTCCCAGGTTAGTGACATCGGTAGATTTCATCTATAAATCTTTTTTCACTGCCTCTTGATGATTTTGTACTTATTTCCTCAGGGGAGAAGAATCAGATTGGTCGGATAAACCTTGATATCCAACTAACAGTCAATTCTTCATATCTGAAACCTCGCATTGATGAGCTCTCCCAGTTATTCTCCAAGGAGCTCAATATCAAACCTACACAGGTATAAACACTTTATAGTTTGTAAGCGTTTCAACACTATTTTTTGTTGCTAATGTCTGAGTCATCCCTTTCACAGGTCTATTTATCAAACCTCACCTCTAATGGAAGCAACTCTCTAATAAGAGTAGTTGTTGTTCCTACCGAATCTTCTAGTTTATTTTCCAATGTCACAGCAACGGTATCTGATGTTTACAATAAACTTCTTCCTTTTGCATTGCTTGATTTTCATCCTCTTACTTGACCTCTCCATCATTCTCCTTTCAGAGCATAGTTTCTCGGTTTAGTGATCATCAAATCAAGCTTCCTGAGACCTTCGGAGATTACCAGCTCGTTACTTACAAACTCGAGCCTCAAAGTAAAGGGTACCACAATCAATCTTAAATCTTTAGCCAAAACAATAGATTGTCTGTCACTCCATTTCTCTCAAAGTAAAGTTTTGTTCATTTCTTGTTTGAACTTTTAGGACAAGGTGGCAGATGAAGAACACCACTCTCGTGATCGCAATTGTGATGGTCTCTGTAGTTGTTGGTTTATTAGCATATGGAGTTTGGTTGATGTGGAAACGCAAGCAAACATCAAATCTCTATAAACCTGTCGATGAAGCCATAGTCGCTGAGCAAGAACTGCAACCTTTATAAACAGCCTCTTAGTTCCTTACTTTTATCTTACAAACTGTTCGGTCTTATTCAAAGAATACCATACCAACCGTCTTACTTATGTTTATTGCTTAGTAAATAATGCCAACTTTTTGTTTTTAATTATGAGTGTTTTATATCCTTTTCATTTGTATTTTGTTCTCTATGTTTTTTTCTGTCTCATTGCTCAGTCATTGGTAAGAAAAAAATTTGATGAAAACTGCATTCAAGTTTGACTTTGCATATTTATCAGTAAAAGTAAATCGAGTTATTTGCAATGCACATGTTTACGATAAACCAAAATTCACATTTCTAACTCAAACAAAACCAAGTTGCAGTATTGTTTCAAAATGCATACTTGTTTATATCAATAAATAGATGTATGGTGACGTGTTAATTTCCAAAACAAGTGCATTTTTACTGTTAATTTTAAAAATTTCTAATTAATTAATGTATTTCCTGTTGAACAAGTAAAACTTGAAGCAGAAATATATTTTTTTGGTCAAAAAATATTATTTCCTAATTAAACCAAATTGACACATTTGAATTTTCCTTACAATCGCCCTTTTCCTCATACACTTGCTTTTGTATTGAAACCGTCAAATTTTAATTTTGACCGATTAAATACCCAATTATTACTTTCCTCTTTTTCCTCTTATACATATTTTTAAGTTCTTGATTAATGGTAGAGATTTTAGAGAGTGCTGTATTAAGTTTCATTAGTGAAGCATTAACTGTTAATAAACCATTTAAAAACTGAACAGCTCTTTAAAATGCTGCTTCTATGCTTTCACATAAATATATTTTGAATAACATTAACCTTAAAAATATTTTAAATAATTATCAATTAATTTAGCAATATTAATATTCTGTTTAAATTAGAAATTAAAGTATAGATCCTCGAAACTAAAGCCTACGATTATTAAAATTTTGCTATTTCAAAATAATTGATACCAAATATAATTTAATGAATATAATTAAATTAACATATAAAAAATTATAAAATAATATTATATAATACATCAATAAATATATTATATGTAGTTTAGTTATAGCAATCAACTCAAAAATATATTAATAGGATTATACAGTTTCTCGAGCATAATATTTTTAATAACTTAGTACTAATGTATTAAGAGAGAATAAAAAAGACAAAATGTGGACAGATTTTTTTACCGTTGAATAATTATTCATTTACAAACTAAAGGAAATATTGCAGACGATTCTATAATTGATAATTCTACATATATTACAAGGATTCATGACTGACTACATCATTTGAACCGCTCTATGAGATCTATCATGAAAGATACTTTTTGTGCCATATCATATATATCTTGTAAGTTTTTTTTTTAATTCTTAATTCGCATAATTTCATTTCTTTTGGGATTTAAATTCTAAATATAAAATAATTAATGATTTTTAGTCAAACCACCCATAGGAAAAACAGAATACCCAAACAAAAATCCAGTTATTATGCGGCAATGCATTTTTATATTAATTAATAAGTATATATGGTAACACTTACTAATTTCCAAAAACAACAACTCAATTTTACTGTAAACGTAGATTTTATATATTAACTGATACATTTATGGCAAAAAAAGTTGAAGTGAAGTAGGAAATACTCACAAGTCGCAATCTATAAACCAAAATTGCTTTATTGGTAATTTCCATATTTGCTTTTCGTAATATTCACCAGAAAAATAAAGATCTATTAAATTTAGAGAATAAATCACTCGATAAACATATATTTCATAACAGCATTGCGATATTATTATTTTGGGGGAATTAAAGAAAACTCTTTCGACTTCTTTTTGGATTCTTCTACAAGCGAGCGATTACAGAACACAACCCCCAGTCAATTTTCGTTCGGTGAATAATCTCTCTCTCTCTCTCTCTCTCTCTCTCTATCTCTCTCTCTGTTTCTTTCTTTCTCTCTCTCTCTTAGGGTTTAGGGTTTAACTCTCTCTCCAAGAACTCTGGATTTACGCTAACAGATTCCGATTCATTCAAAATCGCTTCTGGGCATGCGTTAAATCCTCTAACATCACCGAATCACTCGATTTCGATTATATCTTCTCAGTAAAAATCGTTTCTTTTTGGTATATGATTCGAACCCACTTAGGCTTTGGAATCAGTAAGACCAAAGTTGAAACCTTTTTTGTCTTCTTGGGTCTTAATCTCATTGTCTGATCTTGTTTTTCGATTATAGCTGAACAAAGTTGAATGCTTTGGGGTCTAATCTCATTGTCTCACTTTGTAACAGAGCAAAGCTGAAGGCTTTTATGGATAACTCTGAAGACGTTAAAGTTGATATCTTGGAGTGTAATAATCTGACTGATGAGTCTCAAGAAGGAGAAGAGGCTTTGTGTGAATCCTCTTCAAGCTCTTTTGGTGATTCAATGTGTGCCCGTGACGATGAAGATGGTGATAATGATAATGATTTGGAAGCTGAATCAATGTTAAACAAAGACTATCCATTACCTGAGGCTAGTTTTGGTGATGGGGCTGAGTTGTTGGGTCTGAGGAAGAAGAAGGTGACTGATGAGTGGAGGAAGTTTTGTCAGCCTTTGATGTGGAGGTGTAAGTGGTTAGAGCTCAAAGCTAAGGAGATTGAGTCTCAAGCAAGATGGTATGACAAAGAAGTTAGAAGTTACTATCAGAGTAAAGAGTCGAATTTGGAAGGGTTTGATGGGAAGTTGAAACCTTTTGGTGATCAAACTCAGAGGATGAGTGTTTTCAAGAGAGGAAGAAGGAGACGAGTTGAAGAGACAACAGATGTTGCTGCTTATATCTCCAACCATAATGTTTTCTCTTATGCCGGTATGGATAAAATTGCATTTTTCTTTTGGTTTCATTTCTCTAAATGTGACTACATTATGGCTCCAATGGTTTAAACTTTGTGTTTCAGAGAAGAGGAAGCCAACAACTCTCAAAGCTCAGTGCCCTGTTCCTGGTACAAGCCGGAAAGCTACAGTGAAGGAAGAAGAGGTGGAGGATGAGGTTGAGGATGATTGTTTTGTTTCTGAGTCAGATCGTTCGGATGATATACTAGGATTGATTCTGTGTAAGATTGATGAGGCTCAGGATAAAGCAAGAAGATTGAAGAAGCGTGTTGATCAGCTGTTGTGTGAGTCTCAGGCTGGTCATACATCATTGATGCCTGCAACAGTAACTCGATCTCGGAGAGACTTTTCGGTACAGAATGTTAAGCAACTTGCTATGGTGGAAGAAGAACCGTTAATGAACCAGAGAGAAGGGACTGTGCAAATTGGGAGGCAACGTATATCTGCTGATCATACTGAAGATTTGTTGATGATACCTCCTCAAGCGGCTCCTCCTCCTGAAAGTGATGGGCAGTTTTTGTATAACGTTTCTCCACTTCCTTATGGGAGATTAGGTTTCCCCACAGTAGAAGATGTAAGCATTTTTTTTTTGGTTACATTTTCATATTGTAGTGTTTGTTTGGAGCTGAGAAAAAAAGCTTTTGTTGTGTTCAGCTGCTGATTGATGGATCAGAGATGAATGATTATGAAGCAGAACCGGAGCTTGATCATTGTTTCATGAAGCTGATGAATGAGTTTGGAAGAGAGACTATGTCAGAAGAAGCAGATGATGATGAAGAAGAAGAAGAAGATCCTACACCGGCCGCTAAGAGGCATAAAACTTCTCACTGAAAACTCCTCTCTCAGTGTACAGAGCCTTCTGCTTGATCAGCCTAACCCCATCTTCAATAAAGCTCCCTGAAAGTAGTAATATTGGTATATTTTGCTCATTCTTGTCTCTCTTTATCCCTCCCTCTAGTTACTCTTTGCATTTGGCGTTTTGTGAATTTTGAAACCACAACAGGTTTCAGAGTTTGTGCATAGTGAAGTGAGAATATGTTATCATAGGATGTTTTCTATATCATGAGACTCTTTTATGATTCATAAAATTCAAAAATTTTGAGAGGTTTTCTTGTGGAGAGTTCATGTGATTGTGCACGAGAATCAAAGCACATAAGCATGCGGATTAAGTGATTGTGATTAAACTTCAAACCCTTGCTTTTGATAAATAGATAAATATTGAGTTTCTCTGACAGATACACATGTCAAGTTGAGAACTTAGTCTGAACTCTTAAAGTGTTTCTTTCTTCTAGAAAGGGGCTTTCTTGATCTGCGAATCTTGAAAAGAAATGATTATTAACATGGGAGATGAGTCAGGTTAGTGATAGTTCATTTTACCTGTAAAGACCAAATACTATTAGTGATGACTAATATACCTGTAAAGACCAGAGATTAGTGGTGATTAATTGAGTTTAAAAGAGTGGCTTTTTAGGTAGCCGCAATTTCTTGAGACACAAACAAAGATTTTGTTATTTGTTGTTAAGACCAAAGGACAAAGCTTTTCGTAAGGGACATTTACTTCACTCTCATTGGCTTCCTCCATGAGGGGACCGCAAATCCAACTTCACTTGTCTTTCTTTCTTTTTTAATTTCCATGCTCTTACACATTTGAAGTCTTGAGTGTGTACGCAAAACGAAAGGCATGTAAATCATTGGTGATATAGAAGACCGTAATGTCATACTCGGTACTTCAAGTTAATAGATATATTTAAAACTTTACATTCTTATCTTCAAAAGTCTCAAACATCTAAGTATTAACTTTGGTTAGTTTGGTTGGTATCCAAAGAAAAGTTTGGGAGTTTCATAGATCGGTTGTTTGTTACTAATAACAATTGTGAAAGTTTTAATCAAATTTGCACTAGTGAAAACACCATCACATAATAGTGCAAATTCTTAAAACTAACTACCGAAAATTTATGTTCAGCACTTATGTGATGGTGTTTTCACTAGTGCACCAGGATTTAAGTAATTTGTTAAAACAACAATGTCATTCCTTAGACTTAAGTTGAAGATAAAATTAATACCTTTGGAAGCTAGTTTTGAAATTGTGTTTTGAGTCGAAATGATCATGTGATTCTCATAATATATCCTTTTTTTTGGACAAAAAAGATTAAAATCTCATAATATATCCTAGAGCTAGCATCTACATGAAAAAATCTTAATTGTAACCATTTTGGTGGACATGAATGATTCATTAAATTTTGGACAATAGATAATGACATCAAAATGTCAAAACCACCAAGGCTTTTATGTCCAACATCATCACATATCTAGAGTTTGTGTGAACGCGAGTCTTTTGGTCCTTATTTTCACCTAATTTTGGTTAAAGATCACGAAACCTTGATGTACACTATTATGTCAATACACATATTATTAACATATAATCTTGGAACTTGAAGTGGAAAGGTAAAGGCTAAAAAGAGGAAGTAGCCGCCATAAAAACTTTCCACGCGAGCTAATTGTTTATTTGTACTATATTAATTTGTCCAAAAGAGAAGAATTATGTTTGCATAAAGCATAACTGGTTGTTTAGTTAAGTCTCTTCTTCTCTTTCAAGATCCAAAGAAGAAAAAAACAACAAGATGCTCAAATTCGATGAACCACAATGCACAAACCCATCTTGTTTCTTCTGCAGTATGAAAGAGCCAAACCCTTTTCGTAGAAGATCAAAACTCGCCTCCATATTCAAAGAGATTCCTCGTACGGAGTCAAAAGACCATGTCTTGGTCTTGAGCGGTCTTTGGAACATAGCCATGTCCGAGCCAGACGATCCTGAGTTCCCATCACTCGGTTTGTTCGAGTGTATGTCAAAACTCATACAAAAATCAATCAACAACACACCTTGGCTTCTCAAAGACCAAAACATTTTCATTCCTTACTACGCAGCTCATATCATAGGATCATACGCTATGAACAAGGAAGAGTTAGCTTCACTAGCGGTTGAGTCAAAGGTCCTTGTGGTTCCTGCTTTGTTGGAGCTTTTGAGAGGGAGAATCAGTTGGGTTGAGCAGAGAGCCGCGGCTCGAGCGCTTGGTCACTTAGCTAGCCATGAGAAGAGCTTTGAAGCCGTTTCTTTGTTTGAAGATGAGATTGTGAAGCTTTCTATGGAGATAGCTAGTAACTGTTTAAAGAACGTTTACAGAACCTTTCTTGGGGTTGAAGATTCCTTGAGGGTCAAGTATCAAAGCGATTTGTTGACAAGAGGGCTTGGTGGGTTAGAAACAGAGAATCAAAAAGCAGAGGAATGGGGGATTCAGCTACAATGCTGGTCTTTATATCTATTAAACAGCTTCGCCTCGCGAGGTAAATCTATCGATAGAATCTGCGAGGTAGGGTTTTTGAAGAAGGTGTGTTCAATGTGGGGCGGTTTAGTAAACCGGAAGTCACCAGGAGGCATTGGATTGTTAAAGACTCTGTGTAAAACAGAGTATGGAAGAAACAGAGTAAGTGAGGTTAGAGAAGTGATTGAGAGACTTTGCGATGTTTCGAGATCATCTGATGATTGGAAAGAGATGGCTTTAGATACCCTTTTGTTGCTTCTTAAAGACTCAAACGTTAGGTATCGAGTTATCGATGTTTTAGGGCATCGTTTAGTTGATTTAGCAGAAGATGTAGCTGTTGGAGACAGAGTAGCTCAAGTAGTTTTACAAGATTACCACAAGATTAAGTACAGTGGCTTGAAGATGAGTAGCGAGGAAGCTCAGAGGAGTATAGAGAGTCTTTGGGAGGTTAAAGTAGAGAGGAAGAAGAAGGAGAAGCTTATGAGTGAAACAGAGCTTGAAGAGAGAAGAAAGATGGTGAAGTCGTTGAAGAAACAGGGGAAGAAGAAGTTTTCGATGGGTTTTGTTGAAGAAGCGATGGAGATTTATACGATGGGGATTGATTTGTGTCCGTTGGATATGGTGAGAGATAGGGTTGTGTTGTATAGCAACAGAGCTCAGTGTTGCTTGTTGCTGAAGAAAGCTGAGTCTGCTGTTAGTGATGCTACGAGGGCTCTGTGTTTATCTGGTGTGGATGATCCTCATGGTAAGAGTTTGTGGAGAAGATCTCAAGCGTACGATTTGAAAGGGTCGGCGAGAGAGAGCTTGATGGATTGTTTGGCGTTCGTTGATCAACGGCTCAAGCGTTCGAATAGGGAAAGAGTACCGTACTACGCGGCACAGATGATTAAGAAGCAGATGAGAGACACGTGGGTTTTCTCGGGGTTTGACTCGAAGACCGGATAATCGGACGGTTGAAAGACGAAGGAAAGAAAATAGGAGGCAGGAGCAGGACACAACTACACGATGTCGTTTTTGCCGCAGACTGTTTTTTTTTTGTTCTTGTTTTGAAGTAGCTGACCTGTGTTAAATAATTGATAAATCTGCGAAAACTTAAGTAATATGAAATCGCTGACAAAAAAAAAAGTAATCTATACTATTATCTGAAAAAGTAAATTTAATTACTTGTCAACTTCTCCGTAATTTTAGGTAATTTTGTTTATTTGTCAATTTCTCCACAATTTTAGACAATTTTACTTATTTTTCATATTTTAATAACTTTTATATAATTACTAATATAATTAAATCTATTTTTTATAGTAAATATTTTTTTAGAAAATAAGTTAATTCTTATTGTTTATGTTTTTATATTTAAAATATATTTTTCTTATAAAATTTATAAATTATGATATAAAAATTATAACTAATATAAATCAAGCAAATTATTTTTATAAATATATCTTCTAAAATCTTTTTGATATTTGAGTTTATTAAATTTTATGATTTGTCATTTTCTCCATGATTTGATGTAATTTTGCTTATTTACCATGTTTTTAATAATTTCATACATAATTTATTATATAATTAAAATGAATTATAATAAAGTATTATATTTTTAGAAAATAAGATAATTTTTATGTATGATGTTGTTATCTTAAAAATCTATTTTCTATTATAAATTTAACTGTTCTTTTATTTGAGAAGTAAATTTTCTGATTTGTTAACTTCTTCACGATTTTATGTAACTTTGCTTATTTGTCTTGTTTTCATAATTTTTAATATTATTTATTATATAATTAAGATAAATTTAGATTAATAACATTATATTTTAGATAATTAGAATTTTTATTATTTTTGTTGATATATTGAAAATATTTTATCTATTATAAAGTTTGAAAATTATGAGATAAAAAATATAATTAAATATAAATCAAACAAAAATTTTATATAAATATATTTTCTAACATATTTCTGATTTGTAAGTATTGTCTTTTATAACTAATTTAATGTTTGATTTAAAAATTTTGAAAATATAAATAATAATTTATTATACTGATTTTTAATTAATAAAATATAAATTAATAATTATTCGTAAAAACATTATTCCCGTAATACCGGAAAAACACCTAGTTATAGATGGGTTTAAAATGTTTACATCGGGTTTAAGGATAAAACATTAATGATAAACCTTCCTTTTAACTACTAAAATCTAGTCACAGATGGGTTTAAAATTCTCTGATCATAATTATAAAGCAATGGGTCGTTAACATTTATATTAATTTATCTTCAGCCCATTACACAATGATCGTAAGCCTAGGTCATTGTGTGTGATTCATTAATGATGGCAAAATATGTTTGTTAACTGTACCAATATTATAGGCATTAGTTATAGACATAAACCAGAAAATAGGTATATGAAATCAATGATACATGATTTTCTAAGGGTTCATTTAAATGAAAAATCACACATGAATAAGTTGTGACTTCTGTTTTAATATATATATATATATATATATATATATATATATAAGATCTAAAATTTTGAATTGAAATTATTTTTCCCTCTGTCCCCAATAATTTTCTATTTAGACTCTTAGTCTTCAGAGAAAATCAATTATAAATATTTCCAATAACTCTAGAATCTACTAATTTGTTTGTAAACTAGAATAAAACCTTTAATTTCAGAAACAAGGAAGATATACATTAAACCATTCAATTTCAGTTTTAAAAAAAAAAACCTTCAATTTCGGAACCAAGGAAGTTATTCAAATTCTATTTTTTGGAAAGAGTGTTAAATTAATTCAACAAAAAAACTGTTTTACACTTTGTGTTGATGAAATAATTGATTATGTTGATTTCAAAAACTTCTAACATATATCTGACACTCGTTATCATATTCTTATAAAATATGTCTAAAACCAAAAGATTCTGTATGATAATTTGAGTTAAACTTTTTTCGTCCTTTTTTTAATCTAACTGGCCTAAAAAGATTGGCCTAATAGTAATTAATTTTATTTGTTGTTTAATTTCTCAAATTTAAACCTATGCTTTAGTTATTTTATACTTATATTTTGATTATGTTTTGCTTATATTTTGCTTTTTCTGGTTAATTTATTAAATCTCTATTTGATATTTAAAGCTAGGCTTTTTAAGTTAGTTGTTAATGCTATACGAAACTATCAGTTGAGTTTCCTGGGATGCATACTTTGTAATGTTGTGTTTAGTTGTTTCCAAAAGGCCTAGTGTTTCATGAAATGAACTTGCTCAAATTGGTAAACCAAGACATATATGACAGAATTTTGCTCTCTTTTTTTTTTGTCTTGTGTGACAAAGAACTTAATTTTTTTTTTCAAAAAGAGGTTCATTGAAATTTTAACTCATAGTGTGGCAGAGCGGAAAGTTTTGACGCTGTCCCGTAAATATGTTAAATTCTTTGCCATCGCCAACTATGATAATATTAGTTTTATCCTCAATCTCAACTATTTTTGAGTAAATGTCTTCTTTGATGCAGATGGCAAACCGAATGGGGCTATTCTCTGAAGCTGCAACAACCACTTCCTTTGATGTTGTCAAGTTTCCTGAGCCATCCTTTGCAACAATAAGATCTACATTGTGAACCAGTTAGTGATATCAACGATATGCAATTTAATGAAAAGTTTTTTAAAAAAAATGAATTCTGATAACATTTTTCATTACATTCAAATTTAAACTTCGTTTTTAATCGGCTTTTTTATTTATAAAAATAATTGGAGTCGAAGTTATTAATTGTTCAAGTTCATTAATACGTTATATGGCAAATATTTAATTTTCAACAAATAAATGCGAAAATTGAGATCAGTAACTGGTTCACAGTAGCTAGACAACGTACTAATATATTGTTTGGGCTTTAACTAATGACTTTAACTTTATTTTCTAATCATACTTTAAGTAGTTTTTAAATCTAAAGTTAAAAAATAAAAAAGTGGCTATAGAAACCTTATTTTCTAAAGCAAAAAAAATTGATGTAGGAATATCTTTCTTTTTTCTGTTTTTTATTTATTTATTGTTTACAACTACTTTAGATACAATTACGTCCAAAAGTTTACAAAATAATTTTATAATAAAATTTTTAGAGTTACAATCCAACCAATCGCCCTGTAATTTCAATACAAAGTACAACCATCTAAGTTGTTCAAAAAAAAACAAAGTACAACCATCTTCCCTTGTCATGTTGCCTTGTCAATTAACGTTAGTGCGTTGAAGATTTTTTCAGTTTGTGATTCAAATACTAAATAATTCAAAATAATGCAATCGGCATTTTGCTTCAATTTTTTTCCCATTTTTCAATTTCTGATTTTTCCTTTTCATTTTGAATACTTTAATAAGGGAGCTTGACTCGGGAACCGAAACTCTTCTCAAAAAGAGATAGTGACGAAATGTATTAAACAAACACTCTATTACCACGGCAAGCAAATATTTCTTATGTTTCATTATAAGTGTCATTTTAGTTTTTTACACACGGATTAATGAAACAATTAATTTTACATATTTTCTATATAAAAACACAATTATCTATACATCTAACCATATTTCAACCAATAAAAAAAAATTATATAATAAAATAAATAAAATTTATATTGAAAACCGAAAAACGACACTTAGTTTATAGTGATTTTTTTCTATTACGATACTTAATATGAACGGATGGAATATTTTAAGATGCACTATAATTTGACCCGCACAAATTCGGAAGTTTGTTTTTACTTTCTTATAAATAAATATTTGATTTAAACTAATGGTAATATATTTTAATTTTTTTTACATGTATTGTTTAATAAGATATTTTTAAACACAATAATTTTATTATGTCTTGTCAACTATATCATATATATTTTTAACTATGATCTAGAATTTACACATGTATTTTTATGGATCAAAATTTAACGATAGTGTATAATAAAATTCTTATGTATATTATTTAAAATTTGTTGATGTATATTATATAGTGTTCAACATTTATCATAATTATTTTATATTAAATGATCCGCACACACTCACACATATATTTTTTCAATATAAAGTATTTTTTGTAGTAAATTTATCATATTAAATTTTCGTTTGTATAAAAAATATTATATTGAATTTATGTTTTATAGTTGTTTAAGTTGACAAAAAAATAAATGCTAAAAATTAGGATTAGTTATTTTTTATTGGCATTAAAATATAATCAAGTAGTTGTTTTAGTTTAGAATGATTGTTAGTTTTTCTTTTTTCTATGAGTTTAATTACTTATAAAGTTTATATAATTTGATGTTCGTGCAGGTTTAGTAAGCTATGGTAATCATATTATAGATAATTTATTCATATTGTACGTGAATTAGTTTGGGGGAGAAAGTTATATTATACACACAAAACTGGGTGATGTTATCTTTTGTAATTGTAGTTATTTTAGGAAATTAATAAATACTTGGAAAAGACAAGCATTAATTGATAATAAATTTATTTAAGTTTTAGTGACATTAAATTGTAAATATTGTGAAGTCTAAAGAGTATTTTATATAAATGCTTCTGTTTTAATAAAGTAGAAACTTTTTCCGTTTAATTTTAATTGTCATTTTAAATTTCTTACACAAAGATTAAAAAACATTTAATTTTTTATATTTTAAAATAAAACAATATTAGCTATACACCTAAACACATTTTAACAAATTAAAAAATAGAAAAAGAAATAAATTTAATAAATTCTGTATCGAAATTATAAAACGATATTTATCTTGAAACAATTTTTTTTCTCTACAACGACATATAAATTGAAACAGAAGGTGTACTAGATTTAAAATTCTGGAAATAAAGTAAGAAAAACACAACACTGGAACTTAAAACAATGAAAAAAGTTTTTGAAAAGTAAGTGACTGTATAGGATTTCAAAAACTCAAGTTAGCGATGACTAATTGTAGCTGCCTTCTACTCTCCAATTGTCTCTTATCATTAAGTAGATATCTTGATCGAAACATCTTTGCGTATATTTCATTAAAATTGGTATATACGATTAGACCAAAAAAAAAATTGGTATATACGAATATGCAGAACTTCTATATTCATCTTCTTAGTCTTTTTCCACTTGAGATGTCTCAATTTCTACATGAGATCAGAACATTAAGATTCATTCGTTCGCATATCTACTCTATGGAGAATTCAAATAATATCACACTTATTGTTATTCTTAAATGCGATAACTATGTGTTGTAGTGTAGACTGACAAAGACTATTTTATGTAGCAGGGGTCTATGAAACCATGTTGTTGACTCTCAAGCATTATCCAATGACAGACATCAAGCCGTGGGAGATCAGAGATGGGTAAGTTAAACGGGCAGCCACCGAAATAGCTCTAATGAAGCATCGTTCAAATAGTTGTGTGTTCGTGTTAAGCTTTTGTAAATGTTTCAAGCATTTAAGTAGAACTGGTTCAACTGGGTTACATAGAGTAAATTATTTGTCCAGATTGATATGAGGGTTTTCTCAAATATGGTTTCGAGCTTTCTAATCAAATGTGCTTGAGAGCTGAGATCAATATTACAAAGAAAAAACACATTCAAGTAAATATCTCATAACATTTTGCAAATTCAAGTAAAATACCTCTTGAAGTGTCTTTCTGTTTATATTTTATGCATACTCTGTGTTACAGTAGCCTATAAAACAGAATACAAGTTCAATAATATCTTTTCTTACAATAAGAGCAATGACCATCAAACTCTTTAGAAGTCAACCCTAAAACTATAGAGCATACACAATGTGGAACAAAATATCTTTCCAGAATGTCGAAACACTAGTTTGTATGGACAGCGCAACATACAGTGGCTGCAATAAAATCGAGTCATGCAATGATTGTTGGGCAGAACATCTACCTTTCTACCGTAATAAAACCACGATGAACCGGGCTTCATGTATAAATCCCTCCCAATGAAACATTCAATGTGTAGGGTGACACAACAATACTCACGACATTGATAAAAGCGCTCTTTTGGATTTATTTCTGTCTCGCAAGCTTCACACCATCATGGTACTACTCTCATCCCCATAAGAAAGCGTGAGCATGTGCTTATCATGCTTATACCTTAACTTTTGAGGAATAGTAGCACATCCAAAGCACAAAGAAAAATTGCACTCTATGCAGTTGAATGTTTCATTTGTGTAAGAAGGTCTTGAATCTTTGCAAACTCCACATTTTCTCCGTTCTCCTGGCTTGGATGTTAGGAACAAAGGATGCGTATGACTTCCATGGACTAATGGCTCAGAAATTTTGGCGCACTGCACATGCACTTTAAATTGGCATCCTTGTTCACCGCACTCATAGAAGAAACCAGCTGTGCACAGCCACGGACAAGCTGAACATGAATTCTTAATGTTGATTCTAGTGCTGGCGCCAGTCACTAAAGTGAGCAAATGTGGATGTATGGGGTGATGTATTTTGCAAGGAAGATTTGCACATTCTTCATGGAGAATGAAATTGCATTGCATACAAGAGTAGAAGTTACCGAAATAGATCGGCGTGATGCATGCTTCACACAGCCTATTCTCATCGTAATCTCTGTTCGCATTCTCATCAAGTCTCAAATGATGTTGTTGATGGCTGAAATGTTGTATGATTCCATCACCAATCCTCAGAAAAGGCTCAACTCCTTCATCATCAGCATCTTCTTCTGGTATACCCTCAAGTTCTTTACCATCCCGTATGTTGCTCTGCGTGGCACATTTGGAATGGGCAACATAGGAACAACCGTTACGGGTGCAAGAATAGCCACCAAAATCATTGTTGATCCTTATGTGACAAACACCACAAGACCAATCTCCATGGTCGAAAGAAGGGGTAAAAGAGAGTCGGTGGAGGTGGCGAGATATCCTTATAACACGTGGTAAGTTGAGACAACTCTGATGAGCCACAAAGTCACATGGTGGACATATATAGAAAGGACATTGTAAATGGCCCGTAGCACACAGGTTGCAAGTCAAGAAAATCAGTAATGGAAACAGAGCCAGCGTATGTTCATGCCACTTGGGATGGTCGATAGATAAAACTGGTGGTTTCTCCACGCAAGCTATATTGATACCACAATGACATGTCAAGCAAGTATAAAATAACTCTAAAAGATCATCATCACAGCAATAGCATTTTGTGTTTGGAGGTTTCTCTGACTTCCACAAAACAAGCTGAAGAGAATGCCTTGGATGAAGAGGGTGCTTCACCTCAATAGGAGCCTTGTGATGTTCACCTTCGTGGTGGTAGTCGCCATTGCAATCAGGGCAGTGAAAATGAGTGATCTCTGCTCCTCTTGTTAACCTAAACACCGTCCAGTCTCTGGGGTTACACTTGCTCTGTTGCTGCTGCTGAACCTCTCTCGTCAGCACGGTAATTTTTCCGTTTACGAATCTTAATGCAAACTGAGGGGATAAGGAAATTAGCTTCTTACCCTCCAATTCTACCTCCGGATCCATAGACTCGACGACAGATACTATTTTTTTAATAAGTGACCTGAGCTCCGAATCGGAATCCGAATCCATTGACACAAAATGAGAGATTATTTGAGAAAGGAGTGGTACGAACTCTGAATGGGAATCTGTAGCGTTCAAATGAGAGAATATGTGATTGATGCCTTCCGGATCTGCAGAGCTCATGAGAGAGATCATATGAGTCACAAGTGATATGAGCTCCCATTCTGGTTCAGTCTTCGTTATAGAGCTGCCACAAGAGATTATTCGTTTGATGAGTGATATGAACTCTGTTTCCGGCCTCGGCTGTGAATCCAAGTCCATTGAGCGGACGCGAGCTACTATTTGAGTAACGAGTGACATCAACTTTAACCTTGCCTCTGCCTCCGCCTCCAACTCGGCCTCCGTTTTCACCACCGAGTCGGAATCTGAATCCGAATCTGAAGCCGAAGCCTTAGACCTCACGAGGGAGATCATTTGAGAAACTAGTGATATCACTTCCGATTCCAAATCCATTGCTCTGACTTGGATATTTTGAGAGAAACTAGTAGTAGAATACTTTCTTTTCAAAAAAAAAAAATAGAGCGGTTAAACCATTACAATTATTATCAAGTTATATTATTCTCTTTATTTTTTTATTGTCATACATTTTCATTAAAGTCCAAATGGAATATTAAAGTTACAAAGCAATAAAACCAAGCTCGAGTTTTAAGATTACAGAATTAAAATATGAGTGAATTGGGTTAAAATCCCAAAAGAAGTGAATAATTAACAAACTACCTAAGACCAATTTATTGTGGGGAGAGTTGTGCAAGTAGGAGAAGCAAAAAGACCAAACCACCCTTTCTGTTGTCTAGGTCGAGTTTAGGTTAGAGTAATTTTTCCCCAGCCCCCACCAGAAAAACAATTACGTGAAACTTCTCTCTCTCTCTCTCTCTCTCTCTCTCTCTCTCTCTCTCTCTCTCTCTCTGTTTTCTCCACCATGATACTCCCATCTCCTCTTCCTCTTCTTTTTTTTGAGCAACCTCTTCCTCTTCCTCTTCTTCCTTCTCTCCTCTCTCGGTTTGATTCTTCCATAAAAATTTTGGGTAACCTTTTAATTCTCAAAAATCATAATCAGATCTTCTTTTTTCCTACACTTTCAGTTTAGCTTAACATCCCAAACAGAGTAGCGTTTATTTTTTTTTTATGGAATGAGGTATCTGGACATGGGGATTGTATTCCAAACAGATGCAAACTGTTGAAACTCCAGCGAGCATAAGAGAGGTCTCAGGTCAATAAATCTCATTTAGATTTACTCTTAGAACTTCTTGTTTTCATGTCTTGTGTATGTGATTTCAGTTTGTGCAATCTTGATTTACCATGTCTCACATGGCGGATTATGTTTGCTCATGAACACATGATTCACTGAGCATATGTTTTGGCTAGTATTCTGTTAACCGGCTAATATTACCACATATGCTTTGACAAGTATTCATGTATACAACTAACATTATTTAGCAAAAAAAAATGTATACAACTAACATTACGGTTAGCTGAATAACAACAACGTATGTATCCAACTAACATTACGGTTACCTGAATAACAACAACGTTACGATATGGATCTATTTACTGCTACGAGGTCTCTCTATCTTCTTGAATTTTCTTATAAAAGGTTATTTAAGTTTGTAGAATTTGTACGACCGTTGTGTTCCACTATGATCTTAATCTTTCCAGTTTTGTTCTATGGTTTGAAAGAGAAGGGTTAATGCGTCCGTTTTTGGCGAGCAAATGGAAGAGGGTGATTGAAAAATGGCAACCTTGAGCCAAACATTGGAGCAATGCAACTGGTTGGAGCAAAGAGAAGTAGTTTGAAGGGAGTGGGGCCGATGGTGGGTTTGGAGATTTCTAAACCCAAGAGTTGATTTGGCCGTTCTAATGTATAGATGTATATAGTCAAGTTTAAGCAAGAATGTCATTAAAGTGTAGTCTTCAGTTACAGAAAAGTTTAGCCTAGTTAATTTTATTTTTGAGTTGATAATCTTTTTTGTAACCGATGAGGGAGCGTTTTTACAAAGCCTGCTATAAAAATTCTTAGCATGGTTTGTTTTTCCCTTCTAGCTTGTTAAATTTTTTTTCTAACCAATGATGTGATATATTATCATGTAATGATATTGTTTTATTGTCAAGTTGTTGCTTATACTATTAAACTAACTTTTACAAGTGTGGTTAAACTCAAAATTAGCTATACATAAACCGTGTTTGGTTAGAAAATATGAAAAAAAGCAATGAAACGTTTTCAAAAACTAATGAGGGATATTTTTTACAAACCCGGTTATACGTAACTTTTACGTGTTATGCTTTACCTTTTGGTTTGTTAAACTTTCTCGTGTCCAATGATGTAACATATTATCATGTAATTAAATTGTTTTATGGTTAAACTTTCTCGTGTCCAATGATGTAACATATTATCATGTAAATAAATTGTTTTATGGTACAAAGTTCTTGTATGTACCATTTAATTTCCACTAGGAAAAGGATGTTGAAAATCTATTGCTTCATGTACCACCATTTGAGGACATTTTAAGTTTGTAATAAGAACATAAACAAAGCCTCAAAGGTGTCATGCCATAGCAACAGAAACAATAATCAAAGGTTCTCAATCTCAAATATGGAATTTTTGGAATTTTTCTTTAATACTAAGCCCAAAAACCAAACTATATAATTTGTCATAAAAATAAAAGTAAGCCCAAAACTCTATTCCATAAATAACCGCCGGTCTAATTTAAGTAATGCGGTTCAATCAACTATATGACTTGTTTTATTTGTAACACTCTAGAAAGAGTCCAAATTTAAATGACAACTTGTATCAGTAGATAAAATTAATGACTCTATTTTAATAGAGTAGATAAGATAATAAGCAATCTCAAATTTTTACAAGTGTGATTTTCTTGTGTACTACTTACAAGTGTGATTAAACTTAAACTTTAACCATATATCAACTTTGTTTGTTAGAAAATATGAAAAGTTGTTACAGCAAGAAAACCTTTCTTGTAACCGATGAATGATGGTTTTTACAAAGCCATATATGAAAGTTTAGCATGGTTTACTTTTTCTTTTGACGTGATAATTTTCTTTTGTAGCCGATGATGTATTATTTTATCACGTAATGATATTGTTTTATCGGACAAGTTGTCGTGTATAGCACTTAGCTTTGTAAATTTTTACTTATGGTATTAAAATATTAGCTGGTATCTGACTGAAAACGGTTAGTAAAAACGCAATCAAACTATTTGTGAAGCACAAGTTAACAGGAAAACGAATTTGAAATACACCAAAACTTTCAGATAACTAAACCCAGAACAACAAACTTCATTCCTGAACCACAAACAAAAAATCGGAAGCACAAAATAGCACAAACCTCATAATCCAATTATAACAAGCCCATTAAAGCCCCAGCAATATACTGATAAGTACAAAACACGTGTTTGGATTTATAACTTGCATACCCTTCCATGTGTCACTCTAAGAGTTTGTTGAGGAACAAACCACCGCTTGGTGTTGCCAGAGATCTTGCCGATCTTGAGAAGCAGTAAATATCTCTGACCACGAAAAGGATTCACCAGTTAAATCCACTTGTTTGATCTTTTCCCCATATCAACCGTATATTAAGAGTTTTCATGCTTTCTCCAGATGTTAATCTCAGTGAATAGCTTCAGAAAAGTTTCAGAAAGAGACTTTGTTGAAATACTTCTCTGTATGAGAAACTCCACTCTACTGAGTCCTCAAAAACTTCCAAGCTTAATCAAATAACTCAAGGACTGAGTTTGATCAGATATTCTGCTCAAAAGCCCATGGCCTAAACTCTTTAAAAAAGATTGATTCTTTTCATATTTAACCCTGAGGATGACCAGAGGAAAAAAATCCTCTCTAAATAACCAACGGGATTTAAGAAGATTGAAGATCAGAAGATAGGTTAGGATTAACTTGACTAAATCACAACAAAAACTCGCCTAGGGAAAAGTAGATCCGCTACCGGAAACTTTAAGTCAATCTAAGAGTCGATATATTATACAAGAACAAAAAAAAGAGGTAGCGACCGGAAAGGCGATATGCACGCCGACCACCCCGACCACCGGAAATGAGATCTCTTTTGACGGAACTAAGAAAAGGCAAAGTGTTTATAGAGAGAATTTGGTGGATAAAAAGATAAACAATTGCATATAACTGAAGAACTGGAAAACTTTTCAACTTTCTAGATTCTTAAGCTTACGGGAAAATAAAATTGAAAAACAAAACAATATTAATATAATACTTTACGTGTTTTGTTGGATAATGAGACAAAATATCTAAATAAGGTTTGGACTACATGCAAATCTGATACAGAGTAGGGGTATATTGGTCCTAAAATTTTTGTCAATACCTAAGAAATGCACATATGTGTATTTTGCTAATTACATGATAAGTTCTGTATATAGAGTGCAAATACTCTTAAAATATCAATCTTTAGTGCTAAACATGTGTAATCCATCTTAGAGGATGACATCATCAGCAACATAAGCGTGACATCACCACCACTATCTCCATCACTTTTTTCTTTTGTTACATTTGTCATCGACTATTTTTATCTAATTTTAAAATATTTAACTTAAAGAATCTATATATAATCTATATTTAAATTCAAATAAATACCTCAAATACTCAATTCTATATAAATAAATATATTTTTTATTGTCTTTAAATTTTAAGTTTTACTTAGGATATTTCCACACGGATTAGATAAAAGCCAAATCCTAATCATTTTTTATACTTACAAATTTACAGATATGATTATCTTATAAATTCTAGCATGTGATACATAACTATATCAAGTTGATGTATTATATTTAATCATGATTTATACTTACAAATTTACAAATATAAGATTTATGACGTATTACAAAATATAACCACAGTCCAAAAATCCTAACCCGAGTCCGAATTCTCAATCGATGTACAACACAGTATAATGAAGCTAAAATAAAAAGTAACTAGATTTTGATCCGCGCAACCGCGCGGGTGTTTGTTTTCGTTTATAGTTAGTTATATAAACATTTTGTTTCCACTTGTAAATTGATATATATTATAGTAATCACATATTTACGATATGTATAGTAAATGTTTTTCAAACATAATAATATTATATAATAATTAATCAAATAAATTTTTTCAAATTTTCTATATTATACATGTTTTCCAAACATGTGTTTGTTTATTCTTCTAGATTTTATTGTTTCTTAGATTAGTATTTCTTTTTTAGATAAATTAATATAAATAGAGTTTTGATTAAATATTAGTATACTTTAATTTGCAAAGATAATATAAACTTTTTTTGTTAAAAACTAATCTTATAGCTTCAGAAATTAATATTATAAAGAATTTTATTAAAAATGAACTTTTTAAACAATTTCTTTTTTTTAAGTATAGTTTTAAAAATTTACATCGAAATAAATTTATCTAATATATATAGCGTGTAAATTTTGTTAGGGTATATAAATATTTCATATTACTAATCTGTGATTTTTGTTAATATATTGTGGATGCATTTAACTATTATTGACATATTTCTGTATAAATAATAGAAGATTCCTAAACTTATATCTATTGACATATTTTGCGTGACTAA
>CAKOAT010061821.1:157254-168309 GCA_932364175.1 Eruca vesicaria subsp. sativa | reverse complement strand
GGTCAAGTCATGACTTCTGTTTTAATATATAAGATGTATATATCTACTATATTAAAACAGAAACAACAAATTTTATTCATGTGTGATTTTTTTTTAAAAGTGGACATTAGCTAGAAAGTATATTAAATTTTACATAACTTAGTTATCATATTTTTTAGTAACTTTATATTTAATTTAAAATATAAGTAAATATTGTTTAAGAAAATTCTAAAAAAATCTTTTCAGAATCAGGAAAAAATCTATTTCATAAAATTAATTAATGTGAAATTTAATAATCATAAAATGTAATTAGAATTACAAATTGATATACTTTTATTGATGTACAATAATTAAAATCATATAAATATTTTAATTATGTTTTAATGATAATAAAAACTTAAATTGATTATTTTGTTTAAAATACATTTTAGAAATATTTTTTAAAAAAAATTTGTTATAAAAAATATCATTTTATGTTTCAAATAAAAATCTCTTATCCACTTTAGTGTATTTAAAGCAATTTTTCAAAATAAGATATTTACTATAAAATTTATTTGCAAGTACAATAGATTATAATTTCTCTTTAAAAAAAATAGTTTTTGTTCTTCTTAAGAATATCTAAAAAATATTCTTCTTTGTTATGTAGGTCCAATTTAATTTAACTTCCAAATACATATTTCAAATTTAGAAATAAAACCACAAACTATTTAATACTTGTATAAAAACTAACATGTCTTTCATTAAAGCTAAAAATATAAAATCTTTGTATCTCTTTTAATAATGATATATTTTAATTTTAAATATAAACAATATTGTGCACTAATATATATTCAGTAGCGTTTATATAAGGAAAATATTTTATAATAAGAATAATAAATCATGTTAAAATAAATTATTATATCAAATTAAATATGATAAATTATATTTTATTGATTTATTTTTTAATTTATTAATTTATTTTCATAAAAATAATAATTTATGTAAAAATTATAATATGATGACAAAACAACTTAATATTTGTAAAATATATAATACATGTATAAAAATTGACATATGTTAAACTTTTTTTATACAATAATATATTATATAAAATTAAGAAACGTAAAAACGTATTGCTAAAAAAAATCAACTTTGAAGGATAATGTGTCAGAAGTTGGTATAAATTAAATACAAAATAATTTTCAAATATGTTATTTCATGCATATATTATTTTCAATAAATAAATATAAATACAATGAGATAAATATATAATAAAAGGTGACAAATGTATGTGAAGGTTTTAAACAATTGATTAATTATAATATATAAACTATAATTATTTTATTTCGAAATAATTATATAAATATATTATTAACATTAAAAATGTATATTACCAATGATTTAAAATAATTATATATGTATATAAACTGAAAACAAATATCCGTGCAGTTGTGCAGATTAAAATCTAATTTTAAGCTAAAAAAATAAATACAGTTTTATATTAGTTTAAAACTAAAAAACAAAGCAATTGTAAGGAGCTGTCGACACCGAACTACTCCTAAGATGGCCAGGGGTGAAACGTCTTGCTCTCTCGATTATTGCTAATGCTAATTTTAAGGCATGGCTGTAGCTGAGGTAAGCCGTAAACGATGTTGTGTATTTTCATGTTAACAATCTCAATAGCACAGAAATGGTAATTTCAATATAAATAGTACTTGCTGGAAAATAAATAAAATAAAAAACTAATGGATAGAAGTGTGTATAATTTTTAATCTGTAAATTGTAAAACATCTTTCTTTTTTAATATAGAGGCAGTGCAACTTTTGACCTGCATCCATTAAAAAAGAGGATGGGTCGGCTCCTCCTTTCTATATGATAATATTTTAATAATAACTAGATTATGATCTATGCATCCACATGAATTTTATATTTTGGATATATTCTATATAATTTAATTATTTATTTGTGCGTTTATTTAATTCGATTTTATGTTTAAAGAAAAATATCAAAAAAAAAATTTTATAGTAATAATGTCAAGCAGTATATTATGTAGATGTAACCGTGCAATGAAATATTAATTTTGTACGTTTGTTCGAATGAAAAATCAAATTCAAACTTAACTATTTGCATTAAAAAATAAGTTGAGATTTTAGTCACATCTAATATCAATAAATATTCAAAGTTTTTAAAACAATATAAAAATTTCTTGAATTTTTGGTCTTAACCTTTATTTTATAGGTTAGCTCAAACACAAACTTAACTTTGATCTTAATTTTGCAAGCCCGGAATATTTTATGATAAAAAATTTCATAAATAACTTAACAAATATTTTGGTAATTTAAAAGAATTTCTGTATTTAAATATTTTTTATATTTAAATCAGTATTTTTAAATTCAACCCAAACTGTGGTTATACCGGTGATCCAATAATTCAATTTTGATTTTTAGAAATATCTGTATTTAAAATCACTAAAATCCGCGACTAACCGATTGAACCGATAGAGAACTGATATGTAATATTTATAAATTTTAAACTAAGTTTATTTTTGTTGTTTTATATATTTTTTGAAATTTTTAATGTATCTAAATCATTTAAAAGAAAATTGTGAGAATTATTAAAAAAATGAGATCTAATATTTCGTATTGTTTTGACATAAGATTAATTATAATGTTGTTTGGAAACATGGATAGTATATAAAGAAATAAATATATTGTTTGCAAACATAGATAGTAGTATAAATAAATAAATATATTGTTTGAAAACATCGATAGTAGTATAAAAAGAAATATTATTGTAGGTTTAACTATAAAGTAGAAAGATGTATTTAATTTAAAAACTTATAAAATAAATGTTAGATCCAACCTAATGTTTCTGATTTAATAAGATAGATCTGAGTTTCGTGTGTCTACATAGATGTTTTGTTTTTATTTTATGATAAATAAATATATATCATTAGAGAATATATATTTTTTATAATTTATCCCTTTTATAAAATTATATAATATAATATTTCTAAACATAATAATTAACAGTTTATTTGAGTAATTGTTTTTTGTAAAATATCTATTGTATTACCCACATATTTAGAATATGACTTGTGCAAATGTATTTTTTTTTTTAAAAATCAAAATTTTACGATAATGCATGATTAAGTTAGTTACTATTTAAAATCTGGTACTATATATTTTCTACTTTTCAAAAATAATCATATTGAATTTACCTTAGCCTATTATTTAAATGATTTTTTATTTTTAAATTGAGATGTTAATGATTTTTTAATTTGATAAAAAAATGCTGAAAATTAGGAATAAGTAACCTTTTAGTGGAATTAATGTATAAAGAAGTAGTAGTTTTAATTTATGAAATGATTTATTAAATTAGTAAATGACAAAGAGTACTTAAAATTAAGGTTATTTAATACTTTAACAGCATTGCATTGTAAATAAGTTGTAAGATTTAAGTGTATTTCTTATTTGTACTTCTATTTTAATAAGATAGATAAAATGAAAATTGTTTTTAGACCAAAAGTATATACATTATCATTATGAAATAAAAATCCAATATAGAATTTGTCCCATTAAACTTATTTATACCAAAAATCCAAATTACCCTCCGAATATACGTTTATAAATTTGAAATACAATTTTTTTTATTAATTTTTTTTTTGACAACGAACCGCTGATCTATTACTCAAGCTTGAGGTGGTCTTGGAATCCGGACCGAAATAGAACAACCAACAAACACCAATTCTCGATAGAAAGATCGAGCAATCTTAGCTAGGGAATCGAAATATCCGTTCTGTGACCTAGGAACATAGAAAATCTTAAAATATGGAAAGCAAATCCGCATTATCGTTAGTTTTTCCAGTTCCGTTGAGAAGCTTGGCCAATCCTGTGGCCAATTAGGAATAATTATAATTATAATTAGGAATAATTATAATATATTTAAATGTTATACAATTATAAAAACTTATATTATGACCGTTAGGTCAAGACAACCTGTATCGGATTGAACCCTTCTTACTCCCTATCTTTCTTTCTTTTAGTGCAGAAGTTACTTTACTTAATAACGCAGAGTCTCTTCGGACCACTTTACTTTCATCAAACTCAAATATTAATCTCTTTCTTCAGTACTATGGAGTCGGAGCTTATAACACTAATATCTCAACTAATCCATAACAGAAAACGTACGGATTTGAATCCGAGGGCAGAACTCATATCGCTCATCTCAATCATTACTCAACTGATCTCTACCGTCAGCTCTCTGGATTTGGAATCGCAGCCGAAGAAGTCGGATGTCATATCTCTCATCTCTCAAGTGGCATGAGCATCCGCTTGCTCTGTTTCCAAGACAAACTTTCTTACCTTGCAATCTCTGTGCCTTGCCCCATTCAAACTGTCCTTTCTATATCTGCCCCCCTTGTCAATTTGTGGCCCATCAAAAATGTATCAGCTTACCGCGTGTTATCAAGATATCTCGCCATCTCCACCGAATTTCCTTTACGCTTTCTTTCGACCAAGGAGATTGGTCTTGTGGTGTTTGTCGGAAGAAGATCCACAATGATTTCGGTGGCTATTCTTGCACCCACAACAATTGTTCCTACGCTGCTCATTCGGTATGTGCCACGCAGAGAAACATTTGGGATGGTCAAGAACTTGAGGGTACGCCAGATGAAGATGTTGATGAAGGAGAAGGAGTTGAGCCTTTTCTAAGGATTGGCAATGGAATCATACAGCATTTCAGCCATCAACAACATTATTTGAGACTCGATGATGAGAATGCGGACTTTGATTACGACGAGAACAGAATATGTGAAGCATGTGTCACACCAATCTATTTCGGTAACTTCTATTCTTGTACGCAATGTGATTTCATTCTCCACGAAGAATGTTCAAATCTTTCTCGCAAAATACATCACCCGATACATCCACATTTGCTCACCTTAGTGACTCAAACTGGTGATAGAATCAACATTGAGAACACATGTTCAGCTTGTCCGTGGTGCATAACTGGATTCTTCTATGAGTGTGGTAAAGAAGGATGTAATTTTAAGCTACACATTCCGTGCGCCACAATTTCTGAGCCATTAATTCATGGAAGCCATATACATCCTTTATTCCTAACATCTAAACCAGGAGAGCGG
Organism: Eruca vesicaria subsp. sativa; assembly: GCA_932364175.1. Lineage (NCBI taxonomy): Eukaryota > Viridiplantae > Streptophyta > Magnoliopsida > Brassicales > Brassicaceae > Eruca > Eruca vesicaria. The sequence continues at coordinate 163,208 of CAKOAT010061821.1, read as the reverse complement.
AGAAAATGTGCATTTTGTGAGGGTTATAGAAATGTTTGCTCAGAAACATTCAATTGTATTGAGTGTGATTTTTCTTTGTGTTTCATGTGTGTTACTACACCTCAAAAGGTGAGGTATAAGCACGACAAGCATATGTTCACACTTTCCTATGGGGATGAGACAAGTACCATGACGAATTGGTGTGAAGTTTGCGAGAGGAAAATAACTCCAAAAGCTAGGTTTTATTCTTGTGATGAGTCTTGTTCTGTCACGTTACATATTCATTGTCTGGCTGGGATAGACGAGTACATGAAGCCGGGTTTATTGTTGATACACCCCACTGGTGTAAACATAGATGTTCTGCGCAACAATTGCATGTCTCGACCTATCTGCAAGCTCTGTCGAAAGCGTTGTCGGTACCAAATAGTGTTCCAATGTTCCGGATTCATATTTTGCCGCATATATTGTGTACTTAATGGTTTCTGGAGCGAAGTGATCTAATAGTTTGATGGACACTGCTCTTGTTGTAAGACATGTTATTGAATTTGTATTGGTTAGTACCAAACACTGATGTCCACGGAAACTTTTATTACTCAAACAAGTATTTGATATTTTTCACAACAAAGCACAGGGGCGGAAAAGGAAGCTTAGGGATCATAGCGAGAAGCTTATTGTTTTTCAGATTTTGAGTGATTTGGATATTCGCATATTCTTTTTCATGTTGAAAATGGCAGATATATGGTGGATATGGGTATATTAAAGAAACATCAGACATTGAAACCTCTCTAAGTTTGTCGCTTTAGAGCTTCACACCTATTTGCGTAAAGAACTCGCAGATGAATTTTCACCTCTTACGTGAAACCCAAGAAACCAACTAGTAAGCTTTCTTTAAAAGCGGGAGGACGTTTTGTTTTAAACTTACAAATGAATAGAAGATGTAACAGAAAAAGCAACAGCTCTCTGAGCACGCTGAGCTTCATGCCTATAAAGCTCTTTCGTCTCTTTCATCACCTTCCTAACCTTGCTTCCCTCTTTTCAGTTTTCACAGCATCTTTCCTCTCGCTTCCATACTCATTAAGCTCAAGCTGATAAAATCACTCATCGATTTGACGAGAAACACACACTCACGTTTTCATCAACACTCTCACTAACCCTTGCCACAGGTCTTTTACAACCTCGTTGGCTTCCCCCTGTTGAGTAAGATTAGCTTGGATGATAAAGTCCTCGTCCAATCTTCAACATCAGAATCAAACTCAGATCCATCACTATTCTCAAGTCAAGCAAGGCAGCCACTTCAGGATCTATAGCTTTTTTCACCTTGACGTTAACATTTTTATACGCCACGCTACACATGGACTACCATTACCTTCTTCATAATTCATTTGATGTAGATAAATATTTGGGATATTTCCAAATATTTATTATTTATTTTATTAAGTATTTAGATAATTATCTTTATTATTTTTAGATTTAATGGTTTTCTTATATATAGTTGTTTATGTTTAAAATTTATATTCAATTTATGATTTGATTAATAAAAATTGAAATCGCTGATAATCAAATTTTCATTATGCGATGTTCAAAAGGTTTAGTAATTTATAATTTAAAAAAACATTCATTGCAAATTTTAAAATATAATATCAAGTTGTCAATTTTGTTCAAAGCTTTTTTCAAAAAAATGTTCAAAGAAAGTTCAAAATTAAAATATTTAAGCATTTTCTATGGTATATAGTTTAATTTAAAAGATATATATATATATCAAAGGGCATAGTTTTGATAATCCAACTCCAAAATCTCCTTCCTCACATGAACAGTTGGTAAAGGATAACTAGTTACTATCACTAGAAGATAACATAAATCTCAAGTAAAAGTATTTAATTGAAATAAGAAAAAGAAAAATAAATGTTTTGGACAAATTATAAACCTCGATGTACACACATAATCCATAAAACTATGCCCTTTGATATATTTCATATAAATTAAAAACATTAATTTATAATTCTATGGTTCAAATTTTGTTTATGAAAATATACAAATGATTTCAAAATCATATAAGTAGTAAGTCTCATTTCATAAATATCAAGATTAAAAGATATCAAAGGGTATAGTTTTGATAATCCAACTCCAAAATCTCCTTCCTCACATGAACAGGTGGTAAAGGATAACTAGTTACTATCACTAGAAGATAACATAAATCTCAAGTAAAAGTATTTAACTGAAATAAGAAAAAGAAAAATAAATGTTTTGGACAAATTATAAACCTCAATGTACATAAAACTATATTTGTTATTCACTCAAAAAAAAAACTATACTTGATCTATAATTAAATAATGTTAATAGTTAACAATGAACTCATTCATTTCTAAAAGTATAAACAAAATATTTTAATCCATGCAAATGAATAAATTAGAAAGATATATCAAATATTTTGTATTAATTATATGATTAACAAACAAACACAGACAACTCTATGATAAACAAACATATGTTTCAACAATTTAGATATAAATAAGGAATGTAATTCATTATTTTAACTTTTTTAGATCACCATAGAATATATTACTAACAATATTACAATTACATCAACTATAATGAATATTAAACATTATAAACCGAAAAAAATACCCACGTGTCTGTGTGGGTCAAGATCTAGTTATATCCCCTATATATTAGCTTAGAAACATTTGAAAAGATGTAACCTTAATTTTGTATTAATTAAAAATAATCTCATCTTATGTGGCATTTTTCTATGTCTTCTAATTCAGTTTAGAAGGATTGTAAAGCATCTTATATAGACTATAATCTAAATATTATACTGTCTAACAATATAATATTTCGCAAGCTATAACTGATCGCATATATCAAATATTTATTATTTCACAGACTTTCCTTAAATAAAACCTACAGAATTATCTAATTTGATTAAAATATATATATATGTCAATTAATGATTTTAAACAATAAAGATTTAATCATGATATAAAACCAAGCTGATATAGTTTCATTGTAACCAAATAGAATTGAGATTTTTCGACCTAAAAGTTAGGTTCTTTGCGGTAAGTGATATTTTGACCTAAAACATTTTTAAAATGAAGATCAACTTATCAGTAAACAAATTATGTAATTAACAAAAAGTTTTAAAAAATCGTTTAAAGACCAAAATTTTAGTTCAATCAAAAATACATATTTACTTTTCCATAGAATATTTTTAATTTAATTTTTATATAAATTTATTCGCGCAAGGTGCAGGTTTTATCCTAGTATTTAAAGTAATCAACATGAACATGAGACCAAGGTTTGTGATCGTTACAGAAAAGGTTTGTACCATGTCTTTTTAATATAGAAGATTTCTTCAGTTTGTTATTGTTCACAACTATGCACATACAGTCTAAAAGTCCAGATATTTAAATGGGTTAATTTACAAATCAAAGTATTCAAAAAAGAAATTGGATAACAAAATGTCAAAATATGTATTTTTCATTCTTTTTCCCTCATGTATAGTTTTATTTGTTGATCTTATGTGAAATCTAGAAAGTTCAAAATCAAACCAGCTAAAGTCGTACTTGTTATGTTTTAAAATTGACTTGATAAGGGGTGGTTTTAAATCCAATAAAATTCTACAAGTTCGGAAATAGATGAAAGCAGTCGACATATCTGATAAACTTTTAGAATTAGTAGGCAGTGACATCGCTTCTTTAAAGAAAAACAATAACCATAAAACATCACGGTGACTTTCACAAACTCAGAGACATCTCTACTGAGTTCTCGTTCTGCTGCTTTCTGCTGCCCTGACTTGCGCGAAATAAGGGTGAGCCTGTCAATTCACAAAAGTATCAATCAATCTTGTTCTCATTATCATATCCATTTAAACACACATGATTCTGAGTAATGTTCTTATACGTACCATTGCTTCTTTTGCAGTTAACCTGTCTTGATGATCATACCGAAGTAGCTTGTCAAGGTAATCAATCGCCTACGTGTAAAGAAAACATGCAAAAGAGTTACACAATGTGGCAGAAAGTCTTTAAGTGTTTCAAAAGGAATAAAGAGAAGAACAAGCTAACCTCAGGTGAGACCAAATGGCGATTGTCAGCATTGATGAATTTGGACCAAGGCTTCCTGCTGTGTCTGTGGAAATAACCAAACAAGGAGAGAACTAGTTATTACAATTGCTCTAATCTTTATTAAGTTATTAACTATGGAGGATATGGTTTCTTCTGCTTACCTCCCAACAAGTGCCTCTAGTTGGGCATCAAGTTCTAACTGATACTTATTCAGATATGCATTCAATTCATCGGTTCCAAGTACCTGAGTCAAGAGTCGAACAAATAATCCTTAGAAGTGAAACAAGCAACGTGATACCTTTTACAATTCTAAACAACATGCTAAAGGAAACGAGCGTCATAAAGTTTAGCCGTACAGTTTAAATTACCTTGGCGATTTTGACGAGCTGATCTTGGTTGTCATGGCCATAAAAGAAAGGTTCCTTGCGGAATATCTATAAGAAAAGATTATCAGACGCATCAGATGACAGTATAAATGTGGAGCAGGAAGAGGTACTCAGTACTCACCATCCCAGCAAACATGCAGCCGAGGCTCCACATGTCCAGGGAATAGTCATAGTCCTGTAAATCCACTAGAAGTTCGGGTCCCTTGAAGTATCTGATATAAGAGACAACATTTCATCGAGCTTAGTTACTGATAAAGACTACATACTGTAACCAGTCTAGATTTTAAAAAATGAGGTAATATACCTTGAGGCCACACGGACATTATACTCTTTTCCAGGATGATAAAACTCAGCGAGACCCCAATCAATAAGGCGAAGTTTGCGCAGCTCATGGTCAATCATGACATTGTGTGGCTTGACATCTCTGTGCATTATACCTTGTGAATGACAGTAGTCCAACGCCTGCAGCATGCCAAACAAAAACCTCAAGTTTATCACTGACATTTAATAGTTGTGGAACCGAGAAAATTCCAAAAGATCAAAACTTATTAACAAACGGATACAATAAATTACCTTCAAGAGCTCATAGATGTAGTAACGGATGTCATAATCAGTCAAAGTCGGATACAGAACCTTAAAGTCTGTACTGTTCACATACTCAAATATCAAGCTAGGAGTCTTTGAGTGTTGATCTCTAACAACATCAAACAGCTTCACAATATTTGGGCCTCCACAGAGATTCTGAAGTATCTTAATCTCTCTTCTAATCTGTTTTAAGTATCCACACAAAACTCAGAAACCCTAAACCCAAAATCAAAACAACAGAAAGCAATTAAAGTACACACTCACCTTCTTCTTCTTGACAGGCTTGAGAATCTTGATAACACACTTCTCGTTGTTGTTAACGTTAATCCCCTCGAAAACCTCACTGTATTTCCCTCTCCCCACCTTCCTAACCACCTCGTAATCATCTTGCTCCCTGACACAGCAAACATAAACAACAAAAGCTTTAAACTTTAATCAACAGCTAAGAATTAAAAAAAACTCAAACTTGGAATCAACAATCTATATAGCTAAAATCAATAAGATCTTAAAAATCAAGGTGAAACCCAATACGCGTGAGGGGTAAGGCAAATCGAAAGGAGGTAACTTTTTAGGGTTTTGAGAAAAAGGAAGGATCTTTACCCCCACTGAACATTGAGAGATTCGTAATCCCAATACTCCTTGGGTCGGATCACGTTGACGTCTGTGTAAACGCGAGCTTTCGACATCGCTCTCCGAAACGGTGGAAGGAGAGGAGATCTTGTCGAGAGAGAATCAGGAACCGTCGAAGAGGTGATTGCAAGGGAAAGTTAGGAGAGGAGGATTGATTAAGCGCATATATGTTTTAGTGCGCTCGCCCGCGCTGGATTATTTCCTTTAGTGGCGTACACTGAATTGGAGAAAGAGAAAAAAAAGAAATTAATAATAAGATTTGTTTAAAACGGTGCGTTTTGGCGAACCCCCCCCCCCCCCCCCCCCCCCC
>CAKOAT010061821.1:119484-157176 GCA_932364175.1 Eruca vesicaria subsp. sativa | reverse complement strand
GAGTATTTATCTTAATGAGTTTAGGATAATAAGATAGCTATATAAAAGGATGTATCAGCTTGTGATACAACTTGACGTGATTGTGTTTTGAGAGAGAGCTTAGGTTTTTGTGTAAGTTTTCCTAAAGCAATAAAGGTGTTCGAGTGTTTGAGATACTTGTGCTATAATCGTTGAGTACGATTGTTCTTGACTTCAATAATTGGTATCAGAGCAAGATTGAAGGTCAAGAAAGACAAGAATCTTGAGACAAGGTCATGGGAGATTTAATTACAACAACGGAAGCAAAGAAGGGTATTCCAACAACGATACAATGTCCTATGCTCACTAATGTTAACTATACGGTTTGGAGCATGAGGATGAAGATTGCGCTTCAGGTACACAAAGCTTGGGAGGCGATTGATCCAGGAATAGAAGATCTTGAGAAGAACACTTTGGCAAGAGCACTGCTGTTCCAATCAATCCCAGAAGCTTTACTATTGAATGTTGGGAATCTTACTACTGCCAAGGAAGTATGGGAAGCTATTAAAACTAGACATGTGGGAGCAGATCTGGTACGTGAGGCAAGACTGCAAACGCTCATGGATGAGTTCGGGAGGTTAAAGATGAAAGATACAGAAACTATAGATGAGTTCTCTGGAAGACTAGCAGAGATCACCTCAAAGTCTACAGCCCTAGGAGAAATCATTGAAGAACCTAAGGTTGTGAAGAAATTTCTAAGCAGTCTTCCTAAGAAAAGATACATCAACATTGTTGCTGCAATAGAACAGTTCACGGACTTGAATACAATAAGTTATGAAGATATTGTTGGTAGATTGAAAGCTTATGAAGAGAGAACCAAAGATGATGAACAACAAGATGATGAGGGAAAACTTATGTACGCAAACTCAGAATCACAAGGACATCAAGAGGGCTCTGGCAGAGGAAGAGGACGGTTTAATAACAGAGGAAGAGGGCGTGGTCGGTATAACGGACGTAATGACTGGAAACAGGGGAGAGATGCATCTCGTGTGGTCTGTTTCAGATGTGATAAAACAGGACACTACGCATACAATTGTCCAGATCGTCTTCTTAAGCTCCAAGAGACACAAGAGAATGAGAATGATAGTACACATGAGGCAGAGGAACTAATGATGCATGAGATAGTTTTCCTCAACGAGAAGAACTTTATACCAAACAATCTTGAAACTGCTGGAGATGTCACTAATGTCTGGTACCTAGACAATGGCGCGAGCAACCACATGACAGGAAACCGAGACTTCTTCAACAAACTTAACGAAGGGGTTACAGGAAAGGTAAGATTTGGGGATGACTCACGCATTGATATAAAGGGTAAGGGATCAATAATGTTTATCACCAAGGACGGCAAGAAGAAAGCATTGACTGATGTGTACTTCATACCCAATTTAAAGAGCAATATAATTAGCCTTGGTCAAGCCACTGAGTCAGGTTGTGAAGTTAAAATGAGAGGAGAGCATCTAACTATGTTTGACCGCGATGGCAAGATACTGGTCAGATCAACTAGGTCCAGGAACCGACTTTATAAGGTTACTATGGAGGTGGAAAACATGAAGTGTCTTCTTGTGGAGAAAGGAGCAAGCTCAGCTGTCTGGCATGCAAGGCTGGGTCATGTAAACACGGATACCATGAGAATGATGTTAAGCAAAGAATTAATCACAGGTATGCCTAGTATACAGATTGAGAAGGAGGTGTGTACTTCATGTCTTATGGGGAAGCAAACTAGAGCAACCTTTCCAAAAGCAACAACTTTTCGCGCCTCCTGTAAGCTTGAGCTGGTCCATGGGGATCTTTGCGGACCAATATCACCACCAACTGCTGGGAAGAACAGGTACATATTCGTCCTGATTGACGACTATTCAAGGTACATGTGGACCATCTTAATGAAAGAGAAAAGTGAGGCATTTGAAAGATTTAAGAACTTCAAGAAGGTGGTTGAACAAGAAACTGGAGCTGTAATCAAAACGCTTAGAACTGATAGAGGTGGAGAATTCACTTCTCAAGAGTTTCAAAGCTTATGTGACAAACATGGTATCAAACGACACTTGACTGCACCTTATTCACCACAGCAAAATGGGGTCGTTGAACGAAGAAACAGAACTCTAATGGAAATGACTAGGAGCATCATGAAGCATACAATGGTACCAAATTACTTATGGGGAGAAGCAGTGAGACATTCAACGTATGTAATCAACAGGGTTGGAACTCGGACGCTGAAATCACAAACGCCATATGAATGCCTCAAGGAAAAACGACCAAATGTGGAGCACTTACGAGTTTTCGGATGCGTTTGTCATGCTAAGAATGAAGGACCTTACCTCAAGAAGTTGGATGACAGGTCTAAAGAGCTGGTGTATCTTGGTACTGAACCAGGATCAAAAGCCTACCGGCTATATGATCCAAAATCTCGAAAGGTGGTGGTTAGTAGGGATGTGGTGTTTGAAGAAAATAAGAGCTGGAGTTGGAACTCAGTGAAAGATAAACAGAGTGATGCGCAAGGCACGTTGACATTACCAACATACAACACCACTGCAGGAAACGAAACAGAGAGCTCTGCAGTCGAAGAAAAAGACAATGAGAATGTTGAAGTGGATCACTCAGAAGAAGATTGTGACGAAGCATGTGAACAAGAGAGTGACAATGAGACTTTGAGAAGGTCCAGTCGCATCAGTATACGACCAAAATACCTTGATGATTACGTTCTCATTGCAGAAGAGCTCGAGAAAGTTCTTTTGTCTATCAATGATGAACCTTGGGATTGGAACGAAGCCAAGAGTGAAAAGGTCTGGAGAGAAGCTTGTGAAGATGAGATCACATCCATCAAAAAGAACAAAACGTGGACACTGGTAAATCTTCCGTTTGGCTGCAAAGCAATTGGCTTGAAGTGGGTCTTCAAAATAAAACGTAATGCTGACGGAAGTATAAAGAAGTACAAGGCAAGGCTAGTAGCCAAAGGATATGTACAACACTATGGGATAGATTTTGAGGAGGTGTTTGCTCCTGTTGCTCGGATAGAGACAGTGCGTGTGATTATTGCACTAGCAGCTTCCAATGGGTGGGAAATACACCACTTAGATGTGAAAACGGCCTTTCTACACGGTGATTTAAATGAGGAAGTGTATGTGTCTCAGCCAGATGGTTTTAAAGTAAAAGGTAGCGAGGAGAAAGTATACAAACTGCATAAGGCTCTCTACGGTTTGCGTCAGGCACCTAGGGCTTGGAACATCAAGCTTAAGTCGATCCTAAAGGAGTTAAACTTCGGCAAGTGTTCTAAGGAGCCGTCGGTGTTCAGAAAAGAAACTGGAGGTAGTATACTTTTGGTTGCAGTTTATGTAGATGACCTGTTGGTCACTGGTTCTAGCTTGGACTGCATCCAAAAGTTTAAGGAGGAGATGGCTTCAAAGTTTGAAATGAGCGACCTTGGGTTGCTTACTTACTATCTTGGGATTGAAGTAATCCAATCTAAAGAAGGTATCAGGCTGAAACAGGAGAGATATGCAGAGAAGATACTAGAAGAGGCCGGTTTGAGCGAGTGTAATGCAACTCACATACCAATGGAACCTGGTCTCAGGTTGTCAAAGAGTGCGGAAGAAGAGGACATCAATGAGAAGGAGTTCAGACGTAACATAGGCTGTCTTCGCTATCTGATACACACACACCCTGATCTAGCCTATAGTGTTGGAGTTTTGAGCCGTTACATGCATGAACCAAAGGCTTCTCATGGGACAGCATTGAAACAGATACTCAGATACTTGCGAGGAAGCTGTTCGTTTGGGTTGTACTTTCGAAGGCTTAACACAAAAGGGCTTGTGGGATACAGTGACAGCAGCTATAATGTGGATCCAGATGATGGGAGGAGTACTTCAGGCTACATTTTCTATCTTAATGAGTGTCCAGTATCCTGGTGTTCAACTAAGCAAGAGATAGTGGCTCTGTCCTCATGTGAAGCCGAATTTATGGCTGCAACTGAAGCTGCAAAGCAGGGAATATGGCTGCAGGAACTACTCGGTGAGATAGCTAGTAACGAAGCAGCAAAGACACTGATTCGTATTGACAATAAGTCTGCAATAGCTCTGACTAAGAACCCCGTGTTCCATGGTAGAAGCAAGCACATACACAAGAGATTTCACTTTATAAGGGAATGTGTTGAAGATGGGTTTGTCGATGTTGAACATGTTGCCGGCAACAAACAAAAGGCAGATATTCTAACAAAAGCACTTGGAAGGCTTAAGTTCAAAGAGATGAGAGAGTACATTGGAGTTCATGAGATGAAGAGTGAAGACATCAAGCTTAAGGAGGAGATTGTTGACATAAGCTTGACAATAGCGTGAATCACAAGCAACCATGTTTATCCTAATGAGATTAGGATTAGGAGGTGTCATAGTTATCTTTATTTATTGAGTATTTATCTTAATGAGTTTAGGATAATAAGATAGCTATATAAAAGGATGTATCAGCTTGTGATACAACTTGACGTGATTGTGTTTTGAGAGAGAGCTTAGNGAGTATTTATCTTAATGAGTTTAGGATAATAAGATAGCTATATAAAAGGATGTATCAGCTTGTGATACAACTTGACGTGATTGTGTTTTGAGAGAGAGCTTAGGTTTTTGTGTAAGTTTTCCTAAAGCAATAAAGGTGTTCGAGTGTTTGAGATACTTGTGCTATAATCGTTGAGTACGATTGTTCTTGACTTCAATAACGTGAAGGTTTTCGCCATGATCCCTAAGTTTCCTTTTCCGCCACTGTGCTTTGTAAGGGTTTTGGCTCAACCAAGTATCTCCATTTCTGATCGTATTTACCCGAGTCTTGAAATCAAACATTAAAAAAAAAAACTTGTTCAAGAAGCACCGCTTGATGAAAAGCAAAATACTTGTTTCAAGGAAAATGGACATCATTGTTTGACTAACCAATACAGCATAATACAAATTACAGGAAGAGCAGTGTCCATCAAACTATTTGGCCACTTCGCTCCAGAAAGCATTTTGTACACAATATATGCTACAAAATATGGATCCAGAAGAACATTGGAGCACTATTTGGTATGGACAACGCTTTTCACAGAGCTTGCAGATAGGTCGAGACATGCAATTGTTGCGCAGAACATCCATGTTTACACCAGTGGGGTGTATCAATAATAAACCGGGCTTCATGTACTCGTCCAGCCCAGTCAGACAATTAACATGTAACGTGACAGAACAAGACTCATCACAAGAATAAAACATAGTATCTGGAGTAATTTTCCCCTCGCAAGCTTCACACCAATTAGTCATGTTACTTGTCTCACCCACATAGGAAAGTGTGAACATATGCTTATCGTGCTTATACCTCACCTTTTGAGGTCTAGTAGTAGCACACATGAAACACAAAGAAAATTCACACTCAATGCAATTGAATGTATCCAAGCAAGCATTTTTAAAATGATGAAATGCACATTTTCTCCGCTCTCCTGGTTTAGATGTTAAGAATAAAGGATGTCTATGACTTCCATGGATTAATGGCTCAGAAATTGTGGCGCACGGAATGTGTAGCTTAAAATTACATCCTTCTTTACCACACTCATAGAAGAATCCAGTTAGCAACCACGGACAAGCTGAACATATGTTCTGAAGTTTGATTCTATCCCCGGTTTGAGTCACTAAAGTGAGCAGATGTGGATGTATCGGGTGATGCATTTTGCGAGAAAGCTTTGCACATTCTTCGTGGAGAATGAAGTTGCATTGCATACAAGAATAGAAGTTACCGAAATAGATTGGCGTGATGCATGCTTCACATATCCTGTTCTCGTCGTAATCTCTGTCCGCATTCTCATCGAGTCTCAAATGATGTTGTTGATGGCTGAAATGCAGTATGATTCCATTACTAATCATGACAAAGGGCTCAAGAACTCCTTCTTCATCAACATCTTCTTCTGGTATACCCTCAAGTTCTTGACCATCCCATATGTTACTCTGCGTGGCACATTTCGAGTGAGCAGCATAGGAACAACCGTTACGGGTGCAAGAATAGCCACCGTAATCATTGTGGATCTTCTTCCGACAAACACCACAAGACCAATCTCCATGGTCGAAAGAAGGGGTAAAAGAGAGACGGTGGTGGTGGCGAGATATCCTTATAACACGTGGTAAGTTGAGACAATTCTGATGAGCCACAAAGTCACATGGTGGGCATATATAGAAAGGACAATCTGAATGGGGCAAGGCACATAGGTTGCAACATAAGGAAGTTTGTCTTGGAAACAGAGCAAGGGAATGCTCATGCCAATTGGGATGATGTACAGATAAGACTGGTGACTTCTCCACACAAGCTATATTGATAGCAAAATCACAAGCGCAGCAATAATAAAATATCCGTTTGAGACCTTCATCACAGCAATAACATTGTCTGTTGTATGTTATGGAGGACCTCCACAAGACAAGCTGTAGAGAGTGTCTTGGATGTAGAGGGTGTTTAACCTCAACTGGAGCCTTCTTACAGTCTTCATGTTTCCTCCCTCTGCAATTCCGACAGAAAAAATGTGTAGTCTCTTCTGCTCCTCTTGTTAACTTTAATACTTTTTGGTCTTTGAGGTTACACTTCCCATCTTCTTCACTCTTCCACGGTCGTTTCTTTGTCACACAGAATTTTCCTCCAATAAGTTCTACTTCCAATTGAGGGAACAATGAGATCAGCTGCTTTGGGACACCCTCTGCCTCTGCACCCGGCTCCAAATCCCAGTCACTATAATCGGTAATAGAGAATAACCTATCTAGGAGTGACCCGAGCTCCGATGTCAAGTCCCATTTTTTGAAAACAGTGAGTATTTGATTGACGACTGACACGAGTTCTGGCTCCGGATGTGCAGTTCTGATGAGAGAGATCATCTGAGTCACGAGTGACACAAGCTGCCGATCCGGTTCCGAAACCAACATGGAGCTGCAATGAGAGATTATTTGAGAGATGAGAGTTATGACATCCGACTTCTTCGGCTGCAATTCCAAATCCAAAGAGCTAACGGTAGAGATTATTTGGGTCATGACTGAGGTTTGCGATTTGAGTTTAGCCCTCGGATTCAAATCCAAACGTCTATTGTTATGGACTAGTTGAGATATTAGTGTTATGAGCTCCGACTCCATAGTACTGAAGAAATAGATTATGATTTGAGTTGATGAAAATGGTCCGAAGAGATTCTGAGTTATTAAGTAAGGTAAACTAAGAAAGAGAGAGATAGTTATCGAGAAACTTAAACAAAAATATCAGAAATTTTCGTTTTAGTGATAGAGTGAAAAACTTTTCTCTCTAAGCACCCCGTAGTGTGTTATGGTTACCCAGAAGTTGTTGAAGTCATTAACACGACCTAAATGATGTGGGAACCGATCTTGGTGGCTGTAACACGTTTTGTTGAAGATATTTTAGCTCTTTATTGCTCTTTTACCCTACTTGGTTTGTTATCCCCAGAAAATTAAGTGTTTTTCACCTAACTTTCTTCATATCTTCAAGTTTGATGGGTAGAGAGCATTTAATTCTCGGTGAAAAACAGATATTTTACCAAGCTTTTAAGATGTCGCCAGCAATGGATAGAGTACTCATGGCTCTGTCTTTAGAGGAAGAAGATAAACCGTTTGATATGCATAATCTTCCGGGTTTCAGTTCTGCGAAAGATAATGCTCTCAGCATTTTTGGAAGAGTTCTGAACCCAGAATATCAAAAAATGCCAGGGTCTAATTATGACAATGCGTCAATGCCAATAACATGGCAAAAAAAAAGGAAGAGTAAGGGGAGTGGCTCTGTCACGAGAAATTTCAGTTCTTCTTCCAAAATGAACTCATACATACATACATACATACAAAGAATGGGCCTTGGTCATCGACAGGTGGGTGGAGAATCCGCCTGAAGACTACTTACAATACATACCCATCTAGGTCCAAATCAGGGACATCCCGATAAACTACTAGACTGAGACTACGTTGACTGCCTTGGGAGATCTGGTGGGCAAGACTAAGTACGTTGCTTTCGACCCAAGATTTCATTAGGGTTCAGGTGCTTTTCAACGACGCGCACCCGTTGCGTAAGACGAAAGTCATTAACTTACAAGAAGGAGGGTCGACGGTGATACATTTCAATTATGAGAAGATTCAGAAAAAATGTTTCACTTGTCAAGTCAAAAGTTATATTCCCTTTCATATATAATTTCTGTTAATATTTGTATTATAATTACTAGGAAACCACCCCGCGCGTAAACGCGCGGGAGAAAAGATGTTTTTTAAAAAAATAATTTTTATATAATTTATATTTGTTAGTCAATCATTTTGAATCATTTAATAAACTAATTATTTTGTATGAAAATCAGTACTTAAAAAATAATCTTATATAATAGAAGAGTGAAAGTATAATTTGTGTTTGAAAATGTATAAATTTAAATGTTATGTGTTTAGCATAACAATATTAAGTAAACTATAATATTAAAGTTGCAGTCATTTTCTTTTATCTTTTTATATACGAGAAGACAAACTTTTAAAATTTGTTGAAATGATGGAACAGTTTAAACCTTTTAATTAAATAATATAATATGTTTTAAAACACTGTAATTAACATGTAAAGAACGACATTTTTAAATCTATGACGCTCAGTACCTCCATACAAACTGGGTTAGAAAAAAAAAAATAGACTTTATCAGAAGAAGAATAAGAGATTACAAAAAAAAATAGGTTGTTTTCTTACAACCAGATTGGTTTGGATATGGTAATTTAGTTTCGCTGAAACTAAACCTATTAAATTATTTTTGCAGACACCACATTAAATTTTAAAGATCGTTTAAAACTATATAATGAATCAAACATTATATTCCAGAGTACTAAGAATCATACCTATATTAGAAAAAAAACACATAATTTTTTTTTTAAAATTGCATCTGTAAAACATTCTATTTATAGTAATCTGAAAAGGTACATTGATAGATTATCAAGAGTTGTGTTTTGTTTTAAAATGAATATTTTCAAGNTTTTAAAATTGCATCTGTAAAACATTCTATTTATAGTAATCTGAAAAGGTACATTGATAGATTATCAAGAGTTGTGTTTTGTTTTAAAATGAATATTTTCAAGAGTTGCGAGGAAAAAAAAGTTCAACCAAATACATTTTCAGGACCATTAGATAGAACCATAATAATTACAACCACGAGACTGAAACTCTTCAAAAAATTTTTTAAAAATCAAGAATTAGGGAAAAGTATGACTCTTCAAATTAAAGCGATGTGTTGTTTGAAAAAAAATAACTGCTCATAGCAATTTTAATTTAAGTATAAAAAAAATATTAAGACCAATAGAAGAAAAAAAACAATTATAACCAAAGATTGTAATCCTTCAAATATGAAAAAAAAGTATGACTCTTTCATGTAAAAAGATGGGTTGTTTGAAAAAAAAATATGTTAATGCCATAAATATCATATGTCTAAAAAACATTTCTTAGGACAATTGCATGAAAAACAAAACAATGGTTGAAAAATTGTATCTTTTCATAAGAAACTGAAATATATTAGTTTAAAAGTTGCATCTTTCATTATAAAAATAATTGTGTATTTTCAAAAACAAAATTGTTGAAAGGTTGTATCTTTTCATAAGAAGCGAATTATATTAGTTTAAAAGTTGCATCTTTTTATTATAAATAGAATTGTATCTTTTTATAAAATAATTCTATTATTTTAAAAATTCTATCTTTTCATCATAAAAAAGTTTGTGTCTCATAAAAAATAGTTTAAAAGTATTTAAAAGAGGTTGTAAGAATTGTGTCTTCTCAAAATAACAATTTTTGAAAGGTTATATCTCTTCATTAAAAATGAAATATATTAGTTTAAAAGTTGCATCTTTTCATTATAAAAACAATTGTGTCTCAGAAAAAATAATTTAAAATAGTTATAAGAGTTGTGTCTTCTCATAATAAAAATCTACTAATTATCACAATCTTGATTCATTTAAAAGTCTGTGAATGCCAAATAAAAAAAAATTGAGACTCTTAATAAAAATTTCTATTAGTGTGAAAGGTTGAAAATACAAAATAAAATGAAAAGTTGTGTCTCTTTAAAGAAATAACTGAAAGATTGTGTCTCTTAATAAATAAAATGAGAGGTTGTCTCTTAATAAAAATCACAACTAATTCTAAAGGTTGTGAATGTCAAATAAAATAAAAATTATGTGCCTTAATAAAAAAATCCCAATTAATTCTAAAAGTTGTGAATGTCAATCAAGATGAAAGTGAATGTCAATCAAGATGAAAGGTTGTGACTCTTAATAAAAATATCAATTAACGTGAAATATTGTAAATGTAAAATAAAATGAAAGTTGTTTCTTTTAATAAATAAAATGAAAGGTTGTGTCTCTTAATAAAATAAAATGAAAAGCTGTGTCTCTTAATAAATAAAATGAAAGGTTGTGTGTCTTAATAAAAATACCAATTAATTCTAAAGTTGTGTATCTTAATAAAAATGTCAATTAATGTGAAATATTGTAAAGGCAAAATAAAATGGAAAGTTGTGCCTCTTTAAAAAAATAAAATGAAAAGTTGTGTTTCTTAATAAATAAAATGAAAGGCTGTGTATCTTAACAAAAATCTCAATTAATTCTAAAGGTTGTGATGCCAAATAAAATAAAAAAGTTGTGTATCTTAATAAAAATCTCAATTAATGTGAAAGGTTGCGAATGCCAAATAAAATGAAATGTGGAGTATTTTTATATTTTATGATTTGTTAAATACCGTTAAAAGTGTCTTTTAAGGAAACAAATAAATAATTAACCTTCTCTGATTATTTTTATATTTAATTTTAAAAATGGTTTGCATTTAAATTTGGCATACAAACTTTATAAAGTAGTTCCATAATTTGTTTAACACGATACACCTTGGATTGTATATTCATTTCTATAGGTGTATAGTATTTATCATCAGGAGTCATGCCTTTCCATTTTTCAAAATAAAAATAAAAATTGATGTTAGTGTCTATGTGCTTTCATTACCATACATATGAATGTATATATTTTTATACTTATTACAAGGTACAATAAAACTTTAAGGCTGTTTCATATACACTTCTTTTTGAGCCATCGATCCATATTATGGATCATAGTCCATAGCACCCGACCATGAACAATATGATTACCACTCATGATGGCTCGGCCTTAACTCTAATGACTTGCATCCATAAGTATCAATGATATTATGTTCGTTCACTTTTGGTAACATTATGTTCGCACCCTTTCGGTGATGTTATATTCACACTTTTTTGATGACGTTACATTCTCAACATTTTAGTGATGTTACATTCGCACTCTTTCGGTGACGTTCCATTTGCACCCTTTCGGTGACGTTACATTCACACTTTTTCGATCCTGAACCACTCGCACCCTTTCGGTGCCAAACCATTCGCACCCTTTCGGTGCTGTACCATTCGCACCCTTTCGGTGCCGAACCCTTCGCACCTTTTCGGTGCCGAACCGTTTGCACCCTTTCGGTGCCGAACCGTTCGCACCATTTCGGTGCCGAACCGTTCGCACCCTTTCGGTGCCGAACCGTTCGCACCCTTTCGGTGCCGAACCGTTCGCACCCTTTCGGTGCCGAACCGTTCGCACCCTTTCGGTGCCGAACCGTTCGCACCCTTTCGGTGCCGAACCGTTCTCACCCTTTCGGTGCCGAACAGCTCGCACCCTTTCGGTGCCGAACCGTTTGCACCCTTTCGGTGCCGAACCGTTCGCACCCTTTCGTGCCGAACCGTTCGCACCCTTTCGGTCCCGAACTGTTCGCACCCTTTCGGTCCCGAACCGTTCGCACCTTCCGGTCCCGAACCGTTCGCATCTTCCGGTCCCGAACCGTTCGCACCATTTCGATCCCGAACCGTTCGCACCATTTCGGTCCCGAACCGTTCGCAACCTTTCGGTCCTAAACCGTTCGCAACCTTTCGGTCCCAAACCGTTCGCACCCTTTCGATCCCGATACGTTCGCACCCTTTCGGTCTCGACACGTTCGCACCCTTTCGGTCCCGACACGTTTGCACCCTTTCGGTACCGACACGTTCGCACCCTTTCGGTCCCGACACGTTTGCACCCTTTCGGTACCGACACGTTCGCACTCTTTCGGTCCCGATACATTCGCACCCTTTCGGTCCTGCCATGTTCGCACCATTTCGGTTCCGATACGTTCGCACCCTTTCGGTCCTGCCATGTTCGCACCATTTCGGTTCCGATACGTTCGCACCTCTTCGGTCACGACACGTTCGTACCTTTTGGTTCATGACACATTTGTACCTCTTGGGTCACGACACATTCATACCTCTTAGGTCACGACACATACAAATATTATCTTCTAAAAAGTCAATATTAATATTTAAACTTATGAAAATGTATGACAAATATGATTGTGGCTATTAAAATGAAATATATACCTTTTCAATGAAGAGTTGTCAAATATTTGATGACATCATCAATCATATGAAAATTTTTTTTTTGTCCATTAGATCTTAAAATCAAGTTAACTATGACCACTGGATTGAATTTTTTTTTCCTATAAAAAAATGATGATTTCACTTTCAGTTTGCTATTATATATAGATCATTATGCATAAATGAATTGTTATTTGTTGTCAAAAAAAAAAGTGAATTGTTATTAATTTTATATTTAGCGTACCTGAAAATTTAAATCGATCCAAGCTAAATTAAAAATTAGAATCAATAAAAGAAAATTGAAAGTAAAATAAAATCAATCAAAACAATGATAACATCATACATTTGTTTATGTACTAATTTAATGTTTGTATTAACTTACTATATATAACTCTTATTTTTAAACATATTCTAATGTCTTCTTGGTCATTTAGTAAAGTTTGTTTGTCATTGTAAGATTTTTGAAATATTTTATGCATTTGTGATCATCTATAGATTTTGGTTTACATTATCATTCTTATCATGTAATTAATGATAATGAAACCATTAATACATGCATCTTATAACCACAAAAATTTATATACATGTTGAAGAATATATTTTTGAATAATTGTTTATAAGAAAACATAATTTCTTAACTACAACTTTAAGGTGATAAATCTTAAAATAAATAATTATTTTATTATATGTTGTAATAAGATTGAAGAAGGTTATTTAAAAGTTCTTCTACCTTAATTTTAACTATATGATATTTAATATTTTATATATATTGGAACCTTATAAACAAAACCCATCTCTTAAGTTTTAAGTCAAAAATAGTATAATATTAAATCATAAACTCAGATGTTATGGTATTCTTTTTGAAGATGGTATTCAAGCTATAGTATTTCAAACAATTTCTTTGGTGTTTTTCCATTTGAACCATTATAATTATTTTCAAATTATTTGCTTCTTATTTTCTAGCAACAGTATAACCGTTTTATAAAAATTATCCGTTATTGAATAATTTGTAATTTATTATTTTAACTAGTATTATCTCCCGTGCTATGTACGGGTATGTATTTATAATTTACAATGAAATTAAATTTCTTTTGAAGGTTATAATTTTGGGTGAATTTGTTGAAAATCCTATAAGAACTACATAATTAGCTAAATACACAAACCAAATAATTGTGGGGATAAAATTTAATTGTCAATTACCAAACTAACCTCACCAAATAATCCTTTGTCCTCTCTCTCTCTCTCTCTCTCTCTTTTCACTAAAATACTAAACCCTAAACTCTAATCCTAAATCCTAAACCCTTGGGTAAATCATAAACATTAAATCCTAAACTCTAATCCTAAACCCTAAATTCTTGGGTAAATCATAAACACTAAACCCTAAACTCTAATCCTAAACCCTAAACCCTTGGGTAAATCATAAATACTAAACCCTAAACCCTTGGGTAAATCATAAACACTAAACCCTAAACTCTAATTCTAAAACCTAAACCCTTGGGTAAATCATAAACACTAAACCCTAAACTCTAATCCTAAACCCTAAACCCTTGGGTAAATCATAAATACTAAACCCTTGGGTAAATCATAAACACTAAACCCTAAACTCTAATCCTAAAACCTAAACCCTTGGGTAAATCATAAACACTAAACCCTAAACTCTAATCCTAAACCCTAAACCCTTGGGTAAATCATAAACACTAAATTTTTATAGATTTATCCAAAGGTTTGTGATTTACCTAAGATTAAACTTTAGAGTTTAATGTTAAAATATTTTTTTAAATAATTATTTTCGTTTTTCTAAATTATTATTATTTATTATTTTTGTAGATGGATAACAGAATAGAAAAAAAGAAACAAGAGAATAAGTAATCGATACAAACAAAATTCATTTGGTGTAGGGGTACAATAGTAATCAGAGCATGTGGGAGTATAACTACAAGACAAAAACAGGGCATTTAACTAATATGCCAATCTTTCTTGTGTGTACACTGCAAATACTCTAATTTTTAATGTAAATAAATATTTTAATACATATATATATATATATATATATATTGATATACTTTAAATTTAAAAGTAAACTTTGCTCTCTATATCCCACAATAGTCAAGTGTGGACACAAAATGAATGTCACATATTTCCCTTTTCCAACCCCCCCCCCCCAAAAAAAAAATCAGTACATTTGAAAAATTTGAAAAACATATTTATTGCATAAGTATGATTAAAATACGATCCATAATTTTGTAGATAATTGGCATTTATATCATTTGTAGTCTTCCCTACTTTTATCAGTTTATGTATACTTTTTTTTAACCACAACGTTTATGTATATACTAGCTTTTGACCCGTGCGTCCGTGCGGATGTATGTTCTGTATAAATATGTTTGTATTATTTGTAAAAAAACATTCAAATTTATGTTTTATAAGTTTTTGAGTTATGATGTCGATGTATCTTGTTCATTTTGTTTAGTGTGTTTTTTGATATCGTACTCTTTTTTACTTGGTAAACTAAACAATTAAGTGTAAAATATTAGAATATCTTATTTAGATTATGTGTATTTTATTAAATTATACTATAAATTTTGTGATTGCAATTATAATTTAAAATTAGATTTTATAGATATTTCATTTTTAAATAAATTATTTAGACAACAACAATTAAAAAGATTTACAAAAAATTAAAGCTTTATCAATTTATTAACAAATGCCATTTTTTAAAATTGAATTGGGCAATTTGGTTTTGATTTAAAATTAGTGGACATTACACCTATATTAAAGCCCATATAAAAGTAAAACTACAGTGTTTTAATTGTAACTAGATCTCAATTTGTGCAATCGCGCGGGTGTTTGTTTTCATTTATTTTTATGGAAACATTTTGTTTTCACTTCTAAATTGATATCTCAATAATATTATTTGAGAAGTCAGTTTCTTATGTGTCGCTCTCACGTTAACTCTCACGATGGTTGATTACATTGATACCCTTAATGAATTAAAAAATAATTAAAATAATATTATTAATTTTTTATATAGTTTCCTTTTCAAAAATTTCCAAAAATATATGTAATAAAAAGGAAATTTTTTATAAAGTCATAAAAACAAATTGAAAACGAAAAATATATGTATATATAATATGATTTCATAAAAAGGAAAGTTCACAAAATAGTAATAATACATTTAAAAATATTTTTAAATAACATAAATATACTTTTAGAGTAATAAAAATAGTTTATAATTAGTATTATTGAATTTATTTTTCATATATTTAGTTGACTATAATATCTTTCAATTACAGAAAATTATCTATAAATACTATTTTACTTATATCATATTATTTTCAAATACAATCACAATTTTATGTAGTGGTTATTTAAAGAGATATTAAAAACTAAAAATAAATTTAACAATAAACATCAATTAATAAAATAATTTTATCATTATTAAAAATTTTATTTTCTTAATATTAACTTTTATTTTAAATTTTAAAATTTTAGTTTTGTGAAACTAAATATAACCATAATCAAAATACCAAAGCAAATCTGAATTCCAAATTTTAAGATTATATAAAATAAATTTCAGTTTACATTTAATAAATCTAAAGCATAAAGTTTTATTTAGAATTTATAAATATTTTAATTATTGTAAATATTAATATGTGTTCATGAGGTTCCAAAAATGTATCAACTACTTATGCATGTAGCCTTTTATTGATCATAGGATAACTGAAAACATATTAACAAAAAATAAATATTAACCAACTCTTACAATTTTAGTTCTTTAGTAAAATTTATATATATGCATGAGATTTTAAAATATTATGTTATATTAATTTACGTATTTTGGAATCAGACACTTTAGTTAATTTTTAATTCATTCTAAGCACAATATATCTTAAGTTATACATAATTTTACTAAAATATATTTACATATCTAAGACAACACCCACTATATGCAAATAAGTAATTAATAAAAAATTATATATTTTAAAATATTACAGTTGAATTCAGAGATGTAATTCAGTTTATCCAAATGATAACTAAATCAACCGTAAAAACAACAAAATCAACTAGATATAACATATATAAAATTAAAGTATAATTAAAGTAATATAATATTATTAATATAAATGATACATACAAATTATAAATTAATTTAAAATTAAAACTAAATAGTAATCAATTATTATCATATACTTTAAAAATATTTATACCCGTGCATGAGCACGGGAAAATCACCTAGTATATATATATATGACATGTATATCAATTTTTAAAAGATAATAATTTTATTATATATTAGTTTTTCATCGAATAGATTGTTTCAAACGTTCACATATATTTGTATCTTCTTCTATATATATTGTTTTGAATTATTATTTCATTATTAAAGTCGTAAATATATGTAAATATTGGTAAAATATTATTTAATTCTTATCTTTAATTTACGTAAAATATTATATTTCATTATTGTAACATTTCTCAAATTTACGAAGTTTAACAAAAATAAAACTTTTAGCTTCATATTATGGAGTAAATAACTAAACATTTAATTTTTGTTATTTTTATAATAAACTATATAACTTAAAAAATGTTTTTATTGATTATATGTAACTAATTTTAAAGTTACTAATTAATCATTAAATAATGTAATGTGATAAATTCTAGAAGATGATCCATTTTAAATATCACACATTAAAAGAGTCATGACTTCTCTTTTAATATATTAGATGGCATTCTACTATAATTGTTGAGGAAGTTGTCGGTCAAGTTAATGTTATTAGCTTAAGCTCACAAGGTCGAGTTGTATAAAAGAACGTGTGGTGAAGGATAAAGAGAATGTTGTTGGTGGTTTGACTAATAAACATGTGAGAGTTTATCAGTCAGATTGATGAGTTGTTTGATCAGCTTGAGCTCATTGAGTGTGGAAGTGACAGTGATGGTTACATGGCTGGAGATGGAGATGGAGATGAAGAAGAAGAGTTCACAGCTCCTTTGAAGCCTAAAGAGTCAGACTATGAGCTTGATGAAAAACCTATGAACCCTGCGGATCATCCGTAGGTCTCTGTACAGTATGGTGAACACATGGATGAAGATGAGTTTGCTGAGGTGGTTGAAGAAATCAGTGGGATTTTGAAACCATAATCACAACACAATCTAGTCACAACCGCATTGGTAAAATCTGTGATCAAGATAGAGCTAGGAAGAAGGTTGACTGAAACAGTAGCTAAAGAAAAGCAAAGGTAGTAGAATCATTAGCCTCCAAGGCTAAGAGAAGCTTCAGGTAGCTATTGAAGCTGAGCAACCAAGTGCCAAAGCTGTGATCCTGAAAGATGAACCGGTCAAGAGGAAGCCTCATGGACAAGAGACAAAAGAGGAGAAGAAAGAGAGAGGAAAAAATGCTGTGAAAAGTAAAAAAGGGAAGCAAAGAAGGTGAAGAAAGAGAGAGACGAAGGAGAGATTTATAGGTATGAAAAGCAGCTTGCTCAGAGAGCTGTTGCTGTTTCTTGTCTATATCTTCTATTCATCTCTAAGTTTAAACACAAAAACGTCCTCGCGCTTTATAGAGGTGTGAAGCTCTCTATATATACTCTCTTGTGTAAAGTGACAAACTTAGAGAGGTTTCAATGTCTAATGTTTCTTCAAGGGTAAACGTGCTATTTCCCCACGAGAACTATCATATAGCATCAGATATCCATCGAACTATCACCTCGTGCCATATCTCCCCGAATTATAAGTTATAAACTTATTTCACTCTGAATCGATAGTTCAAAATCTATTTCTCCTCGAATTAATAGTTTAGAAGTTAATTACACATAAAAACGGTTTAACTAGTTTATTGTTAACCAAACAACTTTAAAACCAAACAAAAATTCAATTTTATCAAAAAATAAGTTTTCAAAATCTCTCAATATGAAAATCTTCACAATTTCTTTGATAATAAAGATAGTGTGGAGTTTGAATAGTGTATTAGCATTTTCCCGCTTGATAAAAAATAGATTATTGACGTGTTTATTTGGTTTAAATTTTAGTGTTAATAATAAACCAATAAAAACCATAGTCTATGGACAATTAAGTTTGGAACTATCGATTCAGGGAGAAATAAATTTGTAACTTTCGTTTCATGGAGATCTAGCACGAGGTCATAGTTCGGTGGATATCTGATGCTATATGATAGTTTTCGTGGGGAAATATATTGTTGACCCTTTCTTCAATATTATAATTCTCCATCTCTGAAATAGCTGGCATTTTCAACACGAAAGCAAATATGCGATAATCCAAATCACTCAAACTAGCAAAGCTTCTCGCCATGATCCGTAACATTTCCGTGGGAACAATCAAGGAAAACGGACAATCAGTGTTTAATTTGACTAACCATTACAACATAATACAAATTCCAATAAGAGCAGTGTCCATCAAACTATTTGATCAGTTCGCTCCAGAAGGCATTAATCATACAATATCTGGAGCAAAATATGAATCCACAACATTGGCACACTGTTTCGTATTGACAACGCTTTCGACAGAGCTTGCAGATAGGTCGAGACATAGAATGATTGTTGGGCAGAACATCTATGTTTACACCAGTGGGGTGGATCAACAATAAACCGGGCTTCATGTATGCTTCGATCCCAATCAGACAATTAACATGTAACGTGATAGAACAAGACTCCTCACAAGAATAAAACCTAGTTTTTGGAGTTATTTTCCCCTCGCAAGCTTCACACCAATTCGTCATGGTAATTGTCTCCTTCCAATAGGAAAGTGTGAACATATGCTTGTCGTGCTTATACCTCACCTTCTGAGGTAGAGTAGCACACATGAAACACAAAGAAAAGTCGCACTCAATGCAATTGAATGTATCCAAGCAAGCATCTTTAAAATGATGAAATGCACATTTTCTCCGCTCTCCTGGTTTAGATGTTAGGAATAAAGGATGTATATGACTTCCATGGATTAATGGCTCAGACATGGTGGCGCACGGAATGTGTAGCTTAAAATTACATCCTTCTTTACCACACTCATAGAAGAATCCAGTTATGCACCATGGACAAGCTGAACATGTATTCTCAATGTTGATTCTTTCACCAGTTTGAGTCACCAAAGTGAGCAAATGTGGATGTATCGGGTGATGCATTTTGCGAGAAAGCTTTGCACATTCTTCGTGGAGAATGAAGTTGCATTGCATACAAGAATAGAAGTTACCGAAATAGATTGGCGTGATGCATGCTTCACATATTTTGTTTTCGTCGTAATCTCTGTACGCATTCTCATCGAGTCTCAAGTGATGTTGTTGATGGCTGAAATGCAGTATGATTCCATCACCAGTCCTCAGAAAAGGCTCAACTCCTTCATCTTCATCTTCATCTGGTGTGCCCTCAAGTTCTCGACCATCCCATATGTTGCTCTGCGTGGCACATTTGGAATGAGCAGCATAGGAACAACCGTTACGGGTGCAAGAATAGCCACCGTAATCGTTGTGGATCTTCTTCTGACAAACACCACAAGACCAATCTCCATGGTCGAAAGAAGGGGTAAAAGAGAGTCGGTGGAGGTGGCGAGATATCCTTATAACACGTGGTAAGTTGAGACAATTCTGATGAGCCACAAAGTCACATGGTGGACATATATAGAAAGGACAATCTGAATGGGGCAAGGCACATAGGTTGCAATATAAGGAAGTTTGTCTTGGAAACATAGCAAGGGAGTGCTCATGCCACTTGGGATGATGTACAGATAAGACTGGTGTCTTCTCAACACAAGCTATATTGATAGCAAAATCACAAGCGCAGCAATAATAAAATATCCGTAAGAGACCTTCATCACAGCAATAGCATTGTCTGTATTTGTCTCTGGACAACCTCCACAAGACAAGCTGTAGAGGATGTCTTGGATGTAGAGGGTGGTTAACCTCAACTGGCGCCTTCTTACAATCTCCGAGTTCCCTTCTCCCTCTGCAATTTAGGCAGAAAAAGAAATGTGTAGACTTTTCTGCTCCTCTTGTTAACCTTAATACTTTTTGGTCTTTGAGGTTACAGTTCCCATCTTCTTCACTCTTCCATGGTCGTTTCTTTGTCACACAGAATTTTCTTCCAACAAGTTCTACTTCCAATTGAGGGAACAAGGAGAACAACTGCTCTGGCACACCCTCTGCATCCGGCTCCAAATCCCAGTAAGTATAATCCGTAATAGAGAATAACCTATCTAGGAGTGACCCAAGCTCCGACTTCAAGTCCCATTTTCTGAAAACAGTGAGTATTTGATTGGCGACTGACACGAGTTCTGGCTCCGGATGTGCAGACCTGATGACAGAGATCATCTGAATCGCGAGTGACACGAGCTCCCACTCCGGTTCCGAAACCGACATGGAGCTGGCGAGAGAGATTATTTGAGAGATGAGAGATATGACATCCGACTTTGGCTGCGATTCCAAATCCACAGAGCTGACGGTAGAGATGATTTGGGTCATGATTGAGGTTTGCGATATGAGTTCCGCCCTCGGATTCAAATCCGTACGTCTTCTGGTATGGATTAGTTGAGATATTAGTGTTATGAGCTCCGACTCCATAGAACTGACGAAAGAGATTTTGATTTGAGTTGGTGAAAATGGTCCGAAGAGATTCTGAGTTATTAAGTAAGGTAAACTAAGAAAAAGAGAGAGATAGTTATCGAGAAACTTATACAAAAATATCAAAATTTTTCGTTTTAGTGAAAAACGTTTCTCTCTAAGCACCCCGTAGTGTGTTTTGGTTATGGTTGAAGTCATTAACTGTCACTGGGAACCGATTTTGGTGGTTGTAACACGTTTTGTTGAAGATATTTTAGCTCTTTTACCCTACATTGTTTGTTACCCCCAGAAAATTAAGTGTTTTTCACCTAACTTTTTTCATACTGTATCTTCAAGTTTGGTGGATAGAGAGCATTTAATTCTCGGTGAAAAACAGATATTTTACCAAGCTTTTAAGATGTCGCCAGCAATGGATAGAGCGCTCATGGCTCTGTCTTTTGAAGATAAACCGTTTGATATGCATAATCTTCCAGGTTTCAGTTCTGCGAAAGATAATACTCTCAGCATTGTTGGAAGAGTGCTGAACCCAGAATATCAAAAAATGCCAGGGTCTAATTATGACAATGCCAATTTTTTTTTCGATCAACATGACAATGCCAGTAACATGGCAAAAAGAAGGAAGAGTAAGGGGAGTGGCTCTATCACAAGAGAAATTTCAGTTCTTCTTCCAGAATTAACACGACCTAAATGATGTGCTCGAGAAAGGAGTTCATACGTACAAAGAATGGGCCTTGGTCATCGACAGGTGGGTGGAGAATCCGCCTGAAGACTACTTACAAATTACAATACATACCCATCTAGGTCCAAATCAGGGACATCCCGATAAACTACTACACTGAGACTACGTTGACTGCCTTGGGAAATCTGGTGGGCAAGACTAAGTACGTTGCTTTCGACCCAAGATTTCATTAGGGTTCAGGTGCTTTTCAACGTGGACGGTGATACGTTACAATTATGAGAAGATTTAGAAAAGATGTTTCACTTGTCAAGTCAAAAGTTGTATTCCCTTTTATACAAAAGTTCCAGTTAATATTTGTATTATAATTATCATCATGCATAAGTGAATTGTTAGTAATTTTATATTTATGGTTAAAGAAAATACTCATACCTGAAAATTTAAATCGATCTAAGCTAAATTAAAAATTAGAATCAATAAAATAAAATTGAAAGTAAAATAAAGTCAATCAAAACAATGATATTTTTGTATTAACTTACTATATATAATTCTTTTAAATATATTCTAATGTCTTCTTGGTCATCTAGTAAAATTTTATATTGTCATTGTAAGATTTTTGAAATATTTTATGCATTTGTGATCATCTATATATTTTGGTTTACATTATCATTTTAGATTATCATTCTTATCATGTAATTAATGATAATGAAACCATTAATACATGCATCTTATAAACCACAAAAAAATTATATACATGTTGAAGAATATATTTCTGAATAATGATTGTGTGAATAATTGTTTATAAGAAAACATAATTTCTTAACTACAATTTTAAGGTGATAAATCTTAAAATAAATAATTATTTTATTATATGTTGTAATAAGATTGAAGAAGGTAATTAAGAAGTTCTTCTACCTTAGTTTTACCTATATGATATTTAATATTTTATATATATTGGAAACTTTATATAACCTTATAAACAAAACCCATCTCTTAAATTTTAAGTCATAAACAGTATAATAATAAATCATAAACTCAGATGTTATGGTATTCTTTTTGAAGATGGTATTCAAGCTATAGTATTTCAAACAATTTCTTTGGTGTTTTTGCATTTGAATTTGTAATTTTTCCTATGTGTACTTTATAATTATTTTCAAATTATTTGCTTCTCGATTTCTAGCAACAGTATAACCGTTTTATAAAAATTATCCATTATTGAATAATTTTGTTAATTTCTTATTTTAATAATATATTTTTATAATACCAATTTAACTAAAAATGAATTAGAAAAATATATTACATATTTAACAAAAATATGTTATAAGATGAAGTTGAAGCCTGATTTGTTTTTAACCAAACATATATAAAGATTTCTTAAAAACAAACATTTACCTAAAAGGATGAGAACGTATATATTAGGGTTTGTAGTAATAAAACCCATCAACTAAAGATGGATCGTAAAAAAAACACTCAACTAAAGATTTAGTGAAATAAACCCTCAACTTTAGTTCTATTAATGTTTGTCACCCTCCGTCACGGAATTTTAGACGGAGGGTGACATACGTTAACATCACTAAAGTTGAGGGGTTATTTTACTAAAATTTTAGTTGAGGGTTTTTGTTACGATCCATCTTTAGTTGAGGGGTTTTATTACTAAATGCGGTTAAATATTTTAAAATCTTTATTATCATTTATTCATTATTTAAGAATCTTAAAATTGATCTATAAACATTGAAAATAATTTATAGTTTTTATATATTACTTTATCAATTTTATAACCTATTAATAAAGTTTTCTCATTTAATACTTTTTATAAATTATTATTAAATTTTAATGATGATTTTATAAGATTAAAGATGTGATTATTCATCATACTACAAAAACATGAAGTAAATAAATAAAACAAGAAAAGCTTATTGATTAAAATGGTAGGAGTATAACATACTCGTTCATAAATTAAAAAGAAGAAAAATAATTCTACATTATTTCTTCTGAAATAGAAAAAAGTATGAATCAAATTGAAATTGTTTAAAGAGGAGAAAAAAGCCCTTGCCATATTTTAAGTAACAATGTTGATTTCTAAACTAATTAAAATCCCCAACACTATCTATAATTTTATATAACTTAAAAATCTTAAGTATTTGATATTTGACAGTATTAATATTAGAAAATTGTATGTATTTCCTCCTTTATAAAGCTTTATCGCTTTACTTAGTAATATCAAGAAAATCATGTATTATTCTATCCTAAGAAATAGCAGACAAAAGCTTATAAAAGCATCGTCAAACCTTATTAATAGTTTATAAAAATATTAAAATATTACTAAGCTTTATAAATAGGTTAAAAATTTGAAAAAGTAATATAAAAAAAATTATAAATTATTTTCAAGGTTTATAAATCAATTTTAAGATTCTTAAATAATAAATAAATGATAACAAATATTTTAAAATATTTAACCGCATTTAGTAATAAAACCCCTCAGCTAAAGATGAATCGTAACAAAAACTACCAACTAAAGATTTAGTGAAGTAAACCCCCAACTTTAGTTATGTTCACATATGTCACCCTCCATCTAAAATTCATGACGGAGGGTGACAAACATTAATGGAACTAAAGTTGAGGGTTTATTTCACTAAATCTTTAGTTGAGGGTTTTTTTTACAATCCATCTTTAGTTGAGGGGTTTTATTCCTAAAAACCCTATATATTAAAAGACCAAATAGTCTAAACGCAACAGTCATAATAAAAACTAATGGCGGTTCCAAATTGTTTTTATTATAATTAAAAATTAATTAAATAATCATCTATAAAAAATAGAGTTATTAATATTCAGAGGCAGTTCCATATTTTATTACATTATAAGGCTATTTTAGCTATTGAAATGGTTTTTTGCAACTACAAACCAACTATATTTATTGTTGAAACTAAATGGGTTTCATAATTATTAATGATATTTTTCTTCTCTTCCTATGACAGAGCAATCGCTGAGAAACTTTTTTAAAAAATTAATAATTTTATCCTCTATGGTGATAAAATCTTTGCGACGGTCAAAATTTCAATCAAGCCGACGAAGGATGTGGTGGCATCACGGCTTGGAAAACTAATGGGTAAATGTTTGGCTGATAAGAGCTATGGCAATTTGTATATAATCTGCCAAACCTCAGAAACTAAAACTTTTTTTTTCTTGGTTTTGGTGCTAATTGGTTAATATATATACAAAATTTATAAGTGCTAGAGGTAAAAAAATAAATCTATCTAATGACTATTGCATGATAAAAATAAATTGTGGCTCTGAAATATATCTGCAGAAAACCCAAGAAATCCTAGTACAAAGAAGATAAAATTATTACAAAATTGTCTCTCATTAAAAAAATCATAATTATGGACAATATTATGTACAACATAGGTTTTTGAACACCAAAATCAAATGATTATACAATTTCTATGTTTCTTCATTAAGAGGAATGTATCTTTTGTCCACTTTGATTTTTTGGTGGCTGAATCCAAACAAAGTATCAACGCTCACAAATCTATCAACAAAGGAAATTATGATATCTGATGATTCTATAAAAAATCACATGCATACTAATTCTTTTATAAAATCACATCTACACTAGTTCACATGTACACCCAATTCTTTTATTAAATCACATGTCCACATATAAAATGTTTATTTTGAAACTATTTGATGTGTACACTATAACATGTACACAAATTTTTTATTATCCACATGTACAATGACTCACATGTACAAAAATTAACTTGTACTATAATGCATAAACGTTATATATTGTTTCTCCAGCGAGAGGAATGTATCTTTTGCCCACTCTGATTTTTTTTGGTGCATGAATCCAAACAAATCATCGATTCTCACAAATCCATCAAGAAAGGAAGTTATGATATCTGATGATATTATAAACAATCATATGTACACTATTTCTTTTATAAAATCACATCTACACTAGTTTACATGTACACTAGCTCTTTTATAAAAATCACATGTACACTAGTTCTTTTATACACCGCACAAGTCATGATTTTTCTAAAAATCACATGAACACTAGATGTACACAAGTTTTAGACTAAAGTTTTATTTCAAAAATATATGTGTACATGTGAATTTCTTTCGAAAGTATATATGTTAAACATGCAAACACCTTTAGATGTGTTTAAAAGAATGAAAGCCTTCCAAGACCTAGCTTTCAATGTATAACCATGTGTGCCTGTGAAATATTTCCGTAAATCTCGTCCCATCGATTTCAATATGGAAGCATGCTTCCATGTAGAAAGATTACTTTTCCTGTAGAATGTGATTTTGTACACTCCATGTCGTGCATGCATGTACATAGAAGGTGATTAAATATGTGGTATCGTTATACACATATAGAAGGATTGACTATTGCTTGCTCAAAATGCCAAAATAGATAACAAAATAGATCAATAAAACTAAAGATAATGTATATGAAACTGATGACACATACCTCGAAGAGATACATTTGTAAGTTTTAATTTACATTTAAATAGCATTTGAATATACACACAAAATCTCGTTATCCACATGTACACTGGTGTATATTAGTATGCTATCCACCATATTAGTATGTGTTACCTCTCATGTGTACATAAATGAAAGTTCATATTTCAATGACTTTTATCATTTTATTTTATTACATTTTAATCATTTAGATTGTATATTAGGTCTATATGTTGCACTAATGTGTTCATTTGCATATTAGAGGTTTTGGAATGCACAACTGAAAGTTTGAGAATGAAAATTGAGGACTAATCTGCACATTTTAATACTTTGGGGCCAGAATAAAAATAATCAAAAGCCGACGGACCATTTCTAAAGATACACGAAAGGTCAGATTGCTACATTGAAATTATTGGGGGTAAATTTATGAAGCAAATCAATCAGATTGGAAATTTAAGGCATATGGGTGAAACAAAACAAAAGTTAAAGGACCAAAGATGAAAAAGACGAAACTCATCCATTGATGTTGCTCGGTCTATCATTTTGTCGGATCTCGTTGACGACGATGGCAAACCAGCAACAACAGAGCAGAGACATGGCGGTGAGGCTTAATTCTGACGACTGGGGTGAAGGCTGAAAGCACGACCCCGAGATGGAGTGGTCATGGGCTTGCGACGTGGAGAAGCCGATGTTGACGAGACATAATGAAGAGCAACGACCACCAGAGAAGAAAACAAATGTAACGGCTCAAAATTGTTGGTCGGCTGAGATATGGCAGCGTTTTCAGGACAACGAGAGAAGCTAGTTGCTATGGTTGAACCAATTTTCTTTGTTAACTACAGTGTTGTATACATCACCATTACACTAATATCAAAGATGTAGCTTGACATATTTAAAAAATAGAAAAAAAATAATATATATATTAAATAAGTATAATGTTTTTGGAAAGTGTAAACTGAAACATCAAATTTCATTTTACAAAAAATACAAAGCTTA
Source organism: Eruca vesicaria subsp. sativa (assembly GCA_932364175.1). Classification (NCBI taxonomy): domain Eukaryota; kingdom Viridiplantae; phylum Streptophyta; class Magnoliopsida; order Brassicales; family Brassicaceae; genus Eruca; species Eruca vesicaria. Next base: position 130,050 of record CAKOAT010061821.1, on the reverse strand, counting down.
CGAGAAGGAAGAAGATGAAGAGAGATACATCCATTTTGATAAATAAAATAATATTTCCATTCTTTCCAGTTACGTAATCTATACTATTATTTGCGAAGTGATTTTTCGCAACGGAGCTCTCACGTTAAAAGTTAGAATGACTAATAGCAATTATACCCTTACTGAATAAACTATATAAATTAACTAAAAATAAAAAAAGAATTTAATATTTATTTTATAGATTATTTGTTAAAATTAATAACAAGAAGAATTAATCAAATCTAAAATATAGATTTTATTTTATAAAGATAATTCTTATATATATTGTGTTGTTATCCAAAAATATCTTTTATAACAAAATTAAAATTCAAAAATTCATAAACAGAAAATACATAAATTAATATATTAAAATAAAAAACTAATTTATTATTTATTTTACTATATTATTTGTTAAAATTAATAACAAGAAGAATGAATCAAAATCTAAAATATAGATTTTATTTATAAAGATAATTCTTATATATATTGTGATGTTATCCAAAAATAGCTTTTATAAAAAAACTAAAATTCAAAACTTCATAAATTAATATATTAAAATAATTTTTATTTTAAAAAGTTAATTCTTATATATATATATATTGTGTTGTTATCCAAAAATATCTTTTATAAAAAAAAATTCAAAAATTCATAAACAGAAAATACATAAATTAATATATTAAAATATGAAAGGATAAATAAAAATATATATTTATAGTATTTTAGTTAGTAATACATTTACTATTAATTAGTAATTATAAAATTGCTAAGTCCGCATGTGCGGGCAAAACACCTAGTTAGTTAGAAAAGAAGGAAATATAATGAACTTAGTTTACAAAAAGTATTTTAGGAGTGAAAACTGATCCATTATGAAATAGAAAACATAAAATTGTCTCTAGATGTAATTCTTTCTAGAAAAAAATGCCGTCTTAGATTCTTTTTTAGTTGATGCAAGTCAAAAGTTATATTTCCTTTTATACTTATATACTATCAATTTTATTTTTGTTTGCTTTCCAATAAAAGTTATATTGTTCAATATATCAATACTAATGGTCCATCTGTGCTATACGTGGAATGTACGTATTTTTTATATTCTCTGTTAAGAATTTATTTATCAAATATAATCGTTAATATGCTAATCTAACTGTAAAATTTAATTTGCAGTTCACGTTATAGTTGTCTACTTGTGGCAAGTTTAAGTCACTGGATAAACGGTTAAGAATGAAAATCATTTTTAATAGTATTTTAGCTTTTATAGTTGTGATATAAAAAACCTTCAAGGTGGCAACCACTTACACTTTTGAACAGTACCGGTCACATTTTTAACTTGATGTACAAGTAAGGCAGATTGGAGGTTTAATATGCTAAATTTGCCAACTTGAGTGTTTAAAGTGCTTGTAAAATACTCTCAAGGTTTAAAGTGTAAGTGGTTGCCACCTTGAAGGTTTTTTATGCGATTTTCCCGTTTTTTATATATGGTAAAATGTAAAATTTTTTGAGCGAGTATTTTGATGGAAATCTAAATTTTTCCAAGCGAGTATTTTGATGGAAATAATATGTGAAATTTGCAACGATAATGTATTATTTAATGACAAAGAACGTAAACGGTGTGGTTTAAAAGGTCATAGTCTTGTAGACATTATTCTTTTGACCGCTTTGTATATGATTTGTGATAATTGCATAAAATTACGGATTTGTTAACGGGAAGGATGATATCTAATAAGATTTTTGTAAAAGGTTTTCGAGTAGAGAATTGCTTATTTACATTTATTTTGAAAGATAGATTTGAAAGAAGTTGTTGGTTTGTAGTGGGGGTCGCTGTTGAGTTATGTTAAATAATGAAATGATTTACTTAGAATCGTAATTTAATGGTAATATTGTAGGGTAGCGTATGTGAATTTTAGTTAAAGCATCAAACATCAAATTTAAGTATTACGAGCAAATTCATAATACTTAAATTTGAAACTTAAACATATTGTTGTTTGTGTTTATTTATTTATTTTCTAATACCATGATTATTCGGTTTAGAGAAACTCAAACATGCTACTATCGTGGATCTCTGATTTATATAATTAGTTTTTGATTTATATATATTATAAATATATTAACATAATCAAATTTCTTATTATATTTTGCTTTTAAAATATGATGTATTTTTAGTTTATGATGTAAATTTATGTACTTTTCATTTTTGTACACATGTAAATCTTAAAAAATATTAATAACATTTTATAGTTATTTAAAATATATATTTAAATATCAAAATCACTAAAATTAGTGAGGTGATATATATGAAGATGATATGATATTTATTATTGAGTTTATCTATCTTTTATACTTTTAAAATTTTACAATTATATATGTATAACTAAATTAATTAATATTTTTATTTTATAGAAATGTGTATGAAATTATTTATGATTATAAATATTATAACTAATTTGTGTTAAAGACATGATTAATTATAAAAATATTTACGAACAATTTAATTTAATGTAGTGTTAATATTTTCAGTCCAAATATGAAGATGTAGATTTCATAATTTCAAACTTATGAGGATATTTAGCAGTCTATTTTTATTTTTTAATAATTTTTAAAATGTAATAATATGTAGTGAGGTTTTTTTTTACATAATAAATTAGTTGTATTAGTTAAGAATTTTAATTATGATTACTATCATGAGCGTATCCAAACTAAGCTAATAAATTATAGATACATAGAAAAGAGGTTATAAATACATAGTTGTTAAAAAAGAATCTCATAGTTACAAAACTAAGTAAGCTCATCCCGAATTTTCAGCAACCGGACTTGGACGGTTGTGCTACAATGTACGGCTTCAAGTTAGTGAGCGGATGAGAAGAGTTTGTCATTTTAGACTGATGAATTTGTGAAATTTACAATGATTTAGAAGAAAAATGTGATGAACTACACATAATAGAAGCCACTTATTTACAAGTGTTGTTCCGCAAGCTTTTACATTAGAGCTCGGCGATTAAAGCAACAAACACAGCTACATGTTATATAAATTAGAGAACAAAATAAAGAATTCAATCCATAAGACTAAACACTTTCTCCGTACCTTATATGGAAGCATTTAGTGTCTTGTTTGTTTACAAAACAATAGTATAATGAATGTCAAACTTAGAAAGGATTGTGAAAGTTCCCTAAATAACAATAAGAAACATAGAGATAGAACTCGCGAATAAACCTATTCCCCCATAGATTGGGTTTTGTGCAGTTTCTATATATCTCTAGAAAGTCTAATCATTTCAACTAGGCCTGGGATTCCGACCCGAACCGAACGGTCCGACCCGAACCGAACCGAACATTAGGGCATTCGGTTATTGTTCGGTTATCAAGAGGAAACCGATCGGAAGGTGTTACAAAAAATGTTCGTTTATTGCCTCGGTTCGGTTCATGATATCCGACCGGTTAACCGAAATTTAACCTACATATATATATCCTTGTTAACTAAATTGTCGGCTTAACCTAAAACACAGTTTTTTTTTTCTTTTCTCTCAAGCGTCTCTGCGGCGTCGGATCTCAACCCTAGTAACCTCGTCTTATTCGGCTGATTCTCACATCTTCCCGACCATGAGGTAGGTTCTTCACTCTCCTTGTAGTTTTGAGTTTGTGACTGATTTCAATACCCTCTCTCTTTCTAACCTTAATTTTTCATCATATTATAGATGTCAGTCAGGTTGTGAAACAATGATAAGCTACTTGGATTGGATAAGGCATTGAATCAAGAGAATCTGGTAGAAAGAAAAGACCGGCTTTATTTTTCAGTATGTAGAGAATTTGCAAATTCCATGAGAATCTCACAGTTAAAGGTAATGGTCTTCTGTCTTTTATCTGCATTTTGTGTCTTTTGTACTTTGTTGTTCTGTTTTTTCACTAATTTTCTGAGTTCAATAAGTTGCAGGTTGGAGTGCAAGCATCATCGTGACTTTTCTTGTTGTTTTGTTTGGCCACCCTTTTTATTTTCTTGGACAGTTTTGAGTCATAGATTTATAGATTCAGAATGTTGGATCTTTCTTCGATGATTGGGAAAGGATGACCAAAAAAAAAAATTAGATATGTGTTGGTTTTGCTGATAAAATTCTGATTTTTCTGGTCATAACCGAAAAATCCAAAATAACCAAAAACCCAAAGATAACCGAGTGTAACAAAAAAAATGGGTTTGGTGAATATGATAAAAAACTCGGTTATTTTCGGAAATAAATTGAAAACCAAAAATAACCGACTTCCGAACCGATCTGAACCGAATTTAATTTCGGTTTTCTTCGGAATTAGTTTTCAAAATTTTGGTTAACCAAAAACCGACGGTTCGGTTCGGTTTCAGAAAACCGAACTCGCAGGGCTAATTTAAACAAACACCAACAAACATGTTAGATGTTAGGAATAAAGGATGATGGTAAGGGTTTGGCTCAACCAAGTATCTCCATTTCTGATCGTATGTACCTGACTTCAGTGGCGGAGCTAGACTTCTACTTCATAAGGGTCATAATAATTTTATCACAGGTAGAATGGTCATACAGCAAAACCTCTATAAATTAATAATATTGGGACTTTAAAATTTTATTAATTTATAGAGATATTAATTTAGAAAACTTTCCTTATTTAGATTTTTTATTCTAAAATAAATTTATTCTAAAATAAGAAAAATATTTGATTTTACTATATAATTATTAATTATTATTTTTAAAAAACTTGACATTTATATCAATTTTATTATATTATTTTGTGTGTATAATATATTTTGCATAGAATCTAAATTTGGTTTAAGACATAATATTACCAAATATCATCAAAAATGTAATAAGTGTTAAGAAAATATAAAGAGAATTCCATTATGAATATAAAAAAATCAATATAATGATATGTTTTTACTTATATAAAATGTGTATACATATAATTATTAATTTATAATTTTAATGGGAACATATATTTACATAGAGTTTTCTAAAAAAAATATTATCTTATTATTTTATCGATTTGTGTCAAATTTTGAACCGGCCCAAGTTGGGACCGACAAAATTTATTAATTTATCGAGTATTAATTTATAGAGGTTTGAGTATTGAACTCAACACTTAGGGGTCAAAAAGAGAATTTCTAACCACTTTACCACAACGAAGACACTTTATGTCAGCCTAAATGTTCAATTTTAAATATTCCACAAGGGTCGGTTGACCACCCTACTCACAATGTGGCTCCGCTGAGTCTCGAAATCAAACATTAAAAAATTTGTTCAATACGCACCGCTGATGCAAAAGCAAAAAACTTGTTTCAAATAAAATGGACATCATTGTTTGACAAACCAATACAAATTCTATAAGAGCAGTAGTGTCCATCAATTTATTCGATCAGGTTTCTGTAGATAACCTTAAGTACACAATCTAAATCGCAAAATATGAATCCAGAACATTGGAACACTATTTGGTATGGACAACGCCTTTCACAGAGACTGCAGATAGGTCGAGACATACAATGATTGTTGCGCAGAACATCTATGTTTACACCAGTGGGCTGGATGAACAATAAACCGGGCTTCATATATGCATCACACCCAATCAGACAATGAATATGTAACGTGATAGAACAAGACTCATCACAAGTATAAAACTCAATGTTTGGAGTTATTTTTCCCTCGCAAGCTTCACACCAATTCGTCATGGTACTTGTCTCCTTCCAATAGGAAAGTGTGAACATATGCTTGTCGTGCTTATACCTCACCTTTTGAGGTATAGTAGCACACATGAAACACAAAGAAAAGTCGCACTCAATGCAATTGAATGTATCCAAGCAAACATTATGATAACACATAAAAAATGCACATTTTCTCCGCTCTCCTGGTTTAGATGTTAGAAATAAAGGATGCATATGACTTCCATGTATTAATGGCTCAGAAATTGTGGCGCACGGAATGTGTAGCTTAAAATTACATCCTTCTTTACCACACTCATAGAAGAATCCAGTTATGCAACACGAACAAGCTGAACATGTGTTATACATGTTGATTCTATCACCAGTTTGAGTCACTAAAGTGAGCTGATGTGGATGTATCGGGTGATGTATTTTGCGAGAAAGATTTGCACATTCTTCATGGAGTATGAATTCGCATTGCATACAAGAATAGAAGTTACCGAAATAGATTGGCCTGATGCATGCTTCACATATCCTATCCTCGTCATAATCTCTGTCCGCATTCTCATCCAGTCTCAAGTGATGTTGTTGATGGCTGAAATGCAGTATGATTCCATCACCAGTCCTCAGAAAAGGCTCAACTCCTTCTTCATCTTCATCTGGTGTGCCCTCAAGTTCTTGACCATCCCATATGTTGCTCTGCGTGGCACATTTGGAATGAGCAGCATAGGAACAACCGTTACGGGTGCAAGAATAGCCACCGTAATCATTGTGGATCTTCTTCCGACAAACACCACAAGACCAATCTCCATGGTCGAAAGAAGGGGTAAAAGAGAGACGGTGGTGGTGGCGAGATATCCTTATAACACGTGGTAAGTTGAGACAACTCTGATGAGCCACAAAGTCACATGGTGGGCATATATAGAAAGGACAATCTGAATGGGGCAAGGCACATAGGTTGCAACATAAGGAAGTCAGTCTTGGAAACAGAGCAAGGGAATGCGCATGCCACTGTGGATGATGTACAAAGAAGACTGGTTCCGTCTCCACACAAGTTATATTGATAGCAACATCACAAGCGGAGCAATAATAAAATATCCGTTTGAGACCTTCAATACAGCAATAACATTGTCTGTATTTGTCTCTGGAGGACCTCCAGTAGACAAGCTGTAGAGAATGTCTTGGATGTAGAGGGTGTTTAACCTCAACTGGCGCCTTGTTAGAGTTGGCATGCTTCCTCCCTCTGCAATTCCTGCAGAAGAAAAACTGTGTGATCTCTTCTTCTCCTCTTGTTAACCTTAATACCTTTTGGTCTTTGAGGTTACAGTTCCCATCTTCTTCCTTCTTCCACGGCTGTTTCTTTGTCACACAGAAATTTCCTCTCACAAGGATTACTTCGAACTGAGGGAATAAGGAGATCAGCTGCTCCGGGACACCCTCTGCCTCTGCATCCGGCTCCAAATCCCATTCAGTATAATCGGTGACAGAGAATAACCTATCTAGGAGTGACCCTAGCTCCGACTTCAAGTCCATTTTGTGGAAACAAGTGGTTATTTGACTGACAACTCTCGAGAGTTCTGGATCCGGATGTGCAGATCTGATGAGAGAGATCATTTGAGTCGCGAGTGACACGAGCTCCTGATCCGGTTCCGAAACCGAGGTAGACCGGGCCAGAGAGATTATTTGAGAGATGAGAGATATGACATCTGACTTTTTCGGCTGCGATTCCAAATCCACAGAGCTGACGGTAGAGATCATTTGCGTAATGATTGAGATGAGCGATATGAGTCCCTCCCTCGGATTCAAATCCGTACGTCTTCTGGTATGGATTAGTTGAGATATTAGTGTTATGAGCTCCGACTCCATAGAACTGATGAAAAAGATTAGGATTTGAGTTGATGAAAATGGTCCGAAGAAAAAGAGAGAGATAGTAATCGAGTAACTAAAGGCTCACGCTAGCTTCCTTTCTATTTTAACATCCAATCTACTCTCTCCCTTTCAAAGTGCAATAGATTTCTTATAAAACAAACATTTACTTAAGAAGATGAGAACGTTTTATATATTAAAAAGACCAAATAATTTTAAAACATTTAAATGGAGCGAGTACACTTTACAGGCTGTCTAAACACAACGGTCATAATAGAAACCATTGGCGGGTCCAAATTGTTTTTTTATACTTAAATAATAATTAAAGTAATAACCTGCACAAAAAGGCACCGATTCATAGTATAATAGATCACTAGGTGATTTTCCCGTGCTCATGCACGGGTACGAATATTCATAAAAATAAAATTTTATAAGAATTGATTGATATTTACTTTTACTTTTGAATCAATTTCTATGTATAATTTATATTAATAAATATTATATTATTCTAATTATACATATGACTTTGGATATGTTATTGTCGATTTAATTATTTTTTTGTATCAATAGTCGGTTTGGTTATCAATTTGATATATTGGATAATATCTATTTTTCGAGTTCAGCTATAATGTTTTTTTTCTAAATATAATAAAATTTTGTTAATTTTCTTATTTTCATTTCGGTTGGTTATTGTCTTAGATATGTAAATATATTCTTAGATATGTAAATATACGATGGTTTAATTATGTATAACTTAATATATATTCTGCTTAAAGTGAAATATATAATAAGCTAAAGTGTTTGATTCAAAATTACATAGATGAATATAATAATAATATTTTGAAGTCTCGGCATATATATAAATTCTACAAAAGAATTAAATTGTAATTGGTTAATATTTTATTTTTTTATTTTTAATATACTTTGAATCAACCTCTAGTTTATATGTACAAAATTAAATATATTATTATTATTATAATAAATTATATTTTCTTATTTTATTTGGATGTTTAATTTTGGATATAAATTAGATTAGTCGAGTCATTCATTTTGTGAGTATATTGAGTTAAATATATTTTTAAATTAAAATTGACGCATAATTACTTTTTATTTTAGTTGAGTCAAATCAAATTAGTTTTAAACTTTTATGTATCGCTTAAATATACATGTATTTTCAGAATATTTATTTACTCTTTATTTTAGTTAAGTCAAATCAAATTAGTTTTATTTATCGCTTAAATATACATGTATTTTCATAATATTTATCAAATTATATGTCAATTTCTAAAAAAAATATTAGAATATAAAGTGTCACTGATAAATTTTTGCATATTCATGAATATATATATTTTTATTATTTTGAAAATATATTTTAAGTTATTTAAAAATATATATTAATGGGGTATTACTATTTTGTGAACTTTTCTTTTTAATAAAGTCATATTATGTATATATTAATGAGGGTATTACTATTTTGTGAACTTTACATTTTTAATAAAGTCATATTATATACATAAAATTTCGTTTTTAAATTTATTTTAAAATTATAGAAATATTTCCTTTTTATTATATATGTTATTTGGAAAAAGATAAAAAAAAATTTAATAAAAAATTTAATAATAATCTTAAAATCTAACAATTCATTAAGGGTATCTATGTAATCAACCATCGCGAGAGTTAACGTGAGCGCGACACGTAAGAAACTGACTTCTCAAATAATATTATAGAGATATTATATAAAATTTACTTTTTCAAAGTTTCAATTAACACGATTGTGACTCATGTTAATTATATATTTAAAATTATAAAATATGTTAAATTATCTTATAATTAAAAATATATATATATTTAGATAATAACAAAAAAATAAAAATTTTATTAAAAATAATAAGAAATATTATTTAAGAGTAATTTTTCAGTTTTAAAATCCTTAACAAAATATTTTGACAAATAAATATGTGATAATAATTTTTGTTTTAATATTGTGACATATATCAAAATATCTCATGATTACAAATATATAGACTAAGATTAAAAAAAAACGAATTTGATTTTTTTTTTTAAATTGTTAAAAAGTAAAAAAAAAAAAAAGTAAAGAGTGTTTAAATGTAGTTTTCTATTTTACAATTTTTAAAAGGAATACCAATTTTCATTTTCTAAAATTCTAAAGAATAGATAATTATAAAAGATGATTAGATAATAATTTTCCTTTTAAAAATTTTCATGTGTTAAAATATCTCATAAGATATATAATAAGATATTAAAAATGAATTTTTGTTTTTAAACAAAAATAAATTTGCAAAATGATTTATTCAATACTATTTTTTCTTTTCTTAAATCATAAAGGAAAGATAAATGTAAAAAATATTTGATAGTAATTATTTGATAGTAAGTATATTTTTCTAAAATCTTAAATAAGAAAATTGTAAAAGAGGGTTTAACAGTAGTTTTCTTTTTTTTTTCCAAATCCTATAACAAAAAATATTTGTAGGATAATTATTTCAAATATTTTTTATGAATAATCAAATTTTCTAACTAGTTTATTTTCTAATTAAAAATCTTAAAGCAAAAGGAATTACATTATTTACAAACATATATAAGTCTCCCATATTTTGTTACTTCTCATATTTTGTCACCAAACATGATGAGAGATACAAAAAAAAATAGGGGTTTTTGCAAAACCAACCTAAAATTTCAAGTCAAACACAAAACCAACCTCTTTTTTTTTGTCCATTACTATTCACTCTTAAAAAACCTAAACTCTCCTCATGTTTCCACTTATTTACCAAATTGCCATTATTTTTAAATCTGATTTTATTTTCGAAAATTATTAAAAACATATTACACCCTAAACATTTCTCCTTATTTACCATAATGCCATTGTCATCAATATTTGCAACCACCCAAAACCACCATTGATGAGCTCTTTAAGCTTGTGTTTATGAAATTTCAACCACTTATTTCACTTTCTAAACAAACAATACTTCATTTCCTCTCATTTCCTCTCTATTTTCATCTAAACAATCCTCATAACTCTC
>CAKOAT010061821.1:14418-112935 GCA_932364175.1 Eruca vesicaria subsp. sativa | reverse complement strand
GACTAAATAATAAGTCTACATTAGTTTACACAGTAGACGTTAATGTAAGTCTACCTAGTTGTAGACTTCTTTCTTAAAGTGTAGACCTACGAAGGACAGAATCGTAAAATATACTGCACGTTTTTTGTTTGTTCATAAGGGTTAAATAGTAGTTTTAACACCCCTTTAGGTTGGGTTTGCAATTGATTGAATAAGGGGTTCACCTTTAGGGTTAAAATGAATATTTGGGTTGGTTTTGGCAATTCCCCAAAAAAATATTAGTGAGTTTTTATGCATGATTTTTGGTGTCACATATTACACATACTAGATCCTTTCTCCGCGCTACGCGCGGATTATATTATTTAATATTTTATTTCATTAAAAGTATTTTTATATTATTATGTTCATTGAATTGTTTAAGTTTATATTTAATTTAATAAGATATATGTACTTTTATTAATTTATTATTGAAACAAATCCATGAAAATACATCAACTAAATATCATTAAGCATTTTAATATCTAACTTTTTTTCTTATCCAATTTCATAACTAAATTAATTATTTCATTATTTTAAAACTGCACATTTTAATATCCAAACTATTTATAAGTTCGAATGAAAATTTTAAAAAGCTTCAAAATTGATCACAATAAATTTCAAAATTTCTATTTTTTGTTTTAAGCTATAGGAATAAAGTTTCTAAACTGTGGATAATATTTAAAACTATATTATTAGTTGTAGTTTACATTTAAAATTTAGTTTCTTTCTGAAGTTTTAAATTAATTAATATATTTATTTAAATAATTTTAAATTTAATATATTATCCACAACTTAGTTACTTTATTCCTAAATTTGAAATTAAATATGAAAATTTTCAGATTTATTTTTATTTAAAAGTTTTGTTTAGAATTTATATAAATTTTTGATTAAAATGAACATAAGTTGGGTAGTAAAATGAGCACATATATTAAAATGAGAAAAATAGATTACTTATACCTTATTCTACCTGAAATTAATTAAAAACTATCGAATGTAGTTAGGTCAACTTTTTGTTATTTTATTAATTTCAAATAATTTTTCTAATTTAGATTAGTTACCATTTCTAATTATATACTTTTGTATATTTAATTATACTGTTGAAGTGATAGTTCCTTATTTGGGTCATTATGATTTGATATAAATAGTTATTTTAATATAGTATTGTATAATTAGATACAAAAAAAAATAGTACGTGTAAGAATTTAAATAATGTAGACATGTTTTTCTTCTTTTGTTTTTTTTCTTCGTCCCATGTTAATATTTATAGGTATATAAACATTTGGTTCGTCGTTTGGCTATGGTTCAGTTTTTATTTTTTTAGTTCCAGAGATATATGACATGTTTGGTTATTTATAAATTCAGTTTGGTTTTCGTTTCGTTTATTTGGTGTCCGGAAAATGTATCCACATCTATACAATATGTTATATAAAAATATAAAAATATATTTTTTAATTCTAAAATAAATCCATATTTTAAAAGCATAGATCAAAATCTAGTATACATAGGAAACTTTTTTTGTTGTCAAAAATATAGGTATAAACTTATTTCATACCTTTTTATTTAATGACCGAAATAAAATATTGACTGATTTTAAGGTGATACCTAACCTTTCTGTTAAATAATTTTTTTTTGTCTTTGACATTGTCAAATAGTTATATTAAACATTGCATATATATAATTAGATGATATACCAAAATGTTTTATTTATAACTGAGACCATGGGAACAGAATAGATGTTAAATACATTACTTGAAACGTTGGCATCATTTTGCTACATACGAATTATATTTATATTTTATATTAAGTATTTTATTGGTCTTTAACATATATTTTAATAATGTTCTGAATTGTAATGTATTTATGATTATTTTTTAAATTATGTATTTTTTTCTTATTGTGTACTTTTCTTACATATGTTTTAGATTAAATATTATTAGCATGTACTTTGAAAACATGCCTTAATTACTAAAGTTAAGTTGTACCAAATAAAATTATGTAGTTATTAAATTAAATCTATTTAAAATATAAATTAAATATAATATAGATTTTTAATTGATATCTATTTTGTTGTGTTCGTTAATTGTTATAGTTAATAATCCACATCTACATATTTTTAATAAAAAATCATGAGAAACTAACATATTTTTTTAATGTTGGTGGGGAAAATAACCTAACACGTGATAATAACTAAATATGAATACATGATATCAAATGTGCCAAAAAATATCCTGAAAAACTAACATAAATCAAAATCTAAAGTAGATTATCTGAAGTCTTTACTATATAGTACACAAAGCAATTCTCCTAAAATGTCCACCTTTTTCTGCACCAACATGATTTGGGAAAAGTGTTAAGCCAAGCTCTTCGCAGTTTTGAAGAACTGAGCCATGGCTTTTTTTGACGTCCCTACGAACACACGTGTGCTAGGTTGAGTATAAGCCTTCTGGTCCAGTAATCTTTACCAGTCTGACATACATTTTCTTTCAGCTTCTTGAATTTAATATAAAGCATTTCTACTTTCACCTCAATAAAGTAAACTACCCACCTATGATTTTTTGAATCTCTTCAGCTAAAGCATGAAGAGAATAGAACAGGTAAGCTGGATCAACATTTCCCTGCACTCTAACATCTCTCCTCAAGCGACTCCTTCCATCAGCCATATCTACAATCCAGTCAAGTCCAAAAACATCAGCTCCAGTTCCTTTCACCCTGCTCAAGAAGGCCACATATTCTCTTTACGGCATGAATGATCTTGCAAACCCAAAAGAGGAAGAGAAAACGTTAAAACACCAAAAGAGAATCTTTCCAAGCCTCAAAATGGAAAAGTAAATTTGCCTCGACATTGATTACTTATTAGTGACACTTGAGTAATTAGATTGTATAAATCAAGGTGACACTTTAGTAATTCAGGGTGGACCCAAAACCTGAAAAAATCATTCAAAGAGCAAAATGAGACAACAACACACAACAATCAAGAAACAAAACAACCTTTTAAAGAACTCCTGCTAAACCTTGTCGAAAGCAAAACATCTATCAATGTGCTTTCCAGCAATACTCTGAGTAGCAGCAACTTCTCTACGATGCTCGTTACATGATATCACCACCGGTGTAAGTAAACTTGCCTACTCCTCGATCAATGGCCTAAATGAGAAAGATTCAAAGTAAAAACCCCAAACATAAGAGAGCAAGCAAAAGCTAAAAGAAGCTTTACCTGCAACGGAGTATGACCTGGACATTGATACCCTTTTCTTTATCATTCCTATTGGTTGAGTCAGAAGAAGATCTGGATTCTCTGGCGGATTTATCACCTGATCGTGGTGTCTGAGCTGGAGAGAGAGATGCAACACCACCACCTCTTCTTTGCTGCTGCTGCATCGAATCTGATCTGCTGAAATTGTCTACCATTTAGCTCCTCCCCCTGCACAAACAAATGCCATCGCATCAACTCAGAAGCTAAAGTTACAAAAAAATTTAAACTAAAAATCCTAAGAAAGTTCGCGGCTTTGATCCAAAGTTAGCAACTTTAGTGACTCAATCGAACGTTATGCGAGACGCCCAATTCATAATTCAACATTTAATTCAAACATCCACACACACACAAAGAACAAACTGCTATATATATATGCACAGAACATCTCACCATTCTGAAACACAATCTTCGCAAAATATGTGCTTGCATCCAAGAAGAATTGGTGTGTGCATCTTCTCCTGGCATATGGCACACAGGTCGCCCGCAGCATTCACCTGCACATGTCTCTTGCTTGTTTAGGCTTAGAATATTAAAGAGGCATTAGCTATATATTTGAATCTTCTAAAACACTACCTTCTCTGCAGTTGCATACGATCTATGGACCATAATGCACCTCTTTACGTGACAAAGACTTTACCATCAGCCAGCTACTACTACTTCCAGAAAATAATAATAAAAGAAGGTGATGAAATTCTGGAGAAACACTTACTTTCTCAACTACAGAAGTGAGCTTGAAAGTCAGGTACAGTCCTGTCATAAGAGAGGAGAAGAGGCTTCCATAATCCTTGTTCAAGAAGAAACAGTACCATACAAGGGTAGGCAGCAAAGAGCGGTACAAAAGCATCAAATATTCAACCAAAGTTAGCAATTGACCCTTCAATTAAAGAGAAAGTAAAATAACCAAATTATGATCGCTTACCAAAATATATATCACACAGTAAGCTTAAAGTGAATAAAGCTCAAAGGGACAAAGAAGAACCCGAGGTCTTAGGGTGAATATGGAGAAACAGTGACAATGTAAAACTCGAGGTCTAAGGGTGAAACTTGACCCACCTGAGAATACTGAGAAAGTGGCCATTGAGTCTTAGCTCGCTTCTTCCCCACATTCGGCTTCTCACCATCCGTCAACACTTCACCTAAATACACAAAAACATTAGAAATGATAACTAATCAAACAAAATCGTGAGATAGACTTAATCAGACAAAATCGTGAGACAGACACCAAACTTGCTATTGTAAGTGTCTCCAAGACATCGGCTTCAGGTTTTTCTCGCCTTCAGGAGAGATCTCCATCACAGGGACATCAGTTCAAACATGCTTCTCCGCATACATAGCTTGCGGATCAGGGGATCCAATCTCTGGCCCTCCAGATTCCGATCCAGGATCCGAAACCGGTCCTTGATTCTCAAACGGAACCTCTCTCGCCGACGAATATCCCATCAGTTCCACCGTCGCCCCCTAAGTTTAAAAAAAAATCAAGAATCAGATTCGAAACCAAAAAAAAAAGGAACTCAGATTCATATCGATCTTAACCTTGACTTTAGATCTCTTGATTGGTTCGTATTGTGTGGATGTAACGGTTGATAGATTAGTTTAGGAAGGCTGGAGATATTAGGGTTGATTAAGAGTTGAACACTGACGGAGGGGAAGAGGTGGGTTTGATTACTGGGAGAACGGAAGAGAAATATGCTCAACTCAAACGGAGGAAGTCCAAGGGTGAGAGAAGTTGATGACTCTCTATGTTACTCCGCGATAAAAAATGAAATCAAAAAAAGAATCGGACTGAAAAAACCGTATGCTGTAATAAGCCAGACCAAGTCAATTTGATTTATCAGAGACAAAGTGGAATGATGTGGCTTTTTTAAGCAATCCTATTGGCTAAATATTTATGCACACGTGGACACCTCCAAATGCTTTCATTTGCAACTTTTAATCATAGTAGATAACTAGATCTCCTGATTTTCGCAATTCCTTTCTATTTAAACTGATGCTGATTTTTGTTGTTGTCATAAGTTTCATGCTGCCATACGTTTTCCTTTTAGAAACAAGTAATTAACAATTATTTAACAGTAAAAAATAAGAGTGATTAATTGTAGTTTTTTTTTTTACAAATCCTAAAAAAAACAAAACATGTATTTTCCCTTTTATTTTAAAATCCTAAACAAAAATAAATCCTTTTAGGAAATCCTAAAGAAAAGATAATTGTAACAAAATAGTTGATAGTAATGACTTTTTCTAAAATCTTAAACATTGAGAAAAATGTATAATAATGTTTAATAGTATTTTTTTTCAAATCCTAAACAAAAATTAATTGTAGAATAATTCTTCCAAATATTTTTATAAACAACTTTCCAATTTAAATAATTAATTTCTATATTAAAATCATAAACCAAAAGAAGCTGCAACTATTCACACCTATATATATATATATATATATATATATATATGTGACTAATTTTTTCTTCTATTTTGTCACTTCTCATTTTTTGTCACCAGATATAATAAGAGACAAGAAAAATATTAGGCGAATTTTTTTTTCCATAGTCTTTCACATTGCAAGTCATGCTATTAAAGAATTTAAATCAGTGAGAATGACTTTACAATGGAACAAGGTTGCTAATAACACACCTAGAAACAAGATTATTGAAGCCGAAATTCCAAAACTTAGTTGAAAATGAGTTATTATTCCTAGAATAAATCTCATACCAACAAAGCAAAATTGCATTTCAAACTGAAAAGACGTCAAATCCCTATACGAGTCTATGCAATGACTATCAACAAGAGCCAAAGTTATTGTTTAAACAAAGTTGGTCTATTGCTAATTCTATTTCTCTCACGGACAATTGTACGTCGTCCTATCAAAAATCACTATAACTGTAGGTTCTATATTTGCTAATTCTTTTTCTCTCACGGACAATTGTAAGTCGTCCTATCAAGAATCACTATAACTGTAGGTTTCAAATTCTTAAAGTAGCCAGCCTAAAAGTGTAACGACGATATTATTCTACAAAATATTGTATATCAAAAAGTTTCTATAATATATATATATATATATATATATAAAGAAAGGTTAAAGTTGCACTATCTTATATATTAAAACAGAAATCATGACTTGACTTCATGTGTGATTTTTTAAAAAATGGACTATTAATAGAAAGTTATGTTACATTAACTCTCTAATAATCTTATATTATATCTTATGAAAAATCATATTTATAATAACAAGGATACGCTTAACAATTTGGTTTGGTAAATTATCCCACACTTTCCAACTTAGTCATGCAAAATATGTCAATAGATATAAATTTATGAATCTTCTATTATTTATAAGGAAATATGTCAATAATAGTTAAATGCATCCACAATATATTAACAAAAATCACAGATTAGTAATATGAAATATTTATATACCCTAACAAAATTTACACGCTATATATACTAGATAAATTTATTTCGAAGTAAATTTTTATAATTATATTTTTTTAAAAAGAAATGGTTTAAAAATTTCTTTTTAATAAAATTCTTTATAATATTAATTTATGAATCTATAAATTTATTTTTTAGCAAAAATTTCTTCGAATTTTATATTATCTTTTCAAATTAAAGCATACTAATATTTAATCAAGCTCTATTTATATTACTTTATCTAAAAATGAAATACTAATCTAACAAACAATAAAATATAGAAGAAGAAACAAACACATGTTTGAAAAACATGTATAATATAGAAAATTTAAACAATCTATTTGATTAAAATACGTATTATATAATATTATTATGTTTGAAAAACATTTACTATACATATCGTAAATATGTGATTACTATAATATATATCAATTTACAAATGAAAACAAAATATTTATATAAGCTATAAACGAAAACAAACACCCGTGCGGTTGCACGGATCAAAATCTAATTGATGTTAAAGTAAACAAATTTGATGTTTAGCAATATATTTGATCTTTAGCTGACTAACAATAATATTTGAATTGTATTGTTTTCAATTTTTCTTAAACAATATAAAAATATACAGAGTTTTCAGTTAACTACAATTAATATTATTTTGAAAAAGTAATTAAAAATAAAGTATTTATTAAAAATAAGAAAAATTCATATACTATTGTAATAAACCATGGTTATTAAAAAAGAATTACTAATCAAAGTTTACCAAGAAGACATATATATTATTTAATACTAAAATAAGTTTTACATTAATATATACCAAAAATTCAAGAACTAATGCAAAATATGTATATTCATTATTTTATATGCTTTTGTAAAATTAAACATCAAATAAAATCTATATAACACATGGATTCTTATCTAGTTTCTTATAAAACAAACATTTACCTAAAAAGATGAGAACAATTCATATAAAAAGACCAAATAGTTTTAAAACATTTAAAGTGAGGGAGTACACTTTACAGGTTGTCTAAACGCAACGGTCATAATAAAAACTTATCGCGGCTCCAGATTGTTTTTATTATGATTAAATAACAATTAAAATAATCACCGATAGAAAAAGGCGCCGTCTCAGATTCTTTTTGAATAGATGCAAGTCGAAAAAGAAAATATATCACTCAAAGGCAGTTTTGAGTTCTTTATTTCAAGAAAAGACAGTTTCTGCTCCTAGAGCAGTTTTTCTAACTTATTCTATCTGTTTTCAACCAAACCAACTAAAAAGTCTAAAGTAATAGGACCCACTTCTCTTTCATCTTCCCCTCTTCTTATTTTCGTTCTCGTATTTTGTTATGCATTTTTTCATGAGATGGTCAAATCAAAAAGTCTCTTCTATATTACAAAACGAAATCACCACATTTATGGCTTTTCTCAAGCTTCAGTGGAGGATCTGTTTTCGCCTAAAAACCAGTTCAACCGGAATCCCATCGCTGACATGGTCCTCTGCCATGACGAACTCGTGCTTGGGCTCATCAGATTCATATGTAAATCTCTGATTCCATTTTTATACGATTCTAAAAAATTAGTTCATGCCCCAACTCGAAGCTATACTGAAGATCAAGTCGTCTGTGTCGTAACTCTCCTGCATGTGTTCAAAAACGCAGCAGTAATGGTCATAAATCAAGGAATAAACACTTACCGGACATGAACAAAAAGTGTTGTTTATAATCAGTTAAAACTCAATTTAAAAAAAAAAAGTTATTTCTTTAATTTATTTTGGTTAATCTAAACGAGATTTGTAAGTTTTTGTGTTAAAACCGCAAAGAAAATGATGATAAAGTGAAAAGAAACTAATGGCAGCTTGAATTGAAAGTTGCAGAGTTTTCTGTAACCTAAAAAGAAGAAGACAAGTTATTTACAAAATTGCGACTCATTAAAGACATGTTGCATAGTGATTGTGGACTTTAACAATGTGTACACTATTGTGGCGATATCAATTTGTACACTATTGTACCGATATTCGTGTACACCGTTGTAAATGGTATTTGTGTACATCAAATTAATGATATTTAATCCATCTTCTCGTGTACACTATTGTAACGATATCTATGTACATCGTTGTACATGTGTACGATAAATATGATAGTGTACATATATAAAACAACCAGAAATGAATCAAGCTAATACCTACCATGAATCTAACATGAAAACACACACATAACACATACACTAATTAGAAACTCTTAAACAAGGTGTGAAAGATGATATATGGGTTCAGTCAGATTTCAAAGATGCCCTGACACTGCATGTACATGGGAAGAAGGAAAAACAATTCACATATACATTGTGTTAACATTATCGTGAGTTTGTGAAATCGTAAAAGCTTAGTTATTGTGGTTGGAAACCTACAAAAATGTCAAAAATGTGTACACTCTCACTTTGATGCATAACACGAAATTAGGTGTACACATGTATAATTTAAATGTAATGTACACACGATTGTCGACCAGAAACTCTAATCTACGCCTTTGGTTTACATGTACATATGTGTTATATTTGTTTCTTATAGTTAAAAATCATAGAACATACATATACAAAAAAACTAGTCATATGTACATAGATATAAGATACCAAAATATACACATGTATATCAACATGTACATACAAAACTACTTATGTGTACATAAACAAAATCTCATATTGGGTTTGTACACATGCAATCATGTACACATATACATATATTCATGTTGTTTAATTCACGTAAAACCAACATGAGATTTTGTTTATGTACACATGAGTAGTTTTGTATGTACACATCGATATACATGTGTATATTTTGGTATCTAATATCTATGTACATATGAGACTGAAGTTTTGGAAGTGGAAATGTGAGTAGATGGACACATCAATGTATATATTTACGAAATACATAAACTTGTGAAGACGTACACATGTATACATGGTTATGGTACATTATTTTAATAATAAAGAGTGTACATATGTGATGATGTACACATGCAGACATATAATTGTACACATGTAAATTTTGGTTTTTGCTTTAATAATAAATAGTGTACACATATGACGAGTGTACATTGTTTTATTAATAAAGTGTACAAATGTGAAGATGTACACATGTACACATATAACTGTACACATTTTTTAAAAACGTGTGGCAGTTTTGTAATTAAGTCATCTTCTTCCTATTAGGGTATCCTGCGTTTCTGCAACTCAACCTCAGAGCCGCCATTGATTTTTCTTCATGCAATCTTCATTTTTTATCTCAGGAACTTAAAAATATTGTAGTCATTAATCAATTAGATCCAAAAAACAAACGAAAAACAAAATTTCTCAGATTTTTTAAGTTTTGACATATTATAAAAAAAAATCCCATAGGTCTTCTTTGTCCAGCATCAACCCGTTTGGATTCGAGCATGACGATTACGACGCAAGGGTTGCGTCTATTTGAACCTGTTGCGACGAAGAGGAGAGTTCATTCCAATAGCAGAGATAGGTTATAGAATAAAAATGGAGGAAGAAGCTTGGCTGCGGTGCTTGCAACTCCAAAAAAATGATACATGGTGATGAATCACGAGAAGAATAAATTCTCCAGAGAAGAAAAAGTCAGATCTGTTTTTTAATTTTTAATTTTTAAATTGCTAACTTAAACCAAAAGAAACTAAACAAATAACTCTAGTTTTCAATTGGTTAGAAAAAACTGCCTCTATAGCAATAACTGTCTTTTTATGATATAAAAACTCAACAACTGTCTTTTTATGAAATAAACTCAAAAATATATTCCTTTTTATACATATATATTAATAAATTTTATTTTTGTTTGCTACCCCATAAAAATTCTAATGGTCAATCCGTTATACGCATAAAATGTATTTTTATATTTTCTATTAAGAATTTAGTTTATCAAATATAATCATTAATATGCTAATCTAACTATAAAATTAATTTGCAATTAATGTTATAGTTGTTTAAGTTACTGGATAAACGGTTAAAAATGAAAATTATATTTTTAATTGTATTTGAGTTTTTATAATTGTGATATAATGTTTAATTAAGTGTGATTGTTTTTTATATATAGTAAAATGTAGTTTTTTCCGCGCGACTATTTTGATGAAAATAGGGTTTTTAGTAATAAAACCCCTCAAATAAAGATGGATCGTAAAAAAATTACTCAACTAAAGATTTAGTGAAATAAACCCTCAACTTTAGTTCCGTTAATGTTTGTCACCCTCCGTCACAGAATTTTAGACGGAGGGTAACATACGTTAACATAACTAAAGTTGAGGGTTTATTTCACTAAATCTTTATTTGAGGGTTTTTGTTACGATCCATCTTTAGTTGAGGGGTTTTATTACTAAATGTGGTTAAATATTCTAAAATCTTTATTATCATTTATTCATTATTTAAGAATCTTAAAATTGATTTATAAACCTTAAAAATAATTTATATTTTTTTATATTACTTTATCAATTTTATAACCTATTTATAAAGTTTTATCATTTAATACTTTTTATAATTATTATTAAAGTTTAATGATGATTTATAAGATTAAAGAAGTGATTATTCGTCATACTACAAAAACATGAAGTAAATAAATAAAACAAGAAAAGCTTATTGATTAATATGGTAGGAGTATAACATACTGGTTCAGAAATTAAAAAGAAGAAAAATAATCCTACATGATTTCTTCTAAAATAGAAAAAAGTACGAATCAAATTGAAATTTTTTAAAGAGGAGAAAAAGCCCTTGCCATATTTTAAGTAACAAGGTTGAATTTCTAAACTAATTAAATATCCTCAACACTACCTACAACAATATTCTCAACACTACCTACAACTTTATATAACTTAGAAATCTTAATTATTTGATATTTGACAGTATTAATATAAGAAATTGTATGTGTTTCCTCATTTATAAAGCTTTATCGCTTTACTTCGTAATATCAAGAAAAATCATGTATTATTTCATCCTAAGAAATAGCAGACAAAAGCTTATAAAATCATTGTTAAACCTTATTAATAGTTTATAAAAATAGAAAAATATTTACTAAGCTTTATAAATAGGTTAAAATTTTGATAAAGTAATATATAAAAATTATAAATTATTTTCAAAGTTTATAAATCAATTTTAAGATTCTTAAATACTAAATAAATGATAATAAAGATTTTTAAATATTTAACCGCATTTAGTAATAAAACCCCTCAACTAAAGATGAATCGTAATAAAAACCCTCAACTAAAGATTTAGTGAAATAAACCTTCAACTTTAGTTATGTTAACGTATGTTACCCTCCGTCTAAATTCTGTGACGGAGGGTGACAAACATTAACGGAACTAAAATTAAGGGTTTATTTCACTAAATCTTTAGTTGAGGGGTTTTTTACGATCCATCTTTAGTTGAAGGGTTTTATTACTAAAAACCCATGAAAATAATATGTGAAAGTTAAAACGATAACATATTATTAGTGGTAAAGAACGTCAATGGTGTGGTTTAAAAGAACATAATCTTGTGGACATTGTTGTGTTGACTTTTGAGGGGTCGACGATCTATTTCCCCACGAGAAGTATTGTATAGCACCAAATATCCACGGAACTATGTCCCCATTCTATTTACTGCTGGAAGTCTGGCCGTTGTGGAGAACATTTCCCTCAGGGACGAGTTGGAGGAGCTGAAAGAAGAGTTATTATGTGGGAAAGTCTGAGAAGGAGGACTTTGATGATGAGAGGGTTATAGCGGTGCAAGGAGGCACGATGGTTGCTCGCTGAGCACGATGGTTGCTCGCTGAGAGCTGATGAGGGAGTGGTTTAGTGGGCAGACCGATAAGTGGAGGCCAATGGAGGAGTTTGAGCGATACAAAAAGGTAAAGATTGCAGAGGCTGCACGCCAAGATCTACCTGCTTCTTCTTTTGAAGGCGAGCCGAGCCGACTGTCTTAGGAAATTTCAATTTTTTCGTAGGGGTTACCCCACATATTTCAAGAAAAATGAGAAAATATGGTATTTTTATTTTAATGCATATTTGCATCATTTACTGACACTGTATGAATATAAAAGGGGTTTGAGACCCTATGTATTCTCATTTCTCTAGAAAATAAAGATTTTATAGGAGTTAGTACACTAATTAAATCGTATATGAAGTTTAACTAAATTACTAGTTGGAAAGTTAGAAATGATGACCATGTACCATGAAAATATGTCTAGCCAACATTAATATACTTTTAGAGTGTTGTTAGGTATTTTTAAAAAACACTAAAATGTCTAAAAAGTATAGATAGCATTTATCAAAAATTTTAATTTGTTTGTAAGGGTTAGCCCACATATTTAAAAAAAAAATTAGAAAATTAGAAAATTCAGTTTGCCAGAGTTCCAGCAGTAAATAGAACGAGGTCATAGTTCCATGGAAATTCGGTGCTATAAGATACTTCTCGTGGGGAAATAGATTGTTGACCCACTTTTGAGCCGCTTTGTTGGTGATAACTACATGAAATTACGGATTGGTTAACAGAGATGATGATATCTCCTATGATTTATTTAAGGAGGTCTTCGATGTAAGAGAATTGTTGAGTTACATTTATTTTGAAAGATAGATTTTGGAAGAGGTTGTTGGATTGTAGTGGAGGTCGCTAGGCTTTTATATCAGTGTATACAGCACAAAATGTTTCTGTTGAGTTATGTGTTAACTAATGAAATGATTTATTAAGAATCATAATTTAGTGGTAACAATGTAGGCTAGCGTATGTGAATTTTCGTTAATGCATCAAACATTTACTACAAAACTGAACAAAGTTTGCTCGTAATAATGAAATTTGAAACTTAAACCTATTGTTGTTTGCGTTTGTTTTTTATTTTCTATTACCATGACGATTTGACTTACAGAAAGTCCTATAGAATTGATATCAGTAGTTTCGCAACTGATCTCCCTCGTGACTGAGGATTCGGATTCAGATTCTAGTTGGAGTCGGTGTTGAAAACAGAGTCCAAGTTGGAGGCGGATGCATTTACGTCACTCTATACTCAAATAGTCTCTCATGTCCAACAGCAACTGAAGAGCCAAGAACAGAGCAAGTGTAACCCACAGACTGGACAGTGTTTAGGTTAACAAGAGGAGCATAGATCACTCATTTTCACTGCCCTGATTGCAATGGCGACTACCACCACGAAGGTGAACATCACAAGGCTCCTATTGAGGTTAAACACCCTATTCATCCAAAGATTCTCTTCAGCTTGTTTTGTGGAAGTCGGAGAAACCTCCAAACACAAAATGCAATTGCTGTGATGATGATCTTTTAGAGTTTTTATATACTTTCTTAACTTGTCATTGTGGTATCAATATAGCTTGCGTGGAGAACACACCAGTTTTATCTATCGACCATCTCAAGTGGCATGAGCATACGCTTGCTCTGTTTCCATTACGGATTTTCTTGACTTGCAACTTGTGTGCTACGAAACATTTACTCTGTCCTTACTATATATGCCCGCCATATGACTTTCTGGCTCATCAAAGTTGTCTCAACTTACCACGTGTTATAAGGATAACTACCCACCTCCACCGACGCTCTTTTAACCCTTATTTCAACCATGGAAATTGGTTTTGTGGTGTTTGTCGGAAGAAGATCCACAACGAGTATGGTGGCTATTCTTGCACCCGTAACGGTTGTTCCTATGCTGCTCATTCCAAATGTGCCACGCGGAGCAACATATGGGATGGTCAAGAACTTGAGGGTACGCCAGAAGAAGATGTTGATGAAGGAGGTGAGCTTTTTCTGAGGAATTTGTGGGAACCGAAATTCACCCCTGTCGATTTTACGTAAGTTTGGGAATTTAGAGTAAATCCTAATTTCCCAGAGGACCCGGCTATCTGCGGAACCGCACACAAGCAATCAAGAACACGATAAGTATAAGTAAAAGATATGAAAAACGAGATCGAGAGCAAGAAGGAGTCATATTCCGAATTTGCGTAAGAACGGTACAACAAGAGTAAGCCTTAGCTGCGTGAGCTAACGGCAAGATTCCTAGTTCTAGCAATATAAGACTAAAACCCTAGTTGAGATGCAGCTCATAACGAAAACGGAAAGTTGCCTAAATGCTAAGTTTTGGTGGTGAGAGCTCTGAAAATCGTCCTTGTCTTATGTCCTTTGCCTTCTGCTTATATACTCCCTCCTTAGGCGGTTTAGTCCTTCCTTTTCGCCCAGATTCAAGTTTATCGAGAATCTTCCATTTATCTCGATCTTTCCATTTTTCCTGCGGAAATCTTCTACTTATCCTCAAACTTGACATTTATCTTCAAATTTGACATTTATCTTCTTTCTGCGAGTAAATCATCAAACTGTCGTCGTATCTTTGCGCTGGACTTCGTTTAAAGTCACGAGTAGGCTTTTATCGCGTTTTAGGACTTTCTGAGCCGTTTTGCGATAAAAACCATTTTACGATTTTAGATGAGATCGTTTCTTGATACGATGCCGTTTTAAATAAGCATCTCGAGTTAATCGTATAGTTTGGCAATGTTCGATGTTTCGTTTAATCGTTGCCATTTTCTATGATTTACTCGAGATTTTACTAAAAACGTGATTTTTAAGATTTGTTATAGAAAGTCTCGAGTTAATCGTATAATCAGGCAATATTCAGTGTTTCGTTTAACTGTTGCTGTTTTATACAATTTACTTGAGTTCTTTCGAGAAAACAAGACATTACGGTTATTATCGTAAAACTTGATTGATAAGACGGATCGAGATTAAACAAGAGACGTTTCGACCATGGTTCAGAACACGATCGAACCAAAGGACGTATGATTCGTGTCGGGAATGCAGAGAGCAGGGCTCGGACTGGTCAGCTCGACGTACGACGAGCCGAACCGGGTTGGTTCAGCTCACCGTATGGCGAGCTGTGGTGAGACGACGGCGAGCTGAGTTAAGAGAACCAGCTCGTCTTATGGCGAGATGAACCAAGCGGTTCAGTTCGGCCTACGGCGAGCCGGTTTGATCGAACCTGCTTGCGCTCTACGGTGGATGCAGTTTTTTTTGTTTTTTGCTTAACTTGGGCAATCGTGTAATCGAAAATTGTTTCGTTCATTTTTTCGAGATAACAGTTTCCAAGTTTTGCGCGGATTTCCTTTGTTCGGAAAGTCCTTAGAACTTTATAAAAAAACTTCTCGTGTTTTATAAAACGTATTTTTATTTTTGCGGAAATTTTTGGTCATTGATTCCGTCGTACCGATATTGACCCAAACAGTTAGCCCCCCAGCTCGTAAGATTCGTGGAATTCTTGCGGGCGGTTCGAACTTGTTCGGAAAGTTTGGTAGTGTTCAGCTTGGCAAGGATTTGTTTGATGGAAGGATGGTTGCTAGATCTAGGGTTTTTATTCAGGTAATCAGGATTATAATGCTATAGATGCCTAACAAGTTGCATGCATGATATTAAAGAGCTTCAACTCTTAGATAAGTCTATCAGATGTCGCTATTGGACTCGTCCATTGATCTGACTGCCAAAAATATCGACCGATGGTATGATCGCCATATCAGACGATATTTGTTGCTGTCGATCGATTGCTCTATAGGAGTATCGATCGATATAGCTTCAGATTGAGTTAAAATAGTGCCCACCAAGATCATAGACCGGTTCTCGCTTATCCCTAGAGGATCTTAGCTTATACATGATTATATCAGAATGATGATTAATGAATTAATGCCATCATGTTCATGGTTCTAGTTCATGACACTAGAATCAAGCATTAGGGTTCATCATGAAAATGAATATCACAACTTAGCAATCTATAGTTGGGGTTAATCCCACAACCTATCTGAATCCTAAATCTAACAGGTGGATCTATTCAGACATGAAGATTGTCACAGAAATCATAGATGAATATATAAGAAATTGCAATAGATATAAAACCAAAACCAATGGAGTTGCAGGAGGACTCTGATAGGAGTTCCTCCCTTCTCTCCTAACTAAGAGAAACAATGAATCAAAGAAAGCTTAGATAGCGTGTAGCCGTCAACAATGGCTTATAAATATCATAACTAGGGTTTCAAGTCGTCAAGGGTATTTTGGTAACTTCTGGGCTTCAGTCGGTCATGAAATATACTCGGCCCGCATTCTGGCATTCATATCGATCGATGTGAAGGCTTTCCCATCGATCGATGTGAAGACTTTCCCATCGATCGATGTGAAGGCTTTCCCATCGATCGATATACATTCCTCTTCTCAACAGCCTTCTCTCGCGAGGCAGACTGACCACTCTTCAGTAAAACAGGCATAACTTCTGATCTAACCGTTGGATTGACCGCAAACTGGTGTCATTGCAAAGCTATCAAAGCTATATCTTGTGTCCAAAGATCCGCTAAATCGCACCATGGGAAGGTCTCCATCCAAATCTAAACATCTGACGCGTCTGCGTAGTTCTGCACTTAAGGGCTCCAAAAGACACCAAAATCACCATATTTCTCCAGAACGTACTTGAACCTGTAAATACTCTAAATAGAATTTATATTGTAGTAAATATATATATGAAAACACCTATAGTCCATTGCTAAAAATGGGTAAAATCCATGGTCGATCAGGTAGAATTAGGGAGCTTGTTGCTTATCGACCGCGGCTGACTTGGGGTCGTTTTCCGCGTCTTTAAGCGGAGCTGCCAACGTATTCCTCGGAAATCAAGCCATCTCGTAGTTCTGATTGTTGGTGCAAGTGTGTTTACTGGTGCAAGTGTGTTTACTCGGCTGTCGCAGACTTCTCGATCGCTTTAGTTGCTGGATCGACGTCTTGGTCCGAGTTTGTCTCCTCCAGTTGGGTAGAAGCGATGGGTCTGGGAGCTAGTTGCTTCTCGACCACTGCTGACTTGGGGTTGTTTTCTGCGAATAGTGGTGTTGCCTTAGCTTATGTTTAGCTAAAAAGCACAATCGCGAATGTCGCTGGCATCCCCAAATTGCCACCACTCCCATAGGGGTGGGAAATTTGATGCCCATGTGGTAAGTCGATGGAACCACTTTCATGGAGTTTATCCAAGGCGCGCACATGATCACGTTGTAGATGGATGGGCTATCGACAACTACAATGTTAACGATTTTTGTCACTTCTTTAGCGAGGACCAGAAGTCAGATCGATCCTAGAGTCATAGCCGTTTCGCCGGAGACACTGGTCAACAGTTTTGGTGTTGGCTAGACCTCCGATAAATCGATTCCCATGCGCACCAACGTGTTGTGGAAGATTACGTTGATGGTGCTTCCGGTATCGACTAGGATTCGGGCAACTTCTAAGTCACTTATGACTAATTCGATGATGAGAGGATCGGCGTGTGGTTGATCGATGCCGCTGGTTTCTGTGTCATCGAAAGAGATTACTCCCTTTGGAGTGTTATCTGATAGTACGTTCCAACTTGAACCGGTTTCGGCTTTTCATTGGTAGGACTTGATGGACGAGATGGTATCGCTGTAGTATCGCGATTCACCGATGATCATATTGATTTTTTAGCGGTTAGCGTCGTTACCTTTCTCGTCATGTTTTCATCCGCGTTTTTCACCCGGCTGGTTCCCTTGAGGCGGAGTTTCCGCTCATGAGTTCCTTTCAGTTTTTGGGGGACGATCCGAATCGCGGATGAGGTTCTTTACGCTAGATACCACGGAGAGTTCTCCCGCAAGCAATCTTGCGGCCAGTCTGGCGCCGAGAACTTTCCAATTCACGGTAGAGTGTCTGCGGATCTGGTGGAGATCGCAGAAAGAATTTTTGTCGTAATTCGGATTCCTTGACCACGTGTTCCCCGTAGTTCGCCTCTGCTCTGATCCAAAATTGATGGCGTAGTTGTGCGCCCCATGGAGATCTTGTCCCTCGTGATAGACGACTTTGTCGTTACGAGGGTTTTTCTTTCTCAGCTTCTGCTCGGACGCGATGTCCTTTACGGATGACTTCGCCAGCTTATGCTTTTCAGACAGGATTATAGTCTCCTCTTCGATGGTTATGTAATCGGTAGCTTTGTGAAGCGCGTCCTGGATTGTTTGCGGTTTCTCGAGGGTTATCCACTTTCGAAACTTCGACTTGAACCAGAGCGATTTCCTGAGTGTGTCGATGGCGGCTTTGTCGCTTATTCTGCTAACCCTAGCCATGACGTGTTTGAACCTGCTCATGAAGTCGCGAAGGGATTCGTCTTTCTTCTGCGATAAACTCCAAAGGTCGGCGTCGGAAGTTTCCGATTTATAAACATCGAGTATTTCTTCAGGAATTCGGAAGCAAGCTGGCGGAAACTCCCGATTGAATTCCTCCTAAGCTTGGCAAACCACTCGAGCGCTGCTCCTTCTAGGTTTTTGACGAAAAGGCGGCAGTAGCCTACGTCTTTTTCGCTATTCTTGAGCTTGGCTCGTCCCATGGTGATCTGGAAGGCTTGCAGATGCGCTTTGGTATCAGCCGTCCTATTGTAAGTTGGCACCTTGAGCTTTCCTAGATCGGGTAGCTTGACCTCGGTAATGCGAGCCGTAAAAGGCGTTTTCCGAGATTCGTATAGCAGCCGATTTATTTCGGGTGCGGCGCTGGTAGCATGGTGAATTTGAGATTTCACCGTTTTTACTGCTGCAGCCGTTTTAGTAATGAAGTCGAGGAGATCGCGTATCTCAGTTAGGTCACCAGCAGTTTTCCGACCTCGTCGGCGTTTGCTGCGAGTAACTGGAGACCGTTCCCCGGCTGTTTTTGCGCGTTGCGCACAGTAGAGCTCCTCCTCGTCTTCAGTAAGAGAGCGCTCGGGAGAAGACTCCGGCTGAGAGCTGTGAGTTTTCCCTCTCCTAGGATGGTCGTCTACGTCCTCATCCGACAAATCGGATTGCCCGCTTGTTTCCAGGTTAACCCTTTCGACACCATCTTCCTCGGTCTCCTGTCTGCGAGTAAGAGATTTGTCCGATTCGTTCAGCGTCGCGTCAGGGTTATCTTTTTCGGAGTTTTGCTCCGGTAAATTACCCTTCTTGGTTCTAGGACGATTCATAGGAGTCACGAAAATCAAGCCTCCTTCCAAGGATCTTAGTAGTTCCGCGGGGGCGAATTGCTCTGGTTCTCGCAGTTAGGGTTTCGACATGTTTTGCGAGTGAACCAATAAGCTTTTCTTGCTCTTCCGACTTTTTGTTGGAGTCGGAGAGCATCTTCTCAATGGTCTCAGCGTTAGCGTTAGTGATAGTGTTAGTTGCAGACACATCTGGTGGTGGTGTTTTGTCAACGTTGTCGCTTTTGTCGCGAGTTTGGTTGTCACCAGGCATTGTTTCTTGATTGAGCGTGCTACGGCTTGAGTTTAAGATAGATCCGACCCCCCTCCCTCTAGCGCCAAACTGTGGGAACCAAAATTCACCCCTGTCGATTTTACGTAATTTTAGGAATTTAGAGTAAACCCTAATTTTCTAGAGGACCCGGCTATCTGTGGAACCGCACACAAGCAATCAAGAACACGATAAGTATAAGTAAAAGATATGAAAAACGAGATCGAGAGCAAGAAGTAGTCTTATTCCGAATTTGCGTAAGAACAATACAACAAGAGTAAGTCTTAGTTGCGTGAGCTGACGGCGAGATTCCTAGTTCTAGCAATCTAAGACTAAATTCCTAGTTGAGACGCAGCTCGATAACAAAAACGGAAAGTTTTCTAGATGCTAAGTTTTGGTGGTGAGAGCTCTGAAAATTGTCCTTGTCTTCTCACCTTTGCCTTCTGCTTATATACTCCCTCTTTATGCGGTTTAGTCTTTCCTTTTCGCCCAGATTCGAGTTTATCGAGAATCTTCCATTTATCTCGATCTTTCCATTTTTCTTGCGGAAATCTTCTATTTATCCTCAAACTTGACATTTATCTTCAAAATTGACATTTATCTTCTTTCTGCGAGTAAATCATCAAACCGTCGTCGTATCTTTGCGCTGGACTTCGTTTAAAGTCGCGAGTAGGCTTTTATCGCGTTTTAGGACTTTCCGAGCCGTTTTGCGATAAAAACCGTTTTACGATTTTAGACGAGACCATTTCCTGATACGATGCCGTTTTTAAATAAGCATCTCGAGTTAATCGTATATTTTCGCAATGTTCGATGTTTTGTTTAATCGTTTCCGTTTTCTACGATTTACTCGAGATTTTACTAAAAACGTGCCTTTTACGATTTTTTATACAAAGTCTCGAGTTAATCGTATAATCAGGCAATATTCGGTGTTTCGTTTAACCGTTGCTGTTTTATACGATTTACTTGAGTTCTTTCGAGAAAACAAGACTTTACGGTTATTATCATAAAACTTGATTGATAAGACGGATCGAGTTGAAACAAGAGACGTTTCGACCATTGCCGAACCGGGTTGGTTCAGCTCGCCGTATAGCAAGCTGTGGTGAGACGAGCAGCTCGCTATACGGCGAGCTTGGTGAAGAGAACCAGCTCACTGTACGACAAGCTGGTTCGTGGCCACGGCTGGTTCAGCTCGGCGTACGGCGAGCCGGTTTAATCGAACCTGCTCTTGTTCTATGGCGGATGCGGTTTTTTCGGTGTTTTGCTTAACTTGGGCAATCGTGTAATCGAAAATTGTTTCGTTCATTTTTCCGAGATAACACTTTCCAAGTTTTGCGCGGATTTCATTTGTTCAGAAAGTCCTTAGAATTTTATAAAACAACTTCTCGTGTTTTATAAAACGTATTTTTATTTTTGCGGAAAGTTTTGGTCATTGATTCCGTCGTACTGATTTTGACCCCAACAGAATTGTAATTAATGGAATCATACAACATTTCAGCCATAAACAACATCGTTTGCGACTTGATGAGAATGCGAACAGAGATTACGATGAGAATAGGCTGTGTGAAGCATGCATCACACGATCTATTTTGGTAACTTCTACTCTTGTATGCAATGCAGTTTCATTCTCCATGAAGAATGTGCAAATCTTCCTTGCAAAATACATCACCCGATACATCCACATTTGATCACTTTATTGACTGGCGCCAGCACTATATTCAACTTTAAGAATTCATGTTCAGCTTGTCCGTGGCTGTGCACAGCTGGTTTCTTCTACGAGTGCGGTGAACAAGGATGTCAATTTAAGGTGCATGTCCAGTGCGCCAAAAGATCTGAGGCATTAGTTCATGGAAGTCATAGTATCCTCTCTTCCTAACATCCAAGGCAGGAGAACGAAGAAGATGTGGAGTTTGCTAAGATTCAAGACCTTCTCACACAAATGAAACATTCAACTGCATAGACTGCAACTTTTCTTTGTGCTTTGGATGTGCGACTATACCTCAAAAGTTAAGGTATAAGCATGATAAGCATATGCTCACACTTTCTTATGGGGATGAGACAAATACCACGACGTTTTGGTGTGAAGCTTGCGAGACAGAAATAAATCCAAAAGACCGCTTTTATCAGTGTTGTGAGTATTGTTGTGTCACCCTACACATTAACTGTTTGATTGGGAGGGACTTATACATGAAGCCTAGTTCGTCGTGGTTATACTACGGTAGAAAGGTAGATGTTCTGCCCAACATCATTGCATGACTCGATTTATTTGCAGCCACTGTATGTTGCGTTGTCCATACAAAATAGTGTTTCGACATTCTGGAAAGATATTTTGTTCCACATTGTGTATGCTCTATAGTTTTCGGATTGAAGTCTAAAGAGTTTGATGGTCATTGCTCTTATTGTAAGGGATATTACTGAATTTGTTTTCTGTTCTGTGGATTAGTTAAACACGACTATGTCCAATATTTTTATGAGATATTTAGACGAAAAGTTTACTTCAGCAAGTATTTTAGTTGAATCTTGAATTTGTATTTATTTTACTTAAATGTATAGCGTGGCGAGCGTCAAGGTGCATAAAGCTATTGATCCTGAAGTGGCTGCTGCCTTCCTTGAGAACAGTGATGGATCTGAATTTGGTTCTGATGTTGACGATTTGGAAGAGGACTTTGTCATTCAAGCTAATCTTACTCCACAGGGAGAAAGCAACGAGGTCTATAAAAGACTGGTAAAGGATAGTGAGTGTGTTGCTGGTTTGACTTATAAACATCTGAGTATGGAAGTGACAATGACAGTGGATGGTTACATGGCTGGAGATGGAGAAGAAGAAGAGTTCACTACTATGGCCCTGTTCGTTTGTCCATTTGTAATCTCCATTCAGCTGATCCATCTATGTGATCCATCCAAATGGCTCAGTTTCATTTTAAGGGTTGTTCGTTTCTCCATCAAGATGAATCATTTAAATGAACCATTTGAATGAAGTTTATGTTTGTTTCTTGTTTTTTATTTCCATTCAAATGAATTTGATAAACAAATTACAAATGTACCCTTATTTTGATTTAATCACATGTTTGATATTAATTTTAGCTTTAGTAATGAATATTATTTAGTCTAAAATATATTTACACTAAAAATATTTTAAAATTCTCATTTTTACATTTATAAAATTTTATTTTATATAAATTTATAATTTTTTATTTCACATAAATTTATAAAAAAAATCATGTCTTCATTCACTCATTTATTTAAATTGCATTAAAATTTATAGCTTCTAATAAAACTCAGAGTGCAAACTCAAATTTGAATAAACTTCTAAACATTCAAAGTAGAAATACAAAGTAGAAACTCAAGTCTTATAAAACTGAAATTTAAAGGATGGCTTGCGGTCCAAGTAACTTCCACAATAGATGAAAAACAATGTTATATGGAAGACCTCCCACACTCCAAGCTTTCCTAAGATTCAACCTGCCATAAAAATGCATTTTCAGCTTATAAGAAAGCTCAGCACTATTCCAGCAATAACAATACTACATGAAACTTGGCACATAAACACTCAATTAAAAAGAGTAAATACTAACCTAACTAAACAAAGAAAGCTCAGCGTATACAACATCACAATTCACAACTTTTATCACTACGTTATCAATAAGAGCACTCACGTTAACTTAACACATTCATTTGCTTACTTGAACTTAAAAGTGGTGATCTACAGAACATGAATTAACTCAACGATACACAGGCAAAACAATTCAACGTGTGATCTACCGAACATGAATCATCATCTCAAACACAAGACCGATTCTAGTAAAGCTACAAGAACATACCGATTCTAATAAACACAAGAACAGGATATAACTACACAATGGAGAAGAGAGACTTACACTGTCCATTTCGAACACTCACCAAACCTTGTTTACTTCACCAAACCTGAAATATCAAAACCATTACCAGACGTAAAACGTTAGAACCATTGAACCAAACAAAACAGATTCTCATAACACAAGAACAAAGTCATTGAAATTGGAAGCAAGACTCCACAAGCTCTACAGGCCAGTGGCTGCAACTAGGTAACTGATCAAAAAAAATAAAAAACAGTAAACCATCTTTAGAAACTTCTGATGCTTTAAATGAATTGTCCTCTTTGACCAAATGAATATGCGAGAGAAACATATTAATAAACTTATTGTTTAGCTTGTAGATGTTGACCACTAACCTAAACACGCTGAACTTAAAACTTTAAATATTAATGACCATATTTTGTTTAAATATTAATGACCATAAACTTTAAAGCTTGTGAGTAGATATGCTAAGACAACGAACATCAACCTAGTTCGGATGTTTCTGCAGAGAAGATGCTCAAAGATCAAGGTCATCAAAGCGTCTTAAAAAGTCAGTATTAAAAAGAGCTTTCCCATGTATAATTTTCATCTATAACAGAGGACTTAAATTACATAAAAAACAGTAACTAGGAAAAACAAAAAGTTGCTTTGAAATTTAACATAACAATTGATATCCAACTAAATGATAGAGCCTTCTTGAATAATCAACTTTCACTTGGCGCATAAAAGCATTACATATTTGTTAACACTATGGCAGTAAGTAAGATTCAAGCTACATTATAAAAGCTTCACCACTCAATGTCAGTTTCATCTTCTTTATATGTACACACAAAACCCACAACAGAATCACAAGCTAAGAGATTCTACTAGTGAGATAAGCTAAGCTTAGCTAAGCAAATCAGAGAACAATCAAACCCATCACTAAATCTCTTCCTTAAGATTCACAAGCTATGAGATAAGCAAATCAGAGAACAATCAAACCCATCACTTAATCTCTTCCTTAAGATTCACAAGCTATGAGATAAGCAAATCAGAGAACAATTAAACCCATCATAATCAAATCCATCACGAGATTTCAGAGAAGTGTGGCCTGAGAGAGAGAGAGAGTCGGAGAGATATACCTGAGAGAGAGAGAGAGATGTGGAGAGGAGACGTGGCGGAGAGGAGACGCGGTGGAGAGAGAGAGAGCTCAAGCTATGGTGGGGAGAGAGAGAGCTCAAGCTATGGAGAGAGAGAGAAAATGTCGACGGCGAAGAGATACGAGAGACAGATTGACACTTTAGGTTTGTAATTTCAGAATTTGGTGAGGGGGAAAATTGACATTTCGATATTTTGACTGAACCAGTTCCATTCAAATGATTCAAATCGGTTTAGCCAACTGGTTTTTGAAATTAAACCTAATTTTTTGAAAATCATTCAAATGATCCATCCGAAGTGTTCTTTTTGTGTCTAAACGAACAGAAAGTTCATTTCCATTCGAATGGATCATTTGAATGGAGAAACGAACAGGGCCTATGTTGGCGCCTAAACATATACCAAACCATCAAATAGAAGTGGGTGTTTGTAGGTTGTAGAATTCCGAAGCTTAAGTTCTCTTTCGAGTTTGAAGCTTGCTTCAGATGTTTTGAAGGAAATGGGGTTGACTTCACCCTTTAGTACTTGTGGAGAAAACATTTACCATTGTGTACGTTTGTTATGTTTTTTTTCTTGTTGGTTTGGTGGAATTGGCT
The DNA here is from genome assembly GCA_932364175.1 of Eruca vesicaria subsp. sativa. Classification (NCBI taxonomy): domain Eukaryota; kingdom Viridiplantae; phylum Streptophyta; class Magnoliopsida; order Brassicales; family Brassicaceae; genus Eruca; species Eruca vesicaria. Next base: position 87,461 of record CAKOAT010061821.1, on the reverse strand, counting down.
TTGTAAAGCTAACCACTTATCATGTTGTTTGGTATTTTTACTGCTTTGTGTTTTATATTAATGTTGATCTTGACTCATGATTTGTAGTTGCAGTCCCAAAGCTCATTTCTTCTTACACCTCAATGGTTTTGTTGCTTTTTCTACCAGTAGTTTATGGAAAACTTGCAGAGCTACAAAGAAATCTTGCATTGTTCATATACATATCTACTTTCAGCTTAGCTTTGAAAAATAAAACACTTCATTTCACTTGTCCAAAGAAAAACACTTCATTTCGTTTTAGCTTAACACTATTTTGATAGACATGTTGTCTAATTCGACCTCTTCTATATTACTAGGATTTGTTGTGTATTTACCGATTAAAAAGTTAAAACTTTGAGTTATGATATATGAACTTATGAAACCGAAAATATTGATGTTTATGTTTTATTATACATCTGTAAATATTTACATGACATGTGAAAACTCGTCTGTTTTTCATCTCGTCACTATTTTCATAGAGATGAGTTTTTTTTTCTTAAAGTCAAGCTCCCTTATTGAAGTATCCAAAATCAAGTTTAATTCTTCAATTGGTTCAATCTTATCATATACTATTTTTGTAACGACCCAAGTTCCGGTTTTAAAAATGGTTAGCCAGCTAAGCCCATATCCATCCCGTAGGCCCATTCGATTTCTGAAGGCCCAATAGCATGAACATAAAACCAAGTATTTCTTCAGCATTGTTTTCTCCACCTGCAAGAAAAATAAAATCAGAAATTAGAGAGAAAGAGAGAGAGAGAGAGAGAGAGAGAGAGAGAGAGAGAGAGAGAGAGAAAGAGAGAGAGAAAGGGGAAAACCTTAGTTCTGAGCCTCCACCGGAGCCGCCTCACGCCAGGACCACGTCCAGATCATCACCACCATTCTTCATAGTGAGGAATCGCCGGACACCGCCGGAACTTAGAGTGAGTTCAAGCTTTGTTTTCTCCGTTTAGTAAATCGTCAATCACTTCTGAACCGTTGAGAATCTCGTGCACACAAGGCCACCACCGTGTTCTACTCGTCGAGACGAAGCCGTAGACACCAAAAACGCCTCGATCCGACCTCGGACGAAGCCGCACGCGCCGGTCAAAGTTTCGCCGTCTGAGCGCGTGGAGTGCACGCGCCGCCGCCGGACCGCCGTGTCTCCACCGCCGGACCGCCGTGTCTCCTCCGCCGGACTGCCGTGTCTCCGTCGCCGGACTGCCGTGTCTCCGCCGCCGGACCGCCGTCGCCGCCGGTGACCGTCGCCGGTGACTCGGTCAACTCGACCGGATCAACCCAGCGAGTCAACTCGGTTGACTCGGTAAACCGGTGGTTTGATCGGTTCAATTGAATTGCGTTTTGGTTAAGGTAAACCGGTGGTTAAAAATCAATTGAATTTTGGTTAGGAGTAAACCAATTTGTAATTGATTTGGATCCGGTTCAATTGAAATTGAATCCGGTTAAGGAAAACCGATTGGTCCAATTCGATTTCAATTTGGTTAAGGGTTGCACGGGTTGGGTCAGAGTTGACCGGGTTGACCTTTGACCAGCGGGTTGACTTTTCTGTAATCGCCCGTTTTCGACTGTTCGAAGGTCATTCTGACTCGGAATTTCGATCTGATTTCACATTTGGGATCTATTTGAGCAGCTGGAGTTCATAGATACCACTTTTCCCTAGTTGCCAAGGTGAGAGTCTACTTCCGAACGATTCGTACGTGGCTTAGAATTTTAAATAAATATAATTTATTTCTATTCTGTTCCGTCTACGTGAAATCGAGTCTGTCATTGCTTGATTAGTTTTAGGTTGCTTGCTTAAACCGGAACTAGGTGGTTAGAGGATTCAACAAGGATTGCTTCGCTTAATGTAATCATTTAGTTAGGATTGCTTGGGACGGGTACAGAGACGTAATTCTGTATGGCCGGGTGTTTGTGGGCTACGGACAGCTGCAGTCGACCGGCTGGGTCGTAGTCCGTTAGGTCGATAAATCGTCTTCGGGCGGTGTTACTGGGCACTATCCCAGCGTTTTGGCCTGTTAGTGGGCAGCGGTGTGTGACTCGCTAGGACCATTGTTTGTTTGTTTGGGTACTTTAGGTACCGTGTTTGACATGCATTAGAATTAATTTATATTTATTTGAAGTGCTATGTCCGGGTCTACGGACTTCGGGGTAGCATCCCATACCTCACTGAGTGACTCCTCAGTCGCTCACCCCTCTTTCTTCCCATTTCAGGTGAGACAAGTAATAAGGTGATATTTGGACGGACTTGGTGCTATTGGGCTTTTCTATTCGGATTTTTATTTGGGCTTGGGCGAGTGTAGTTGGGCTTTGGGGCTTTTATGTTATGAGATATTGTTCGTGGCCCGTCGTCCCTAGAGAGAGGGAGACGGGTGTCACATTGTTATTTGATGACGCGTCGGGGATGACACGCTGTACTCCATATAGGAGGTGACGGGTGTTACAATTTTGTTAAACCAAAAAAACATTTTATTACTTTTAATAATGATGTACGAATACAATAAAAGAGTTTGCCTTATAATTTTGTTGATGAAGTCAATGACTGTTCAATATTCCAGCACCAAACTTTTAAACATGATATCATTTTAATAGTAGCCGACTCAGAGATTATTTTTATAAGAAAATATAAAAGTATCATATCGTGAGTGTTGATAATTCCCTGATTCATAAATCATCCCCCACCCCACCTCGCTCTCTTGTCTGAAAAAAAAGTAACTAAAAAGAGAAAACGACGCGGTGGTAAGACTAGCTAAGCATGTCATAACTACTGTTGCCAACGGCTGCAACCTTGTCTTCTCGCCAACTTCAATCAACATTTTGCTCAGCATCATTGCCGCTGGTTCTAGTTCGGTCTCAAAAGAACAAATCCTCTCATTCCTCAACTCACCATCAATAGATGACCTGAACGCGGTCTTATCCGAGATTGTGTACACTGCTCTAGCCGATGGCAGCGAGAGAAGTGATTTGCGTTTATCAGCGGCTAATGGTGTATGGATCGACAAGTCCCTCTCCTTAAAGCCTTCCTTTAAGGAGCTTTTGGAGAACTCCCACAAGGCTACGTGCAATGAGGTTGACTTTGCATCCACGGTAACTCCTCTATGTTCTTGGCAACTCAGACCTAATTATTACTAGTGTATATCTTATTCTTGATATGGGATTATTTAAGAGTACCGGTGCAATTTCCTATTAGAGTTAGTAGAAAGAAAGTTTCTGTTATTCAGTAATGAGTTTGTTACAGTTGCTTTATATACAAGCAATCATAGTAAACCGGTTTATAACGAACCCGGTTTACTTAAACCATACATTAATTTCACTAACTCTAATATTTCTTCCATGCGTTTTATTACATGAATGGGTTAAATGATTGATATAATCAAATTTGTGATGTTTATATTGAAGCCTGGTGAAGTGATTGATGAAGTGAATACATGGGCGAAAGTTCACACCAATGGACTCATAGAGCAAATTCTTTCTCAAGATTTTATCGAGACTATCCGCGAAAGCACACTCATATTTGCAAATGCAGTGTACTTCAAAGGAGTTTGGAGCGAAAATTTCGATGCAAAGTTGACAAAAGATAATGATTTTAACCTTTCTTGAAGTAAGAAAGTAAGGATTTGAGATTGAAAAACAAGAGAGAGATGAGAAAAAAAGAGAAAAGAAGGAGAAACTTTTTTCTTAGATCTGAAAAATAACGTTACAATGAGTTATAAAGAGAGAGGGTATTCTTATTCTAGTAACCAAACACACTTGGATTACTAGAGAAACTAGAATAAATGACGAATTTATTTATTTAATTCAATATTCCCCTTCAAGCTTTGCCATGCCTTATGGTAAAGCTTGGAACCATGAAAACATCCCTCGTTAAAACCTTTTGTATAGAAAAAACCCAATAGGACAAAACCACACAAAGGAAAAAGAGTAGATGCTTCATGGCTTAAGGAGATCATAATCTATCAAGGTCTATGAGTCCTAATCTCGGATGAATGAACTCACAGACTTTACTACTTGCTCCTTTGGTAAAGATATCAGCCAACTGGTCTTCACTTCTAGTGTAGCAAGGTAGGATAATCTTCTGCTCCACGGCTTGTCTCACTTTGTGGCAATCCACTTCAATATGCTTTGTCCTTTCATGAAACACTGAGTTTGANCGGATGAATGAACTCACAGACTTTACTACTTGCTCCTTTGGTAAAGATATCAGCCAACTGGTCTTCACTTCTAGTGTAGCAAGGTAGGATAATCTTCTGCTCCACGGCTTGTCTCACTTTGTGGCAATCCACTTCAATATGCTTTGTCCTTTCATGAAACACTGAGTTTGAAGCAATATGAATGGCTGCCTGGTTATCATAATGCATGGTAATTAGTGTTGATGTTTCTATGCCCAAGTCTCTTAGCAAGTTTCTGATCCAAATGAGCTCACTAGTCAGTTTCCTCATTGCTCTATACTCTGCCTCAGCACTTGAACATGATACCACCTTTTGCTTCTTGCTTTTCCATGTAACTAGATTGCCTCCAATGAAGGTGCAATAACCTGTAGTAGAGCTCCTATCCACTCTATCACCAGCCCAATCTGCATCACAATATCCCACAATCTCTGTGCTCTTGTTGCATCCCATCCAAACACCTTGTCCTGGGGTCTCCCTTAGGTATCTCATAATCATTTCCACCCTATTCCAATGATGAACTTTATGTGCTTGCATATGCTGGCTGACTTGGTTCACAGCAAAACAGATATATGGTCTTGTAATGGTAAGGTAAAGCAGCTTCCCAACCATCCTCCTATAGAATTTGAAGTCTCCAAATGGTTTGTCTTCAAACTCCCCCTCACGCAAGACTTTGTAACCTTCTTCTAGTGGTGTTTTAGCTACTCTTGCTCCAAGTTTTCCTGCCTCATTTAAAAGATCAAGTGTGTACTTTCTTTGAGATAAGAAAAGCCCCTCTTTAGAGCGGCATATTTCTATCCCTAGAAAGTACTTTAGCTCACCCNAATGGTTTGTCTTCAAACTCCCCCTCACGCAAGACTTTGTAACCTTCTTCTAGTGGTGTTTTAGCTACTCTTGCTCCAAGTTTTCCTGCCTCATTTAAAAGATCAAGTGTGTACTTTCTTTGAGATAAGAAAAGCCCCTCTTTAGAGCGGCATATTTCTATCCCTAGAAAGTACTTTAGCTCACCCAAATCTTTAATATTAAAGGTAGACTTAAGAAAAGCTTTAGTAGAGATGATACCTTCCTTGTCACTTCCTGTGATGATAATATCATCCACATAGATCAGTATCACGATAATTCATTGCTTGCTTGTGAGGGTGAAAAGAGTATGATCAGCTTCTGATTTTACAAACCCTCTTCCATTGAGAGTTGTGCTCAGTTTGTGATATCAGACTCTTGGTGACTGTTTTAATCCATAGATTGCTTTCTTCAATCTTAGTACATTTCCTGGCTTGACCATATCTTCCATACTCGGAGGTGGCTTCATGTAAACCTCATCTTCAAGCTCTCCTTGAATAAAAGCATTCTTGACATCCATCTTCCATAAATCCCATTCCAAGTTCACAGCTAGAGATAGTAGAATCCTTATAGTATGCAGCTTAGCCACTGGTGCAAAGGTATCTAGGTAGTCTTCTCCGTAGACCTGAGTGTACCCTCTTGCAACCAGTCTTGTCTTCTTCCTTTCTGGTTTTCCATTAGCAAGATATTTGATGGTGAAGAGTAGCATGCTGGTCACAGCTTTCTTGCCTTTAGGTAGTTCGGTTTCATACCAAGTACAATTTCGGATCATGGCACCAACCTCATCTCCAACTGACTCTCTCCACTCTTCATGTTCCATGGCTTCTTCATAAGTCTTTGGGACGTACTCTTGATCCAGATTGCTGATGAAGACTACATGCTCATGCTCTTGAGTAAAACTCGCAAAAGAACATGTTGCTTGGACAGGATGAGCCACTGCATTGTTGTTGAAGTACACTTTGGTATCAACCCACTGAGATGGTTTCTTCACTCTTGTACTCCTTCTCAATGGTTGAATTTTTTGCCCTTCTAACTTTACCTCTTCATGCCCTTGGACTTCATTAACATGTTCTTCAATAGACTGGTCAATTTCAGATTCATCTTGATCATGCGTGCTTGTTAAATCTTCTATTTCTTGTGGCTGTAATTCAGGTTCATTGCCCCCTTCAAGATCAAGATGACCAGTTTCAACAACTGGTGTTGCTTCTTCATTGTTTTCAGCAGATGCCGGTGAGGAAGAAGCCCTTGCCACTTCACTGCTTTGAGGCTGACTGATGCCAAGATTCTCCAGAATAATTCTCAAGTTGTTTGCCCTATATGAGGGTCCTTGTGAGAGATCTTAGAGACTTTCCCAACTCTTCTCCTCATAGTACCCCTCAGATTCCACAAACTTAACATCCCTTGAGACCATAACTCTTCTTGAATCAGTAATGTAGCACTTATAACCTTTTTGCGTGTGGGAGTATCCAATAAATATGCCCTTGACACTCTTGGCTTCTAGCTTGTTTCTCATTTCTCATGGTGTCAAGACATAACAAACACACCCAAACACACGTAGACGATCAATTGGAGGTTTAATTTTGTTTAATACCTGAAATGGAGAGACATCTTGGAGAACTTTGGTGGGGATTCTATTTATCAGATAGCAAGCTGATACCACCGCATCTCCCCAAAATCTCTTAGGAACATTGGTGTGAAACATCATGCTCCTTGCAACCTCCATAAGATGGCGATTCTTCCTTTCAGCTACTCCATTTTGTTGGGGTGTGTAAGGACAGCTTGCTTGATGGATAATCCCATGTTTTGTTAAGTAATGTTTGAAAGCATTGCTTGTATATTCTCCCCCATTATCAGACCTGGAAATTTTGATCTTGGAATTGAAATGGTTAGATATATAGTTTTGGAAGTTAATAAAAGCTTCTAAACCCCTATCTTTAGTTCGAATCAGGGTGAGCCAAGTATATTTTGATTTTTCATCTATGAATGTAACAAAATACTTATGATTCTCCCTAGACACGCAAGGAGCAGTCCAAACATCAGAGTGCACAAGATCAAAACAATTCTCGTAAATAGTCATTGATTTAGGAAAAACAGACCTCTGATGTTTACCAAGAATACAAGCCTCACAACTTTCATTCTTNTTAATATCCTGAAAGCAAACATCATTAGGACTGAAAATAACATTGCAATTTAGGTCATTAGTTGCTCTCTTAACAGATAATAAGTTTGAAGTAAAAGTGGGCATGTAAAGAGCTTGAGAATCTTTATTAAACAGTTTCAGATTTCCTATTCCTTCTATGGGTATTTTATCACCGTTTGCAATTTCTACACTGCCTAGAGTTGGGGTTACATTATTAATCAGTCTAGCATCCCTAATCATATGATGAGAAGCTCCTGAATCAATGATCAAAGGTCTAGCAGTGTGAGATCCATTGTGAACAGAGTTTAAAGTATTAATACTAATATTACCGGAGTTCACATTAAGAGCCTTTATAAGGGCCTCAATGTCTAACTTGCGGATGAATGCATCATCAGGAGATGGCTGGGACATAGCGTGAGAGGTGGAGCCACCAGTGTACTCATGAGCTCTTGCTTCATGTGCTTTGGCCTGGTTGAACTTGGCTGGTTTGAGGTGCGGGTGGAGGATCCAGCAGTTGGTTTTGGAGTGTCCCAACTTCTTGCAATGCTCACACGCCACATGCTTGTCTCCTCCTCCCCTTGGTTTGAATTGAGATTTATTAGCTGCTGTACTTTCCACCTTCTCAGCCTTGTTTGTCATAGACAGCTCTTCTTTTCTCCCAAAGAGACCATCTGAACCAATCTCCTTTTGAAGTTGTGCACACACATCATCATACCTTTGGAGCTCCTTAGCTCTCAATATGTGTTTAACCACATCACTGAAGTTTGAATTGAGTGTGAGAAGAAGACCAAAGACCTTGTCTTGCTCACGCCTCTCCTCAAGAATGTTGGGATCATTAGTGTTTGGCCTTAGCATTTCCAATTCCGACCATAGCTGACTATACTTCCCAAGATGCTTGGTGAAGTCACTCTCCTCTTGCTGCAAATTGTTGATGGCTCTCTTAACTTCAAAGATTCTTGTCAGATTTGAAGTATTGCCATACACCTTTTTCAAGGTATCCCACAACTGTTTTGGAGTTTCATATTGTGAGTAAGAGTCCATGATAGGACCATCAAGAGAGCTTTGCAAGATAGACAGCACCATGAGATCTTCCTGATCCCATTTGCCTTCATCTACCACTACAATCTCCTTGCCATCTTCTCCTTGGGTGATTTGCCTTGGTGCAGAACTTGAAGTGATATGCTCCCAAAGACCTCTTCCTCCAAGGGCTGTTTTGGCCAATCTAGACCAAGTGATGTAGTTTTCTCCTCCCTTGAGAACAACAGGAATATTGACTAGTATGAATTGATTCATCTTCAGAGACTATTACCCAATGGTTACACAAAGAAGCCAAGGAAACAGTCACTGAAATTTTACAACTCAAGAACACAGATTTCTTATCCACAAAATAAAGTAGATCTGGAAAGAAAATAGGAGGAGTAGAATGATAAATCAAATAAAAAAGAGTATCAAAGTTAAATCGCGTAAGCAAAATAGGTACTCAAGAGCTTATTGCTCTGATACCATGTAAGAAAGTAAGGATTTGAGATTGAAGAACAAGAGAGAGATGAGAGAAAAGAGAAAAGAATGAGGAACTTTTTTTCTTAGATCTGAAAAATAACGTTACAATAAGTTATAAAGAAAGAGAGTATTCTTATTCTAGTAACCAAACACACTTGACTTACTAGAAAAAACTAGAATAAATAACTAATTTATTTATTTAATTCAATACTTGATGGCACCTCTGTGAAAATCCCCTTCATGACCACCGATTGCGAGGACCAATATCTAAGAAGGTATGATGGTTTCCAAGTTTTGCGTCTTCCCTATGTAGAAGATCAACGTCAATTCTCCATGTACATTTATCTTCCTCATGTCAAAGACGGTTTATCTGCTTTGGTTGAGAGAATATATAGGATCTGAGCCAGGATTTATTGATAAACATATACCAAACCACCAAATAAAAGTGCGTGTTTGCAAAATTCCAAAGTTTAAGTTCTCTTTGAGTTTGAAGTTTCAGATGTTTTGAAGGATATGGGTTTGACTTCACCCTTTAGTTCTCGTGGAGGTGGTCTAACTGAGATGGTTGATTCACCTATCATTGGTGAGAAGCTATATGTCTCAAGCTTGATTCATAAAGCTTGCATTGAGGTGGATGAAGAGGGAACTGAAGCTGCAGCCGTTTCTGTTTGTGTTATGCGTCCCCTGTGTTTGAGGAAAAATCAAGATTTTGTAGCGGACCATCCATTTCTGTTTATGGTGAGAGAAGATAAGAGTGGAGTGATTTTGTTTATGGGTCAAGTTCTTGACCCTTCAAAACATTGATTCAACTTGCTGGTGGTGTGTGGAGAAAACATTTACCATTGTATACGTTTGTTTTTTCTTTTTTCTTTTTATTCTTTTTTGTTAGCTTGGTGGAATTGGCTTTGTAAAGCTAGCCACTTATCATGCTGTTACATCTTTTTACTGCTTTGTGTCCAATAATGTTAATCAAAACTCATTTTTTTCTTTCTTTTTTTTGTAACTTTTTTTTTCTTTTTGGTAACTCGTTTCTTCTTCCACGCTTTAATGTTGACTAACACTTCAGAGGCTTTGTTTATTACATTTTTATCTCGTTACTTGGTGGTCAGCATTTCTCATGTATAAGAGATTTGTTCTGTATTGGTTCGATCATTGTCATCATATATTATATTTCTTGGTTTTTTTTTCTAAACATGCATCTAGCACTAGTTGATTTAAAATTTGAGATTCAGCAAAATTTCAAGAAGCAATTTTGGTCCTTACTAAAGTTCTTGCTTTATTGTTTTTATTTTATTTTAAATCTTCATACTATTAATAAAGATTTATAACTATTTAAACCATTATTCTATTTTCGTTTGGATTTGACGTTTATGATGGTTTTTATAAATTTTAAAACTGTTTGATTATCATGTGGTAACTCTGCTTCTGATTTTGATCTCGTCACTTGGTCAATAATTAGAGATTTGTCAATGTCAATCGGTCGTGCTGAAGTATTCAAATTAACATTAGTTTTCAGTAGGTTCCGTCATTATAATCATATATACCATTTCGTAAAATAATTTACCATGTAGCACTAGTTGATTTTTTTCTACATAGTTGTTGTCTTTTCCATATAATAATTTACAACATCTTTCGAAGAAAACTAATAAACTGAATTCAATTTGCCTATTATTATTTTAAATTAAATTGGCAAAACAACATTAAGACCAGGAAGGTGTCTGACTATCTTGCTTGTAACTTAACCTACAAGAAACACATTTTTAAATAGGTTTGAATCTGCCATCTTGGATCTTGGTGACTTTTATCCACCCCCACCACTCTTCTTTTTAATGTATTACTTGAAATGGTAGTCATTTTCATAATATATTTCAATCAAAGATCTAATCGTGCTGGGGTGATACATAGATGACTGTTCAATTTGTCTGGTACTTAACTTTCAAACATGATTTTATATTCAAGACCATTCGTCCCCTCCACCAAGCTCTCGTGTCTGCAGAAAATAAGTAAAAAACAGAAAAATGGACTTGAGAAAATCAATGGAGAAGCAAAACGACGTGGTGGTAAAACTAGCGAATCATGTCATTACTACCGTTGCCAACGGCTGCAACCTTGTCTTCTCACCAACGTCAATCAACGTTTTGCTCAGCATCATTGCTGCCGGCTCTAGTTCCGTCACCAGAGAACATATCCTCTCATTCCTCAACTCACCGTCAACGGATCACCTCAACACAATCTTGTCCGAGATTGTATCTGTTGCCCTTAGGGATTCTGATGATGATAGCAAAAGCTCTGATTTGCGCTTGTCAGTAGCCAATGGTGTATGGATCGACAAGTCTCTCTCCTTGAAGCCTTCCTTTAAGGAGCTTTTGGAGAACTCCTACAAGGCTACTTGTAGTGAGGTTGACTTCTATAACAAGGTAACTCTTCTATGTTTTTCAAATCAGATTAGCAATATTAATGAATAGAGTTATGTCTCTTATCAGAGAAAATGACTAGAATAAACCTAAAAAAATTTTTATCACAAATATAGACCTTAACAATTAAAATGACATAAATAGCACTTAAATGTTTTATTAAATATACATTTATACCCTTGGGTTAACTAATCCTATATTTTTTTTGTTAGAGTTGAGGAGTGGGGTTTTGGAGATAAGATTTCGAATTTAAAAAAAATTAAGAAAACTTAAAATTTTCAAAATAAAAAAATGTTATTTTTGTCATTTTAATTGTTGAGGTCTATTTTTGTGATAAAAACTTAAAATATGGCTATTTTAGAGAATTGCCACTCTTATTATGGTCCCATATTATTTTGTTTTTGATGTCAGATAACTAATAGTAACGTTGTAATTTCCTCCTTGTGTGGGTTTTTATTTAAGCGTTGAATTTGTGGAATTATTGGTTAATTTGATCGCTTATTTTGAAGCCTGTTGAAGTGATTGATGAAGTGAATACATGGGCTGAAGTCCACACCAATGGAGTCATAAACAAGATTTTATCACGCGATGCTGTTGAGGATATCCGTGAAAGTACACTCATACTTGCAAATGCAGTGTATTTTAAAGGAGCTTGGAGCGAAAAATTCGATGCAAAGTTGACAAAAGATGAGGATTTTCACCTTCCTGATGGCACCTCTGTGAAAGTCCCCTTCATGACAAGTTACAAGGACCAATACTTAAGATGCTATGATGGTTTCCAAGTTCTGCGTCTTCCCTATGTAGAAGATCAACGTCAATTCTCCATGTACATTTATCTCCCTGATGACAAAGACGGATTGCCTACTCTGCTTGAGAAAATAGGCTCGGAACCAGGTTTTCTTGATAACCATATTCCAGACTACCAAAGAGAATTGGATGCTTTCAGAATTCCAAAGTTTAAGTTCTCTTTCGAGTTTAAAGCTTCGGATGTTTTGAAGGATATGGGCTTGACTTCACCCTTTCGTACTCTTGGAGGTGGTTTAACAGAGATGGTTGATTCTCCTATCATCGGTGAGAAGCTATACGTCTCAGATATTATTCATAAAGCTTGCATTGAGGTGGACGAAGACGGAACTGAAGCTGCTGCCGTGTCTTTATGCGTTATACGTGCCACGTGTTTGAGGAAAAATCCAGATTTTGTAGCTGACCATCCATTTCTATTCACGGTTAGAGAAGACAAGAGTGGAGTTATTTTGTTCATGGGTCAAGTTCTTGATCCTTCAAAACATTGATTGAACTTGCTGGTGGTGTGTGGAGAAAACATTAAACCAAAATCATGTGTTATTTTATATATTTAATTGTTGGTTATATATTTCGATGATGGAATTGGGTTTGTAAAGCTAGCAACCGACTTTGCTGGCTCGTTTATTTTTTACTTGTGTGTCTAATAATAAAGTTGTTTACTCTAAAAATAAGAAATAACTTCATCCAGATTATCAACTCTGAAATATGTATAATTAATAAGAATTTGGTGTAGTATCATTATTGATTTTTTTCATGGATATAAAAACTTTGCACTACCCAGACCCCAAAAATACCTCGTCTAGAAAAAATTCTACTAAGAAACTCCAAAAATATCCTAAATTGTTATGATAGTCCGAAACCATGTAATATGCGAATACCACAAATTCCTTATATCACCATTTGTTTAATTTATTTTCAAATATATATGTAAAATAATTAATTTGTTTATTTGTGAAAAAAATGTTTTGATGAGAAAATATGATTTTACATGAAGGAAAATAAGATATTACGTTTGTGGCAAAAAATAAGATTTTACCATTTTAACAGGAAAACTAGACTTAAGTATTTATGTTGTAAAAAACTAAAATTTAAAGTGATTTTTCCGAAAAAAATGATTTCTTAGCAGAAAATTGAGATTTTATGTTTTATGAGAAATTAACTTTAGCTGAATACAAAATTTAAAATTTGGTGAGAAGAAAAACGATATGAAATAATAAAAAAATTACATTTCAAATTAGTTTAGAAATATCAGTTAATTGAAGAAATCCCTATGTCTATAGGGTAAATTCTGTTTAACCCGTTTATATAGAGTACTCTCTCGTAGGATCCAAGCCAGAAGTATTGTAGAACGGCTTTGTGCCTGACATATATAAGGTTAGAACTTAGAAGCAACTAAATTTGTTTTGCCTTGCATACTATTTTTTAAAACAAAAATCAGTGTTATATTATACAGAATTTATGATATTCCTTATATCACCATTTGTTTAATTTATTTTCAAATATATATGTAAAATAATTAATTTGTTTATTTGTGAAAAAAAATGTTTTGATGAGAAAATATGATTTTACATGAAGGAAAATAAGATATTACGTTTGTGGCAAAAAAAAAAGATTTTACAATTTTAACAGGAAAACTAGACTTAAGTATTTATGTTGTAAAAAAACTAAAATTTAAAGTGATTTTTCCGGAAAAAATGATTTCTTAGCAGAAAATTGAGATTTTATGTTTTAATGAGAAATTAACTTTAGCTGAATACAAAATTTAAAATTTGGTGAGAATAAAAACGATATGAAATAATAATAAAAAATACATTTCAAATTAGTTTAGAAATATCAGTTAATTGAAGAAATCCCTATGGCTATAGGATAAATTCTGTTTAGCCTGTTTATATAGAGTACTCTCTCGTAGGATCCACGCCAGAAGTATTGTAGAACGGCTTTGTGCCTGACATATATAAGGTTAGAACTTAGAAACAACTAAATATGTTTTGCCTTACAAACTATTTTTTAAAACAAAAATCAGTGTTATATTATACAGAAATTAGGCTTCAAACTCTGCACCTTGAAAAAGTTACCAACCAAGTTTACCATTGGAACTAACTGATTAATAAAATTGGCTCCTAAATTATTTTTAACCTTTCTAACCCTTAAGGACGGTCCTACTAGGACCCAAACCAAGAGTGGATAATATGTTCCAGCGAAGAGGGAACCAGTCACGTGAAAGTCACATTTCAGTTGTACTTAAAAGTCCTCGCGATCTCTTCTAAATCTTTTTCACTGTTCCGAGCTCCTCCAAAACCCCGTTTATATTTCGAAGAAACCCTTCATGCAAGATTACGATCCGCAAATGATAATTTTAATGACGTTTCATAAGACAGAACTTGGATCAATCAGAGAGCAGAAGAAGCAATAAATTAAGATAAATAAATTATAGTAAAATTATTAAACTTTTTGTTGTCTTTCCTAAAAGCTATCCGAAATTTAATAAATGTACGGCCAATAAAAGCTTCGAAGGGGCAAGATAGCACTTGGGTGGTCCTTTCTTAACTCGAGGACGGATCACACAAAACTCTAAGTTTGCAAGTTTATCAACTAGAAAAATATAGAACACGTCTAATGATCATCTCGGTTAAAAATATCCGCCAAATATAATAATCGTTCATGTTGTAATATTAATCCACAGTAAAATAAAATTTCAATACTCTCTAAATAGCAGAAGCTAATTTAAGAAACATTGATGGCAAGAAACAACCTATATTTACACCCAAAAAAAAAACAACCTATATAAAAATTAGTATGGGATAATAGGAAAATGATATGTTTAACAAAAAAAACAAAAGTTTAAATATGTTATACCTTAGTTAGTTATATCAACCATATTCGTTTACAAGTCGCTAGTGATGTTGATCAAATACTTTTGTTATTATTTGTTTCAGTGTTGATGTCGCTAGTAATGAATCGCTGTAATTAGCTAGTCACAGGCAGTTCAAGTAGTACTCGTTGACGATTTGTCACTATAAAAATTAGAAAACTGTTATTTTCATGTTTATCATGTAAGTGATTGAGGCGTTAGAAAAAACTTTGGTCGTTGATTGCTGCGGCGATTAGCCGTGTTTGATCGCTCACACATCGACAAGTAAATAAACAATATTTTTATATTTTGGGGGTTGTTATTGGTCGCTGCTGTTACCAAATTGTAAACAAAATGCCATCTTACCCACAAAAGAGCTGCAGAGATAAATACATTTACCATTTTTGTAGTAATGTGCGAAGCAAAAAATCGTTAGGAATTACGTAACTATAACGGTAATAATGGTCTGTGATGTCTATTTGCCGGTTCGATATATTCTATAAAACGAAAGCTTAATATACAGCCATTCCTAGTTTATCTGTAATTATGTGAGAGTCAGTTGATGGAATATAACGGTTGTAACAAACAACAACAGCAAAACTTGCGTATCATGTGCTTTCAAAACATTGTTACCCTAAAATTATCACCTGATTTTTGTCTTTTCTTCATATTTTTGTGAATGCCACCTTGATATTGATGTCCCTGATTATTTAGATGATATAAGAGATTGACTCATGTTTTTATCATGTTGATGTCCCACGATGTTTTGTTTCCTCTAACTTTTTTTATGGAACTAGAAAACATAATTTACAATATAACTCTAACCTAGACCAAGGTATTTACGTTTACTTTTTTTTCATACCAACTTTATTTGTCGGCTAGCTTCGTCGTACTAATTTAAGTCTAATTGTAAACGACTTAAAACCCGATTTTAGGCGTAAATTCATAATAATTATATAAGTAATCGTTTTTGTTTGTATTGGAAAGAAAAG
Organism: Eruca vesicaria subsp. sativa; assembly: GCA_932364175.1. Taxonomy (NCBI): domain Eukaryota; kingdom Viridiplantae; phylum Streptophyta; class Magnoliopsida; order Brassicales; family Brassicaceae; genus Eruca; species Eruca vesicaria. The sequence goes on along the minus strand of CAKOAT010061821.1, from coordinate 71,742 downwards.
TTTTTTTTTTTAAGTTTTAAGAAACATCAAGTGGACTCACACCGACTTAAGTGGAGGAGGTGATGAATGTCTTGGGCCCATCAGAAACTGCGGCTACTCGTGGCTTTTGGCATCAAACACTAATCATGCTGAATTGCTAATGTTATTTTATTCTCGTTTTATTTTATACGATCGTATTCGCGGATTAAAATGCAAAGAGTGTCGTTGTGAGTATAATTAACTCCATAAAGTAGAAAAGATACATTAGTTCCACGAAATTTTGAAATTCATGATTAGACACTAATTAGATGTAATGAACGGACGAGACCGAAAGTTTGGAGGATGTAAAAGAAGCCCCACTTCACGTCCCAATATTCGAGAGATCTTTCACTAAACCTACGATCCAGGAACACCAGCTTTTGTATTTAACCAAAAAAAAACTGATGAATTTTTTTAACTTGGTAATTGTATGTCATTTTAGCGAAAGAATTGAAATTAAGTTGATAAATAGTTATATTTTCTTAGGAATTAATATACTATATCTACTAACAGTCGAACATTCCATTCAAAATAAAGAAAGCTCATTCGTTTCCTAAAAAGCTTGTGAAAGTTTGAGTGACGTGGACCATAAGCATTTGTTTTCCAGTTGGTGGTTGGTCGAAATCGAAAGTATACTTTATTAAACTGGCCTCACTTCGTAAGATCTCCAAATCACTTCTTCAAACAAAAACCATTCCTCTTATTTGGTAAATGATTTCCAATTTGGATTTCAAATAATCTTTCATTTTTTGTGGAACAGAATATGAAAAGTCTACTCTTCCAAAAATAGTCACGTTGATCTACATCATATTATTTTAAATATTTTCTAAGGGTCTAAATTAAAAATATAAGAAATAAGCAATAACTTTATGGAGTTTTAGTACTATAATAAAATGTTGGCAAATGCATGTTATATGTATATTAATCTCCGCATCACTAAATTCGAGCTTGAGGCGACATCTCCCCATTATCCAATTGGAAATGGTTTAACTGTATACAGACATAATCCACGATCATATTTAACAATCAGAATCGTAGAAAATCATCGGATCTTTCATGTTTTTATTAGTGTGACATTTTAGCTAATATCAACGAATCCTAACATATAATGAATGTATAAAACCAACATACTATTGGTCTATTTAACGGAAAAGAAAAACATATTATTGGCATATTTCATTGTTCTACGCCATCATCCGCAAAGCACAGTTATACCTTGTTGTTTTGTCAAAAAAAAAAAAGATATACCTTGTTGCAAGGGTTTTAAATAAACAAAATGTTAAGAAGAAGAAATGCTTTTGAAGATTCCACGAAGATAAGTAGTGAAAAACGGCTCTTTGGTCGTCCGAAAGCCGCCTCTCCTCCACCAAAAGTTTTATAACCCCAACTTTTTGGTTCACTCCCATTTACATGCATTATACAATCCATTTGTATTATATACTAATATACGATGTACTTACGTAATGTACCTAATCGCTTATAAGGTTAACTATCAACTGTATATGCCTAAGTTCATACGCTCAATGTAAAGGGTAGAAATTGTATATAATTCCATGCTAAGAGGATTATAAAAGATAACCAGGTGAAATACGGCTCCGGATTCGACTCGTATTGGCCATGACTTAGATCCCATTGTGCAGGTATAGATGCAGGTTGGTACCGGCTAGAGAAATTAAAATCGAATCTCCGAATCCATCCAACTAAAAAAAAATTATAAAAGATGTTTAAAATTACCGATAACGACCTCCAGATCGACATGACTGAGTGAAGAAATATAATACATTATCAACTAGTAATAATTATCTTATCTCAGGAATATTATTCTCTTGTAGATAAATTTTCTTATTTACTTATTTACTTTTTATATTCTAATGTATATTAATAGCTGTTATAAGTATTGAATAAGAAAAGGTAGTTACAGACAAAACCATTATAATAAAATATCAAATATATCAAGTAGCTAAAGACAAAACGTTATGAGTTAATGGTTATATATCTAGGGAGTAATCAAGATGATCATCAAATGTTAAGTTGTGTATTATACTCTTGTGTGTTTATGCATCATATTCATGTCGGCCCTAACACAATCGAACTATGTTGGGTGCAAAGAACTGGCCGATTGTTTTGTTTTGGAAGGTGTGTGTACATTAGTATAAGTATATGTTGATTTTCATCGGTGTAATTGGTTGATTATTAAATGTTACATATATACATCGATACAAAGAAGTAAATTAATACAAGCAGTAACACTCAATTGGTTGATTATTAAATGTTACATATATACATCGATACAAAGAAGTAAATTAATACTAGGAGTAACACTCATTTCATTTATCGTACATCGTACATATTATTATTTTCGTTATCTTATAAATCGAAATTAATGATAATGCTGATTGAGAAGAAGAAAAAATTAGTACACTAGTACACCGACGAGTTATCATTATTCTCTCAATTAATTACCTTATTAATTAATTTTGTCATAAATAAGTTTTACTGTTTTAGAGAAAAAAATAACGTATTTTGCCGATGTTCCCCATTTTCCCAAAAACATTTAACCCACAATAGTGGTAAAGTCAACAAAATGACATCTTAACCCCCAGAAACAAAACATAGTCGTTCAAGTGAAAAGGTTGAGCAGTTTTGTCGTCTCTCCTCCGCCGGCCGTAATATTCGAAAACGACACCGTTGCAACAGACTCCTCGGAGTGTATCGACGGAGTTTCAGGTCGACACGTTTCCTCCTTTACCGGCATCTTTTTAACCGGAAAATCAGATATTAGAGAGAGACCTAGCTCCGACGACGGTCGTCGTTGTTCTGACGCTAAACGTTTCCTTTTCGGCGGAGAAACCGTCTTTCTTGATCCAGAGGTCGAAAAACGGCAGTGGTGGTAACTTTTCCGGTCACCGGAATCATTCAAAATGTCCATGCAGATCTCGGAAGCTTCGTCGGAACCGCCGTCACGTGTAAGAAGCTCCGGGATAGGTCTCAAAGAACCTCCGCGGAGAACCGTCTCAACCGCCGCTTGACAAACATTCCAGTTCCCCGTTGATAACAACCCAACGGCGCCGTTCACCGGGTTCACAGTTCTCCCACAAGCTTCGTAGAGCAAAGACTGAAACAAAGCTGTAAAAAGACGGAAATACCCTTAAGATTCATAAAACGAAATCATAAAAAAAAAAGAATTTACCAGGGGACTGAGATTCCGGTACGGCGGAGATAAATGACATTAAACCGGCACGGCCGAAGAATTTAGCCACAAATACGGTGGCGTGGCCTTGAGCTTCGGCGGATTGGATCCATTGGATACAAGGACGGAGGATGCAGCTCTCGCTGCAGCCTTTACGGAGAACGCGACAACCATTGCAACTCATGATTTTTCTGATTTTTTAAAAAACTAATCGATATGTTTCTCCGTGTTTGCTATTATCTGGGAGATTCACATGAATTCTTTTGGAGAGGATGATGATGAAGATTTTGCTTTGAGTGCAAGAAAAAGATATTTGATGTGAGAGAGAAAGATACTTGGACAAAGGGTTTCTATGTTTTTGGAAGATGAACCAGACTAATGTAGTTATATAGACACATTAATTGATAAAACGGCACCTGAGTGAACCAATGAATCATTATAGTATGAGTTTATTTTATTTTAATTGGATTATAAGTAAATGTTCTAGTGCCTTGCAAACTTATAAATAGAAATTGATTACTTACTACTACTCCCTTTGTTTAAGTTGGTTTGATGCTTAAAAATAAATTTTATTACAAATGTGATGTTTTATTATTATAAAAAATATTTGATATTGTTTAATATTTTTTTAAAAAAATTGTTTAATATTTATAACCAGTTATATAATACTGTTATTAGTTGGTTGTAACGTGATTATAATTAACTGCATTGATAAAAATGAGTCAAAAATTGATTAGAAATAAATTTGCAGTGTTACGTTCGATAAAAGTAAAGTAAAGAAAATGGTGCGTGGTTGTTGACTAGGTGGTGATGAGGAGAGAGAAGAGGAAAAGAGATATTCCAAGGTGATGGGTGCCAAGCCAACGGCTCCGTGTCTCCGCGAATAGTAGTGCCTCTTCAACCGGGATTGGTTCATTTACATTTTGATCAAAAGTAATGCAATATTTTATGTTCATATATTTTAAAAATAAAATAAGGGTATTTGTAAATGATGCATCATGCGTGAACGATCTCGAGTATTTGATGCAATTCTCAAATTAAAATACCCTTTCTATTTTCTTCAATAATTTGCTAGTCGACATTTTTATGAATTTTTCAGGTTTTTGATTGATACAACTTTTTCTCAACTGAAAAATCGACGATTAGCATATATTATCAAAATGAATATGTCCTACTTAAATAACATTCCATTCAAGAAAACATTCAATTTTCTCATGTTATTATTTTTCTTAATAATTGTCTTTGTTAAACTAAATTTGCGTTTCTTAAACTATCGAATGTACTCTATGAGCTTCTATTGTTGGTAGACTTTTTTATTTATTTACTTAAATTTAGGGCTAAGTCTAAGCTGACCCTTCAGTGAAACAAATCCACTATGACACTATCTGACCCTTAAATCATCCTTAACAATGTTTTAGAAGAAAGAGAGAGGCTATTTATCTACGTCGTTGTCTCACGTGTGTGTGACCAAATCAAACATTTTGTTCTCCTTAACATTATAACACGTTGTTAATCTTACCTTTCCAAATCGTAGTAATGCGGTAAACCGGACCGTTTAATGGCTTAGATGGTCTTTGCCTACTCGGCAATTAAGCAAAAAAAAGAATCTTATAAAAAGAGGCAAATTTCCACTGAATGCCGTAGTCTGTATTTGTTCATTACATCACTCCATTAGTAATTAATTAATTCATCGAACTTCTTGGTTGTAAATATCATATATTTAAGCATTAAAACAATCGATCCAAAACACTTGAACTCCACAATTTTGATCAAGAACAAGAGATGTGTTTCTTACTTTGTATGGAGCTATTATAATTACTATAACTGTATAAAATGTGGCAGTTTTATGTGAAGTATTCTCTTCACGGCCAAGGGACAACTGTTTTAGATAAGAAAATGAAATGTCAAGATTACAAAAGATCTCCTTATTACAGAACCAAAATAAGGAACTACTGAAACGTTCCCTTTGGAGATTATCTCCATCCTTTGCATTATGATTCAATACCAAGCAAACTGACATCTTTGGCACCTACTTATATATAAAAAGACTAGCAGCTTGAAGGAGTTGAAATAGGACTTAGATACTTACATACCCTGTTCAAGGCGAAAACTACAATACCCCAAACATATCTTCAGCTTCTTTGACAAAACTGTATTCAGAGTCTTGAGACGTGCATCATTAATGATTGTGAATATGATCCCCAAAACTTCGACTCTATAGCCAAACTTGACAACTTTGGCTGTACACAGAGTCTTCCGAAGCCCCATACAAATTAAAAATAATAATTTCGGTATCACCAAAATATATTAAATCATCTATACAATTTTGTTTTTTTTAAAAGGGCTATCTATACGAAATTTATTTAGTATAATAACTATACATGTTATAGAAACAAACAACTAATTGAAATATTTTCTAAAAAAATATTTACATATTATATAATTTAATTAGCTAATTTTTATGAAAGTTTTTTAGTTTTATAAAATTTGTAATTCTATTTTAAATTAAAAATGTAAATAGTTATTTTATAAATGATTTTTAAATATGGATCCCGCAAAATTATGGACCCCATTCAAATGCCTCACAAGAATTGTCTCAGCCCCCGGCACTGGCCGCAAAAATCAAGAGATACTATAATCCTATAAGTCGTCTATGTATGATCCGCCTTAATGATCCACCAAATTACCTTCTCCCCAAAACAGTCCTTCCATCTTGATGGATTTTACACCTTGTTCTAACATGCACTTATGAGATTTTGGCTGTGGAAATTTTCGACAGTAAATCCCTATTGCATGATATACATTTGCAAAACTAATAATGAAATCGTTATTACTTCCTTTGTTCCAGAATTTCAGGCTGAGTTTCTGATATGAAATTAAAATTATTGGGCTAAATTTCCTCAGCTATTAAATAGAACCCACTATGGGCTCTATTACAGATTTCGAATGGTGTCCAAACAATAAGTCTCTGGTGCATCACTGCAAAACTAATTTGGATCATACGACTGCTTTAGGCCTTTAACACACTTGTAAGACCTAACACATTTTGTACAAGCTGTAATAAGGCTTTATTAATACGAATTATATTATCTACACACGAAAATAGGGAAATTCTTTCTTTCTTTTTTTGGCAAAGGTGCTGATATGACAATGTTTTCATGATTAATAATGTTTTCCATGTCAACCCCCGATTATAACTAAAATGGGTATATATCCAGTGGTGTTTTAAAAATTTAAGCAGGGTTTCATATAAAGGGTAAGTGTCTGAATTAAGATTTTAATTTGATTACATTACATGTGTCTAATTTCGGTGTTGTACATGTAATAGTTACTGCCTTACTGGATACTTTCGATAATGTAAGATATAATTAAGAGAATCATTTTCAAGTGTTAAAAATACTTGTTTGTGTATATATGGGCATTTATTTCAGAGAATACCTAATACTTACATTTTCTTCGGAGTACAAAAGAACTTGGGATTGATTTTGACGTGTAAGATATTTTCCGCAACAAACTGTGATAATAAATACTAGACTCTTAACACTCATGAAAACGAAATAATACAGATTCATAAAACAAATGTTGAAAGCGTGGAGGGAAGTGTGTCTGCCAACCAATAAAATGGATAATAGTGATCAAAGACGACAAGACACTTAAGGATTAGCTTCGTTAGGTGCTACTAACCTATCTATCACTACTTCAATAATTAATACTAACATAGCCAAAACTAATACTAATTTCTCCTATCAAAACATGTTATTTCTAGTTGACAAAAAAGAAGATGTTATTTCTAAACAGGAATTGATTACTTATAATATTTTAATTAAGTTGTTAATCATAAGGAACAGATCACTTCAAGCCAGGAGTGACAGTCAGATTCATAGAGCTGGCTCCTTTGCTTGCGGAAGTAGTAATTGAGATTATTATATAAGGAAATTTCCAAGAAGCAGAAACTACACTTATCATTTTTTTCTTATTATTATTATTTCTAATAAGAGTATAAAATGTAAATTCAATATTTCCTCGTTTTTTTACTTTCTATAAACAAACATACCCAATACTTTTTACGTAAAAAAAAGAAATAAAAATAATCCAAAGTCCACTCCAATCATTTTCATTACAGACTCATCAGCTAATGATCGATGATCACTAGCTAGCTTATCAGTAAAGATTAAAAAATAATTCACAACGGCGACTTTGTTTCTTCGCCGGAGAGTTGACTTTTCCCAAGTGTCTCATCGCAAGAGACTTCAAATACTTGATCGGCCGGTAAGTTAAGGTCAAACCCGTGACTGTTACTACCGTTACCGTTGATGTTGCTATTACCGTTACCACCGTCATAATGACACCGTTTGTGACCGCCTAGTGCTTGACCAGATGGAAACGACTTAAAACATATGGAACACTTATGAGTCTTTCCACTTTGACCAATCAAACCGTTACTAATATTTCCGTTATTAGTAACCGAACCGTTATTATTACCGTCATGGTTATTATTATTATTACTAACCGGTTTCCGGTGACTGGTTTTGTGTCCACCTAACGCTTGGTAAGAGGGGAAAGATTTGCCACAGACGGAGCACTTGTAGTCTCGGTGGTTGTGATGATCAGACGGTGGAGGAGAAGGAGAGTGATGATCATCATCAGAGGAGGAGCCACGAGCAAGCATGAGGAGGCAGAGAGCAAGATACTCTTCTTCTGTGGGAGGATGGGATTGATCATCTGTACGGTGTCGTTTGGTGCGTTTTCTTTTGGTCCAGGACTCAAGATTATCCGGCTCGGTTAGGAATGGAGAGGGAGCGGTGGTGGTGGTGGTGGAGGTTGGAGAATTGAGAGTGTCTAGAGCCATATGCTCTCGTCTTTGATTAATTGATTATTGAGAGAGATTTATTTTAAAGAAAGATAAAAAAGAGGATAGAGAGAGTGAGTGAGCTGGTGAGGGAGTGAGATGAGATGTGAGAGCACGTCTTTGTTATAATTTTTGGGTGATTAAGAGTGGGAACGTGGGCTCTAAGTGATCAAGTGATGCTTCTTCTCCATATCCATTAATATCTCATCCTATTTTTGTATCTTTAATATATACTTTATTTGTAATTAACATAATTTTATTGCCTACATATAATCTAAAAAGAAATTACAAAAAGAAAACTGATATCTAAAACCATGTTAGATCGAACTAAACATATAATTAAGTTCATGAAAATCCAAATTAATTAGGGGTTACATCAAAGACTGGAAAATAACATCTTTTCGAAAGCACCAGCTTATAATCTTATAATGGTAATATAAGAATGCCTATTTTTAAAACGATGTGCGGTGGGGAAAAATCATGTAACTATATTTGTATTAGAGTCTAACATCAACCTTTATTGAGTAGTCGAAAAAAGTAACACATTCACAAAGATGGAATACTAAAGTACTTATCAAAGTTGTGCTATATTTGGCGATAGGTAGCAGTCCAAATCATGAACTGGTCATCTTGTTCAATTTATCCACATTTTTCTAGTAGCAAATGATATATCAAACAAAGAAAAAAGGACAATCACAGATTTCAAAAGATAATATATAACCACACATCATTCACATAATACCTTTTTGTTAGTAAATAAGTACTTATTCATACTAATAAGCAATAACACATCTATGGTGGTAGTACTTTATTCAAAAACATCATGTGTTGATGAAGTTTTTTGAGTTTTTCTCGAAAAAAAGTTTTTTGAGTTGCCAATAACTTCGGAGTTAGTTTAAAGGCTCTGGCCAGGTTAGCGAATCTTTTCACTTGTCATGTGTAGCGTTGGATCATAACTGATCTGTCGTGTTTTCATTGCCTGGAAGGAATTTAGGATTCTACAGTTGGGACACGTGGTTTGTTGTATATGGTGGAAGTGGATGGGGATTTGGTGGAGACTTAAAAAAGACGGTACGAGTCTTTCTTAAGGCCGAGGCTACTACATTCGTTGTGATCACCCACTTCATTTTTTTTTATAATTATGCTTGCTTGTAAGTTTGTTATTTTGTTCTACAACTAAAAAGTTTTAAATCAAGTAACAAAATTTCGCGGTGTTTAGAGACTGGAATTGAAGATGTGATCAACTAATTTAATTTCTAGATTGTTTGGTAAAATAATACCAAATAATTTATAGATAAATACGTTTATTTGGTAAAATGAGTGGATAATTTCTAGATTTTTCACTCACCTTTTTTGTATTATCATGAACAACTATATATTAGGCAAATAGATAAATACGTTTATAAAGGGTGAGCTTGAGTCACATAGAAAGAAGTGGAGATAGTTACATGGGATGATAATGATGTAGAATGGACAGTTTAGAGAAAAGAGGTCCCTGGAGCAAGTGAGTAAATGGTGTAAATTTATAATGTGTTTTTTTTTTGATAAACCCTATCGGTTGATCTGATCGGTCTCGGGAGAAACACACTTAGTGTTATAGAGTGGATTGACTACCACACCGTCTGATCCGAGTTTAAAATACTCTTCGACTAATGACAAGGAGTGAACCGATCATCTGTTACGATCTACCATGTAAACCAATTGGACCGAATCTCAAGTCTAGACTAGTCAAGTAATAAAAATTTAGTTTCCAGAGAAAATCAAACCTATGACTGATATGGATACACACAAACCCCAAAAAATTGTCACTAGGCTACACCACTCGGTTATAATGTGTTTTCTACATTAAATCAGATTTAGTTTATTTAATTATATTAACTCAAAAGTTAGATTTGTTAGAAGGATTAGACTCCAATCACATAAATAGTTCTAATTTTTTTTTGGTTAAAAACTAGATTGTCACAAATAGAAAAAGATTGCATTTACGTGACATAAACCCTATAATAATTATTTATAAAAATTAGATTGTCAAAGAGAATCAAAATAATAATTTTGTGCTATAGGCCTTGCATTTACCTTTTAGGATTATTTCAACTTTTTTTATCTTAAGCGAACACATGTATATCGACTACTACTGTAATTATTTCCACTAGTGATCACTGATCACCTTCTTGGAACTACTATATGGTCCATGAAAGTTGTCCAAATGGACGGGATTGTTGACGATAGCAAGAAAGTCGTATAATTTCTTCAAATTCGATTGAAGTTTCTCAACATTGTTGAGTTTAATCTAAACAATGAATCCACCAATGTGAACACAGTTCTCCCAACTATCAAGCCATCAATCAAAATGGTTAATTGGTATTAACTGGCAAGTGAGCTCACAAGGCACACAAAATATACTTTGAATTAATGAAATTTCTTTCGGGGGAAAGAAATGAGCCATCTAAAAGCCCGATGGGCTCACAACATTGGAAGCATATATTGATCAACAGAGAGAAAAAAATTTAAAACAAATGTGTGGCTTCGCCCGAGTTCGAACCGGAGACCTTCAGTGTGTTAGACTGACGTGATAACCAACTACACCACGAAACCACTAGTGATAACTGTTGACGATCTTATATACTTATTTCTTTCTTGTACATTACTTTGTGACTTAAATCTAGTTATTCTTCTCCGGACGACAAACTAGACAAGTTTGGAATCCCATTAACAAACTCATTTTTTATGTTTCAAATGTGTTAGAACTTTCGTTGAGAGATTCAGTACCGACCAAAATTCAGCATCTCGATTAACAGTATTTCCAGTTTAGTTACTGTTGGTGGATTGTCTTGCACTTGATTACTTAATTAGGGTGAAAGCTAAGATGAACATTAAAGATAAGTTTGGAGCTCTTCTGCAGCATGGAGGCTCTCGCGAAATCGTTACAAACTTACCGAAATCATGAGTTTGTGTTTCGATTTTTTTGTTCGGTTTATAAATTTCTGTAAATGACCCTCTATCAAAAAATTGTTTTCAAAATTGTTTTTTCATAGGCTATTACCGAAATAGAGACAGGTAAATGAAACAAATGCATCATTACAGAACTAAAGATTCGAAAAAGAGACCCAAGGAAATGAGATTGACTAATTGTTCGGCGATGATTTCCTTTCTACCAAACATACCAAAGATAACAGAAAACTAATACTTGTAAGAGAATCATCCAATTTCAAAAACCACAGAAAAATATTATCGAGACTGACGGGTCAGAGTTTCAATTTAATGAAATCATGAAATGTATATACTAACAATTGAAAAACAAATCATGAAATTTATATACTTTTAGAGCGAAACAATTGTAACTCAAAGCTTCTCGAATCAATTCAGCTTTTCGTAATGGAAGCACTAGTTACCAATCAATGTCACTAAATCTCTAAATCAACACTAACAAAACTCATGAAATGAACAATCCCTAAATCGAGTCAATATGATCACACATCAATCTAAACCACAAGCAAACATTCAAATATAAAAAAAAAACATCAAAGAAAATATAGAAAATGGCTAAAGAGTGAAACTCATAATCCAAAATGAACTGAAACGATAAGTACTCATGTCCGAAACATAACATCCGACAAAACAAAATTTTAAAAACACTTAAAAAAGATAAAACCCTTACACAAACTCTTTCGACTTAATCAACGTTCTGCATAACATCCTCAGCAGTAAACTTAGTCCCCTTGTCCTTATCCGCAGCAGCACGTCCCTTCGCCTTCCTCTCCAAAAGCGACTTCCTGTCCTTGTCCAAACGAAGCTTCGTTATCACAACCTTCGAAGGCTGAACTCCGACATTCACGGTCGTTCCATTCACCTTCTCCCTCGTGATCCTCTCGATGTGAATCACCCACTTGCGACGGTACACCTGGACAACTTTGCCTTCACGTCCCTTGTAGGTCCCACGAACGATCTGGACCTCGTCGTCTTTGCGGATAGGCATGGATCTGACGTTGTACTTTTGGCGGAGGTCGGTGGAGAGTGGTGAGCTCATGATGACGCGTCTCTCGCTCGATGAGGCTGTGAAGTGGGCCTTGCGGTTCTTCCTGCGAGAGGAGGTGACTCTTGGGTTGTACTTCATCTTCGCCGCCGGGTTTACGAAACTCTCTCGCTAGGGTTTTTCTGGAGACGGGGAAGTGAATGTTAGTGTTAATAAAGTGTATATATAGTCTGTTCAGAGTTAGGTTTACTTTGAAATTTGGGCTTTGTTTTAAATGAGCTTGGGCTTTTATAAGATTTTACTCTTCAGAGTTTTATAGTGGGCTTGTTCCAAAAAACTACACTTGAGGGCCGAAAGTCATAGTTGCAATCTCTGTTTTATTGATTCAAAATAAAAATGACGTAGGTTGAGCTATGGGGAGATTTGATGGAGTTTGGGCTAATTATTATTTTTTTTTAATAAAATTTTGAGCTCATTATTTAAAATAAATCAAGGTATAGTTCTTGCGGGGGGAGCAAAAGTGGAAGGAATCAAATCTGTTCTACAGGGTGAAGCTCATGCTTTTATTTGTGCTCTGCAACAAGTTTGGATTAGAGGTTTGAGGGAAGTTTGGTTTGAAACAGATAGTCAGGAGTTGGTTCGTATTGTCAATGGCTATCAAGAGAGTATGGAGCTCGGTAATTCTATCTTTGATATTCGATACTGGACTGCTTTACTCCCTCAATGTTCCTTGGGGATGATCAACAGAGAAAGAAATCAAGCAGCTGATAGATTAGCAAAGCACATGTTATTAGGTTCGGAGCCATTTGAAGTCTTTGTTATGCCACCTGTTTGGCTGCTTGATTATTTGTACCAACCTTATACAGTTTGATCTAATAAGAGTATTGTTGTTAAAAAAAAAAAATCAAGGTATAGTTGGGAGCACGTAACTTTGTTGGGCATAACATGCATCTGCTCATGGTTGAGGAGGTCAACCTCAAATGTGAGGTATTCAATAAGCTTATATTTTTAAATCTGGATTTCTCACTTTCTTAGATGCAATGCAATGGGGAAATATTATAATAATGAAAGGCCTCTATTGATTGTATTCGTATCCATGTAAATGTTGTAATTCTTTTTAAAAATGTTAAAAGAGTAACTTAGCTTGAAAAATAAGAGAAATGAGAACAAAACGAATCCACTATTGTAATTTGTATACATCATGTTTTTATTGGCTATTATGTCATTCAGTTTAGATAAGTTTTGTTATAGTATTATGCAACTTTATACATTCCATGTATATTGTTGAGTAGTGAAATTCTAGGGAACAAATCAAAAAAAGAAAGAGAGAAAAATAGATGGCAACGGATGATGAAACAAGAGGATGACATGAGAATCGGAATGTTTCAAGCTGGCCGGTTAAACTAGTCTTTCATGAACTTCTGGCACATAACTGCTTCGGAGTAGAGACCATAACATGTGAATTAAGTTTCATCCCAGGAAGAATCAAACTAGCGTTCTCTTGGTAGATATTGTTTTCCCGCCCAGGTTCATATAAACAGTTCAATGTTATTGCCACAAATATGTTAGTTAGATACAGAACCAAAATTGGATATATATATATATATATATATATAGAAGATTAGTAGTAGTATACTATACACAAAGAAGTTGATTTATTTAAAATCTTGTGGAAATTTGAATGTAGAACCAAACACATCAGGATTCAGGAGCATGTGGACGTGGTCAACAGCAGGTTATTGGAAGAAAAAAAAGAGGAAATATGCATTTAAAGACCTTCACGTATATTGTAACGATCACAAAGAATCATTTATTTCCTCTATTACCACACTTATTGCCAAGTTTTCTTTTCTCTTCTTTACTATCCCAAAAACCTAACCGATCTTCTCTTAAAATCACATAATTTTTCTTTCTTTTCATCTTCTACCTCCCTCTCCATCTCTCTCAAACAAAGAATGAAGCGACGGACAAGTTTAGGGATTGTAGATACGATCAACGAAGAAGAAGAAGACTACATGGATCACTCTTCTTCCTTTTCTTCCTCTTCTTCATCTTTGTCTCCCTCTCTTCAACCACGTATCTGTCTCTCTTCTCCTTCAATGGAGCTTGAATCTAGAGTCAACAAATGGTAATATTTCTCTACAACCTTACCATTCTTCTTGAGTCATGACCATTTTTATATAATTAAATCTTATTCTTCTATATATTATAATAAGGTCGTTGGTTCATAATTCTAAACCTGATGTGTTGGTACATGTGGGAGGCACAAGGTTCCATCTACACAAGGTTACATTTTTCAAACTTTTGTTTGCTAATTTCAGACATTACCATTTGCTCAGTTATTCTATTTTATTTTTTTTTGTCACAATTTCTATATTTTATTTATTTTTCGAATTGCAAACTACTAAAATAAAGATATTACCCATTTAATGCGAATAAGCTAAAAGGTTTGGTTTTAATTGTATGTGGTCTTTTATCATCCTATAGGAACCTCTGTCAAGAAACAGCGGCTATTTAAAACGCCATTTAACGGACGTCAACGAATTAACTCTCTCACCGCCGTTAAACATAACAGCTGAAACGTTTTCGTTAGTAACCGCTTTCTGTTACGGCGCTCACATCGAACTAACGCCGTTCAATATCGTTTCGCTGAGAGTCGCCGTCGAGCTTCTTCTGATAACAGGAGGAAACAACGCCAGAGATAACCTGCGAAACTTAACGGAGTCTTATCTCCGACGAGTCGTCTTCGTCAACGTTAACTACATCAGCATCGTTCTCCGCTCATGCCTCAACTCACTTCCGGAATCCGAAACGACGGCGTTTTTAGTCGGAAGATGCATAAAAGCTTTGACGGAGATCGGAGACGGAGACTGCGTCAACGAGTTTCTCGAGCAAGCGGTTATACTCCCCGCCGGATACTTCATCGTCGTCGCTAACGCCGTGCAGCAGCATTTCCCGCGCCACGATTTGCTCTACAGAGTCGTTGACGCTTTTATAAAGGTTAAAAAAAGGATTATAACTGATTAAGATTACGTGTCAGTTTCTAATTGGATGTATGTTACCCATTACGTGTCAGTTTCTAATTGGATGTATGATTTTTTACTGATTACGTGTCAATTTCTAATTGGATATTTTATTTTACTGATTACGTGTCAGTTTCTAATTGGATGTATGATTTTTGAAGGAACGTGACGGAGAGATAACGGAGGAAGAGAAGCTACAGATATGCAACTCAATAGACTGCGAGAGACTCTCGCCGCCGTTACTCCTCCACGCCGTGCAAAACCCGAAAATGCCCCTGAGGTTCATCGTGCGCGCGATGCTGCAAGAGCAGAACAACACGCGCCGCTCGATCATAGCTGCGGCGGATTCTGCGACGACGCTGGAGTCGCTTCTGCAGCGAGACACGGCGGCGAGGGAAAGCTACAGGTTGAGAGCTGCGATGGATTCGACGGGGTCGAGGATTAAGAGCTTGGAGAAGGAGCTCGAGGAGATGAAGAGACTCATTTCGAGAGAATCTGAACGGATCGGGGAGTCGAGGAGCGTGATGGAGTCTGCTCGGTCAGCGAGTTTCAACTGCGTTGACGAATCGAGAAATGTTAAGAAGATGCAGAGAGGATCGGTTTCATCTTTGAGCACGACTTTTCGGAGAGGAGGAGGAGGGGGGTCTCCGTTGTCACAACCGCAGCATAGACGAGAGAAAAGTTTTGGGAAAAGATTGATAAGTGGAATAAAGAATGCTTTCTCCAAACAAGAAGGCAAGAAGAGTGAGTATGGTGTTGAGGAGATTTATGATGGGTTAGAAGATTTCGTTTGGATCAAAGATGATGACAACAACGTCTCTGAAGAGCTTCACTCTCACTACATCAAGAACTAAGGGCAACATTAATGGTTGTATCTTAGGAAGATGTCCTAAGCATTTTTTATAGTTTTTTTGTGTTAAGGACATTTGTAAGAACTTTTTGGTGAAATGGTGGTTTATTGGTAGGACTTATGTTTGTCCTTAGGTAAATTTTCTTTTTTTTTAAAAATAGATATTTATTGCCGTCGAGTTATTTGGGCTAGAGCCGTCGAGAGAGTACCGGAGAGCCGCCGAGTGAGCCGTCGAGAGAGAGGGAGATAGAGCCGTCGCCAGAGAGGGAGAGAGAGCCGTCGCGAGAGAGGGAGATAGAACCAGTCGGAGGCGATGAATCGGGAGAGATGGGTCGAGAGAGAACGAGAGACGAGTCGCCCTTTCTATCGCCGACAGAGAACCAGAGAAAACGAGAGACGATGAGAATGACCTAGATCCAGACCGCTTCGATGAGCAACACATGTTTTTCCCCTCAACCATTCAGCGCTTGCCACGTTTCTCTAAGGACGAGATGAAATGCATCTAAATTAAGATGAATTCCCCTTATTTCTTCCCTTTTCGGATTTAAATTAAATCAAAAAAACACTAAGGACAAACATAAGATGTACCGTTAATGTTGCCCTAATGATCTCTCTATTTATCTCTTACAATTTAAAAATTCAAGATTCTCATAATCTTAGCTAAGTAATTTTTTTGTAGCCAATTAGTAATTCAACGTTTCTTCATCCTCAAGTAATGAGATTTCCATTGTTTACCTCCAAGTAGATGGATGGATCTTTACGATTTTGCAGATCTCCATGTAGAGTTTTTTTTTTTTTTTTTGTTTAGCTGCAAATATATATATGTATGCAGAGAGATTGACTGGTTATGTTCATGTTTACTAACATATACTGTACTAATAACATAAGAACAAAAATAGGTAGATGAGAAGCATTTAGTTTACCTCCAGTGCAGGTGCAATGGAAGGTAGCCATTTTTCTCCTCTTACTTTCTTCAGTTCTGCTATTCTCTCTTCTTCTTTCTTAGCTTTACTTTTGCAGCAGCTTCTTTCGCTTCTTTTCTAGCTGAGGCCTTCTTAGCTGCTTCTTTAGCAGCAGGTAAAACATCCGAGCCATCAACAGCCACTGATTTTATCCGTTTCTTAAACTGCATTAACCATATAAGAAGAAATTAGCTTTGATGGGGCCATGATCCGCTAAAAAAACAGAACAATGCTTGAAGCCTAATTAACCTCTTGTGTGATGACTAACATACATGATCAAAGATGATGCCCGTTGAATTCAGATAATATATTTCATTAACCAAAACAATCAATTGAAACCGAAAACCTGAACAGGATACTCTTATGAAAAGAAAAGTAACTGACCAGCTGAAAGAAATGTAACAGAACCCATATACTATAACCAAACTGATCTGTTATTAACAAGGATCTATTATCTATCTATCTATCTATCTATACCTGTAAAACAAATCAAATCACAACAACACAACAAAAACAATGAGCATCAGCACAACTGCAAAAAGAAAGAAAAAGAAGACACAACTGAAAAAGATTTTGAAAAGCTGTCTTTTTCTCATTCAATCTCCTTCCCTCCTCCTGAAGGCAACCTCCATTGTCTATGCCAATACACAGAAACTCTCGACCACATCGGAAACCCAAAACTAGCCTCAATAGGCCTATCAACCGGTCCACCAACTATCAACGGCAACCACACATACCTCGAATCTCTCAAATCCGCCACGTTCCACCTATCCGCCATAAATATAAACCCACCATGAACACCAGGCAAAGCCACCACACAAGTCCCCTGCGCGAAAAACGTCGTCGACCGAAACACCTTATTCCCACCAACACAAGGGTTCCCCAACGTCTCCCACGGCCCCATGATCGACTCAGCCGCATGAGCCAACGCTTCGTTCGGTGCCCACCCCGTGCAACCAGATGTGATCATGTAATAAACGTTTTGGTGTTTGAAAACAACTGGTGCTTCTCTGTGTTGTCCCACCATGATTCTCTTCATCACCGGCTTAACATTGAGGTAATCCTCGGTTAACGGACCGATGTGCATCACTCTGTTCTCCTCTGAGGAGTAGATCAAGTAGGCGGTGTTGTCATCGTCTTTGAAGATAGTCATGTCTCTGCTGTCGAATCCGTGTGGTGACTTGCTGTATAAGTAATCGAATGGACCTGTTGGGTTGTCGCTGATGGCTACACCTACAGATGCTTTAGTGTAGTTTGCGTCGTCTATATGCATCCACATCACGTATTTATCGGTTGCTGAGTTGTAGATCACTTTAGGTCGCTCGAGGACGTTGGACTTGTGTAAGTCATGTGTCTCGTCTGTCTCTTCGGCTGCTAAGACAACACCTTCGTTTTTCCATGTCCATAAGTCTTTCGATGAGTAGCATCCAACACCGATTATATCAACCTGATAACAAATCCAATAAACCGTTTCAAAACACATTCTAAATTTTTGCTCTTTTTTTTTTCTCTGTTTCGAAATGGTACATATTTTAGAATTTTCACACAAATTAATAAAATATATTACATTTCATTTATAAATGCATATTTTTTTATAATTATTTTTTTTCCTATAATTCTAAAGCAATAAGAATTTAATACATGCAATTAAGTTTAATTTTTCTTAAAAAATACAGTTAATCATTACTCACTCTGTTTTTTTTTTTAACATTTGACGTAATGATTATACACATAGATTAAAAAAAAAATCATTTTCTAAACAAAAGCATCATTGATTGTTCATCTAAGCACAATTCAACCATTAATAAAATAAAAATCTAATATCATTGATTATGTAACATTAATTATTAATAAACTGAAAAGTGTCAAATAATTTGGAACAAAAAATTCTCTAAAATATCAAATATTAAAAAAAAAACGGAGGGAGCATTAATTAATATTGCATTAAAAATATTAAAAAAAAAAAATTTTCTTACTAAAACATGTAATTTTCATATGATCCTTTCGAGTTGAGCCAATGACCTCATTAACATATTCTAAATCAAAGAGTGAGATAGTAATGGAGAGAAAGAAACTTACACGAGCTGCTCCTTTCTTGTGAGAGCGATACGTTACCCCATCTTTATATTCACCATACCAATAGTAACTCTTAGACATTTCATCATACAAAATGCCACCACCGTGTGCTTGAATCGGATTCCCTTCCGTGTCCAACCAAATCTTCCCAGGGAAGAACTGATGCATTGTGTCATTACCACCATCCTTGCTCGGACCAAAACTGGATTTCATGTCCGGAAAGAAAAGATGACGAATCTGAGAGTTTTCGTCGAGAAACTCTTCGACTATAGTGTTTGGTCTTTTGGGTTTACGTTTGATAGCTCGTGGAGAACGTTTCCTAGGAGGGGGCATGCGAATGTTCTCTTCTTCAACTCGTTCGAGCTCACACACGACAGGATGATGAGTTGGTAGTAACTCAGGAGAAACTTCAAGATTGTCTACAGTATAGTTTCTTCTGTATAACATGATTAGATGAATCGTGAAAGCAAATCCCACAAGTGTTGATACTAAACACAATAACGTTGTTGGTTTCTTGTTCTGTTTGTTCTTCAACATCCTCTGTTTTTATTTTCTTTATTCCAAGATTTATCTCCACAGTACACAACCTATTAAGAAGATACAACACACTCAAAACAAGAACACATAAGCAACCTAGTGTGAACAGAGTACAGAAAAATCAAGAAACTATTATAATTAGGCAGAGTGTCTGAAACCAGATCCAAACATACAGAAGCTAGACACTTAAGACAAGTGCTTTTCGAGCTGATGATCATCGGGATCTTACCTGAAAATTCAGCCGGTACAGAATTTTCAGACATGTGATATATAGTCCGGGAGATTCTCGATATCTTAGCTTTCTCTGGAAGTAAGAAATGGGTCAACGAAACACCAAACTTTCGATTTACAATTGGTTAAAGATTCTCCGGAGCTAAATTTAGAACACGGGAATAGATTTGGGGAAATAAGAGAATTGGGTCGGTGAAGTTTTGGTTAATAAGGATCTGTCACGGGAACAAAGAGAGAAAAGTCTTTGATGATGACTCAGACGTGCGACCAAAATGACGAGACAGATAGTACTTGTTTAACTCGTCTGATGAGTTTCTGTCTTTCTGGTATATTTTTGTTGGGATAAAAGTGGCCCTAACTAATTTATTTTCATTTAAAGAAATGCAATCATTGTCTTGTACTCTTGCTAATATATTGTAATCTTGTCTCCTTGTTTTCAATAAATGCTTTTTGCATCCTCTTCTTCTTCAAGCTAGAAATGGAACTTTTGCTTAAAAATGTAGGAAAGGCATCACTTATCAATGTTGTTGAGGTAACCATATATATGCTTTCCTGCTGGTTTGGTCCCATTCTGGTCTCTGTATTTTATGCTTGAGCATTTGCAATTATGGAAACACACAAATAACAAAGTGTTTCAGTTTTATATAAACCTAAAAGTTTAAACTCAAAGCTTTATTTATTTCCCTTCAAACCAGTTTCTAAATGAGTCACGAGAAACCTGTGAAGTAACTACAAAGAAAAGATAAACAGAACAATGGACAAATTGTTTTACATAATCTTCTGAGTTAGAACACATTACAACCTGCAGAATATACACTGTTCCTAACGCCCAAAAAATACTGCAGCGATGCCAAATTCAAACTTGACCATTATCTTGTCTCACTACCTGCAAAAAGAAACAAGAAGATACAACCATTAACATTAAAATCAATACAATTTGTGAAGAACTAACAAGCGATTTCTTATGTCTTACATTGCATCCTAAACTTCAAAGCTTCATTGCAGCTTTGGCAAAAATGTGTGCAGCTTCAGCCTCTGCTTCGGCTTCATCTGCCTCTCTAACTGCTTCTTCAGCTTCTCCTATCGCAAACTCTGCTTCCGCCACTGCTCTTGCAGCGGCTGCTGCAGCTTCTTGTGCTGTCATGCCCTTTATCATAAACAACTCTCCATCTACTTGGGAATTAGTTAGATGTTGGACACCATTCTCCTTGTTTCCTTCCAAAAAGAGTTGAGGTGAGCTTTGTTTTGCTCCTGTAGCTCCATAGTTCCGAGAAACCCTGTATCTGTGCTTTATCTGAGAGACCAGAACATAACCGAATCATGAAAACAATTGATTTTTATAAGCAGGATAAAAGTGTATCTTTCTTACCTTAACTAGTGTTCCAACATTTACCAAATGCTTAAGTCTTGAAGTCACAAGCCGTTGCATATTGTGCTTCTCCTTGAGAAACATACAGACACACTAAGTTCTTGATGATTTAAATAGAAGTAAAACATAGAAAGAATGGTTAAAGATTCTCTTGAAGTTAGTAATAGCCTCCAATATCATCTTATCCACACTAACAACAACAAACAGTACTTTTAGAGCTCAAAACTGTCCTCAAGAAACTTAAAAGTAAAATGTCAAAAACCTAGTAAAGAGTCCTTCAAAATCTCTTGGTGGTGGTAGACAAGAAACTGCAGGAGGAGGAGAAATCTGTTAACCTCCACCATTAGCGATAGCCACAATGGTAACTGGTAAGATTGGATGTATGATTTTTGCAGGAGCGTGACGGAGAGATAACCGAACATATTTATTTTTGTGAAATGTTATTTCATACAAATAGCATATTTAATTTATAAAATAAGTTCATATCCCACAGGTTACTAAGTTGTGTTAGTAAAAACCTAATAAAGCAGTTAACTACAAAGAAGACAAAAGAAAAAAAAAACAAAAATTAACACTACATATAGAGATGATTTAGTAATTATTATATAATGTATAGGCTATATTTTAACCAGTAAGTTGTTATGTGTATTTGGTAAATTGAAGTTTTTCTTGGTTATACAATCAAATTTCCAATAATACAACGGTTTCCGAAAACAAAAACCAAAAGTTCTTCTAAAATTAAAAGGAGCAACACTCATAAGCCAAAATACTATTATTTAAAAACTTAAAAATAATTTTAAAATCAAAACAAAACAATTGACATAATAGTACAAAATGTAAAATTTTAAAAATTAAAAAGAAATATAAACCATGCTTTAAAAATTAGATACACTTTCAAACAAAATAAATACATGACACAAAAAGTAAACTTTTAAATGTTACAATATATAATCCGCGCTTCTGTGTGAAGAAAATCTCTAGTATTAGAGCATCTCCAAAAGACTCTCTATAACTTTAAATATAGAGTTTTTTGCTATAAAAAAAAACTTCAAAACTTCAAATTTGAAGTTTTGAGAACTGAAACTTCATATTTGAAGTTTCACTTCTCAAAACTCCAAATTTGAAGTTTCATCTTTTTATTTGCAATTTAGTCTTTATATTTACATATCTTATTTATGATTCTTAAGTATTTTCTTATTTATCATTTTAATCTATAAAAAAAATTATATCTCACAAATATTCAAATTTATTTCTATATATTAAGCTTTACAAAAATTAAATAAAAAATTCAAAATCAGATTTATATTACTTTAAAAGTAGAATTTGACAACAAGAATATTACAAAACAAACTTAATTAAAATTATTTTCTAAAAAGGTACGTGAAAACATAATTATTATAGAAATTTAAATATTACAACAACACTAATAATCTGGTAAATCTCCCCTGGAAACTCCATAAATTTTCAAATCAAAACAATTTTTTTGTAACCGAAGATGGTTGTTCTTGTTGTTCTTGATGTCTTTTTCGTATGATTCTTTCTTGTTCAGAACGAATGTATTCATGAGTATTAATATCACTGATATAAGCTAAGTTTTTAGCAATATTTTATTTTCGTCTTTTACTTCTTTTAAAGCTAACTTTTTTGCTTCATTTTTCATTCATAATTCAATTATCTGGTGATGTCAGAGATAATTTTATGAAATAATGTGGTCTTATGCTTGTATTTTAATATTTCTATTTCTAGTTTTATATTTTAGTGTAAACTTTTATTAATTAATATTGTTGTAATATTTTTATATATGTATTAGTTATTTATCAAAGTTTTTATGAATTTTTATTAACTGTGAAAAATATAAGGACTATAATGTAATATACAAATAATTTTGAAGTTAGTTTTAAAATTTTTCTTTTAGAGAAAAACACTTTGAAACTTCAAATATAGTGTTTATGAAACTTCAAAATAAAGTTCTTTTTTGCAGATGCTCTTACTAACCAAAACTTCAATCAAGAAAATCTCTAGTATTATTAACCAAAACTTCAATCAAGAAAATCAAACCAACACTTGAAGTCCCAACTTCCGTTGAAAAACCACTAGACCATATTAAAGCACTGCTAAGTGTCCCACACAATAACGAATACGTGGATATTTATATGAAAATTCTAAAAAATGTTCAAAAACAATATCCTTCTTGAATTCCTGAATCGATCCGGATCCAACAAGATCCGAACCAAACTCGAACAAAATCTGGATCAAAATTTTCTGATTACACTAGCAGGTCCAAATATCTAAGACCAGGGCATACCATATTCGATAGGATTCGAACCAAACTCAAACCGAATTTTTTTTTAATTTTTTATTGAGTTCAAATATTTAAGATTCAAAAGAACCGAGTCCGACCAGATCCGATCCGAATTAAGTATCAAAACTAAATATTTGAACTAGTCATTTTGAGACCAACTGAATATATGTTATTACCATAGGCCGTTATATCAATTGGAAAATAACTCCGACCATTGTAGAAATACTTGGTTTTTAGCTGAACGAAATTAATACTCACTCTTTTTCATTTAATTTGTTGAGAAAATTTTTCCTTGTAAAATAAATGTCGTTTTATAGTTTCAGTGTAGAATTTATTAGTTTTATCTATTTTTTATTTTTTATTGGTTAAAATGTGGTTAAGTATATAAGTGACTGTATTTTTATTTTAAAAATATATAAAACTAATATTAAGTATATTATGTATATTAAATGGTAGAACTATGAATAAGCCCAAAATTTAAATAACAACTTTCATGGTAGATAAAAATAGGACTCTATTTTAATAAAGTAGATACCTTTATGTATATAAATTAATTTTTAAATAGGTAGTTTCTAATATGTTATTTGATCCTAACAATCCGCGAATTACACTTCTTTAAAACGAATTGATCTTTTTAATACCGGAAACACTAACTACGTTATTTCATTCAAATTAAATAATTTAGTCTTGATATTTATTCCTAAAATGTTTTTAATGAAATACCATGACAAATCCAATCACCTCTTTTTGAGTTTGTTCAAGAAAATAAAAGATTTGATCACTCATCTAATACTTATTTCTCCATAATATCCAATGTAACTGTTATAATTTTTCTGAACAATGCTTTATGATCTTAGTATTTTGAAATTTGGTTATAATCTGAACCGAAATCCGAACTAGGTCCGAAGATATCTGAAATTAGTATTATATGTTAATAGTTTTTTTATATATGAAGGCAATTTAGATATTTTATTGTATTCAAAATATTTTTATAGTTTGTTTTATTTTTTATTTTGAATAGCATTTAGTTAGTTAAGATAGCTTAACTAATTTAAAATTAGATTTACGAACAACTTAAATATTTTGACATTTTTTTAACAATTTTGAGGTTTCAAAAATATATTTTGGGATGATTTTAGATTTTGGTTAAAATCCGATCCAAACCGAATCCAGTAGGAACCAAACCAAAAACCAATCCGATAATTAGTAAAACCTGAATGGGCAGGAAAAACATAAAAACAAAAATTTGAAAATATAAATCAGTCGAACCAAAACCGACGGATTTCCGAATGCCCAGACTTATGATATATTTAAGAGACCAACATTTTTATTCGTTATTTTACAATCGATAAATAATATAGTCCCTTAAATATATATATATATATATATATATATATATATATATATATAAATCAGAAACATTGTGTTGGACCTAACATTTATTTTGAAAGATTTAAATTAATACACTTTCTATTTTATAGTTAAATCTATATTAAATCACCAATATTCTTTTATTTATACTAATATACATGTTTCCAAACACTATACTCGTTTTTTATATTACTATCAATGTTTCCAAACAACAATATAATTAATTTTGTGTCCAAATAATGAAAAATATTAGTTCTTATCTTTTTATTAATTTCTAACAAAAAAATTTCAAGTTATTTATATAAATTAAATAATTTAAAATATTCAAATAATCTATAAAACAACGAAAAAATATAACTTATTTTTTGTTGAAATATTATATATCAATTATCCATCTGTTCTACCGGTTAATCTTGGGTTTAGTAATTCTTTAAATATGGATTTTCTTTAAAAAAATTCAATTTTTATCACTGCATTAACTAGTTAAATCATATTGTGTATGTAGATAGAATTAAAAAAAAAAAAACTGTTTTAAGTGCAAAAATATTTTTAATACATATAAGTTCAGTCAAAGTAACAAATATTCTATCAGTAAAATCTAGTGTCTATATACATATATACGTAGAGATATGCTATTGGACCACTTTCGTTTCGTCCACACAAACATAGTTCGACGACTGACCTAGTCAACCACCTTCAAATGTTTGATTTTTACTACCCTTCATTAATTGTTGGAGTTAGGACAGCAAATAATGCAATGGAATACTTGCCGAGTCAACCTCCCTACAGAGAATGCTACGTCTATAAAGAAACCGCCGAAACAAAGAGATGTACACTACTTACAAATTGAACAATTAGTTATGTCTTTGTTTACCAAAAAAGTCATGATTCGAAGCCAATCTTATAACTTTCGTTCTACTACTTTCACATATCTCCTTTTTCTCCTCCACCTCTTATTAAATACATTTGCTTCTCCGACACCGCCCCTATGCCGCCAGGACCAGAGAGATATTCTTTTAAAGATAAAAAAGGAGTTCCAGATCCCTACCGACAATCATGGTGTAGTTTCATGGAACACGAGCACCGATTGCTGTTCTTGGTGGGGTGTCACCTGTGATGAAAAATCAGGGGCTGTGGTTTCACTTAGTCTCATGATCGAGGCTACCAACGTCACTTTAAACTCTGGTAATAGTCTTTTTCAACTCCAACATCTTAGCTATCTTGATCTTTCACATGGCTGCCTCCACGGAGAGATCCCTTCTTCAATAGGAAATCTTTCTCATCTCACACATCTTGACCTTTCTTATAACCAATTATCTGGTGAAGTTCCGCTTTCAGTCGGTAATCTAAACCAACTAATAGAGATCGATCTTTCCAATAATTATCTACGTGGTAATATTCCTAATTCGTTTGCCAACTTCACAAAGCTTTCTCAGTTAGTCCTAAATGGAAATCGATTCACTGGTGGGTGTATCGTATTAGCCAACTTAACCAGCTTATTCAATATAAACCTCTCTTCCAATGACTTCAAATCCTTATTTTCCGTTGACCTAAGTGGACTCCACAACTTGGGGCAATTCGTAGGGAGTTACAACTCATTTCATGGACCTTTTCCTTCATCCCTGCTCATGATTTCTTCTTTATTCAATATTGAATTTACCAACAATCAACTAGAGGGACCTATTGATTTTGGGAATATTTCATCATCGAAGCTTACAGAATTCCATGTCAGCTACAACTATCTTGACGGACTAATCCCAGGATCTATATCGACATTAGGCAATCTTGAATATTTAGATCTTAGCCATAACAATTTCCAAGGACACATCCCTAGATGTCTATCTAAATTAGCCAACCTCACCATACTTGACCTTTCGCACAATAGGTTGGTAGGTCAAGTGCCAGATTGGTTCTGGATGTCGTCTATGTTAAGCTCTGCGGTGCTTTCTCACAACTCTTTTAGCAGCTTCGGTGAATCAGTTGAAGTTGCTGATGGGACAACACTAAATGTACTGGGTCTAGGTTCAAATTCATTCCAAGGACCATTTCCCCAATGGATCTGCAAGTTCAAATATCTACATGTGTTAGATTTGTCAAACAACAATTTCACTGGTGTCATTCCTCAATGTTTGAATTCTAATATCATGCTCGAAGCAATTAAACTGCGAAACAACAGTTTCAGTGGACTTCTACCATATTTTGATGGCCCTGAGTTACATTTACTTGACGTTAGCCGCAACAAGTTAGCCGGGGAGCTACCGAAATCCTTGATGAATTGCAGCTTTCTGTACTCTCTGAATGTGAAAGAAAACAAGTTCAACGGCACGTTCCCATTTTGGTTGAGCTCTCTCAGATTACTAATAATTCTTATGCTCGGATCAAACGCATTCCACGGTCCAGTCTATCACCCTTCTGCCTATTTAGGGTTCCCAAGTCTGACAATTATTGACGTATCTAACAACCGTTTCAGTGGATCATTGCCGCAAGACTATTTTTTGAGTTGGTCTTCAATGTCACATTTGTTGACGGATGAACATTCCATATCATACATGGGCGAAGATTACGGTGGGTTTGTAGACTCGATCGAGTTGGTGTACAAAGGAGTATCCAC
Organism: Eruca vesicaria subsp. sativa; assembly: GCA_932364175.1. NCBI lineage: Eukaryota > Viridiplantae > Streptophyta > Magnoliopsida > Brassicales > Brassicaceae > Eruca > Eruca vesicaria. The sequence continues at coordinate 44,380 of CAKOAT010061821.1, read as the reverse complement.
GGATTTTTCTCAGATCCCTACGATCCTCAAAGCCATCAATTTTTCTGGAAACCGCTTCTGGGGACATATCCCCCGGTCCATTGGTTTGTTGGACGGTTTGATTCTCCTAAACTTTTCAGGGAATGAATTCTCAGGCAATATCTCACCGTCTTTGGCAAATCTTACAATCCTCGAGACATTAGACCTATCGAGAAACAACTTGTCTGGTGAAATACCTCTTGGTCTTGAGAAACTCTCGTTTCTGTCAAACATCAACTTCTCCTATAATCATCTAGAAGGATCGTTGCCAGGGAGCACACAGTTTCAAACACAAACATGTTCTTCATTCGTGGGTAATCCAAAACTCCATGGTCTCGAAGAAATTTGTGGAGAAATCCATGTCACTATTCCAAAACCGCCGCAGGTACACCAGGAATCTTTGTTGGAACCAGAAGAGCCAGTGCTGAACTGGATAGCAGCTGCAATTGCATGTGTGCCTGGTTTGTTTTGTGGAGTAGTGATCGGGTATATATTCACTTCATACAAATATGAGTGGTTCATAGCCCGTTAAACTCAGCTATCGATGCTTCGTCAAGTTTGTACCCTAGTAACTACTTCGTCAAATGTCTGTTATTTGTAATTTTATCCTCTTTTTTTTTTCTCTTAATAAACATTGTTGGTTTCATAATTTGTAATGTCTATGTTTGTTATTTTTATTAAAGTTTCTGGAAAATCATGTTACGTAAACTTTTGTTGAACAAGCTTAGTATTACCTTTTTTTGTGACAAATTAAGTTACTATTCACAGAATCACACGAGACTTGCCCAAAAAGAAGAGAGATCTTAACGAACGGGCTTTCCTTTGTCTTGACCTTTATTTATCATTTCATTTAGCATACCAAGTAATACTAAACAAAACTTCATATGTACAAAAATGGAAGATTATAAATATCTCCCTAATTCAATTCATTACTGGAATTTTTTTTTTCACAATCTACTACTCCCTCCGTTTCAAATTAATTGTCATTCTGGAGAAAAAATTTCGTTTCAAAATAAGTGTCGTTTTAGAGTTTCGAGATAATATTTATTAGTTTTATATGATATTCTATTTTTCTATTCGTTGAAAAGTGGTTAGGTGTATAGGTAATTGTGTTTTTTTTTGAAAATATGTAAGATTAAATGTTTCCTTAATCTGTGTGTAAAAACGTAGAATGAAAATTAAAATGAATCGGAAGGCGTATAAACTCAATCATACGTTCATTCCACTTTATTTAACACTTGGAAAAAAAATTCATTCACACAATGGAAAGAAAAAGAGGAGAACAGTGACGTGATTGAAAATGAAGGGAGCAATAACAAAAGAAGAAAAAAGCAAGGATGTTCGACTTATTCAGAAATACGTCAACGGTGAAATCGATCTGAATAAGACTTACTCGAACTATAATATGAGGATCAAGTTATTTGTAACTTTCCATGCTTATATAACAAGGAAAAACTAATTAACAAATTATGCTTGAGCATTTGCAATTTTGGAACACACAAATAACAAAGTGTTTCAGTTTTATATAAATTATAAATTTAAACTCAAGGAAGCATAAATAAGCTCTATGAATCGAAAGGCTTTATTTATTTCTCTTCAAACCAGTTTCTACGAGAAACCTTGTGAAGTTACTACAAAGAAAAGATAAACAGAACAATGGACAAATTGTTTTACATAATCTTCTGAGTTAGAACACATTACAACCTGCAGAATATACACTGTTCCTAATCCCAAAAAAATACTGCAGAGATGCAAAATTCAAACTTTGACATTATCTTGTCTCACTACCTGCAAAAGAAAGAATAATATACAACATTAAAATCAATAGAGCTTTTTTTTTCATACAATTTGTGAAGAACTGACAAGCGATTTTCTTACATTGCATCCTATACTTCAAAGCTTTCATTGAAGCTTTGGCAAAAATGTGTGCAGATTCAGCCTCTGCTTCGGCTTTATCTGCCTCTCTAGCCGCTTCTTCAGCTTCTGCTATTGCAAACTCTGCTTCCGCCACGGCTCTTGCTGCAGCTGCAGCAGCTTCTTGTGCTGTCATGCCATTTATCATAAACACCTCTCCACCTACCTGTGATCTACTTAGATTTTGAACATCGTTCTCCTTGTTTCCTTCCAAAAGGCTTCGAGGAGAGCTTTGATTTGCTCCTGCAGCCGCATGGTTCCTAGAAATCCTGTATCTGTGCTTTATCTGAGAGACCAGAACATAACCTAACTTAATCATGACAACATTTGAATTTTATAAGCAATCAAAGTGTATCTTTCTTACCTTAACTAGTGTTCCAACATTAACCAAATGCTTAAGTCTTGAAGTCACAAGCCGTTTCATATCAGGTTGCATATTGTGTTTCTCCTTAAAAAGGTTTACAAACCACACTAAGTCCTTGATGATATATATAAATGACTCAAGTAATAAGCATATAAAGAATACCTCTACATAGAGCAAGATAGACTTTCCATCAGGACCCAAATGTTTCTTAAAGTTAGTAATAGCCTCCAATATCATCTTATCCACACTAACAACAACATCAACAAAAACATACTTTCAGAGCTCAGAAACTATCCTCAAGAAACTTAATATTAAAATTCAAAAAACCTAGTATAGAGTCCTTCAAAATCTCTTGGTGGTGGTAAACAAGAAACCACAGGAGGAGGAGGAGGAGGAGAAATCTGTTGACCATTAGCGATAGCAACAATGGTAAGAGCAGTAGCGTTATCATCATCATGAGCGGTAGGATTTTTTTTAAGTGCAAGCTTAGCCTTCTTCCTAGATCCGTATATAGCTGTTACACTTATGTTCCTCCATTTGTCCTGTTTTTACAAATGTAAAGTTAGTTTTTTTCTAATGAGGGGTTCTGTTTTTAAAGTTGTTCTCTTTATTACCTTGAGATCAACATTAGAGCGAGACTTGAGAACAGAAGTGAACTCAGGATCGGAGAGAATGGTGCGCCATTTGCCAGTGCCATGTTTGAGAACTCCAGCTTTAAGAGCTGATTCCTCTTGCGATGTCCACTTCTGTTTCGGTGCTCCCATTTTTTTATTACAAAATTCTCCAGAAACGAAACAACAATAAAGACAAGAACTTGGAATGTCTCTACTTCTTGTCTCTATAACTTAACGGTGAACCAAAAAAAAAAGAAGAAGCAAATCCCTTTCTACAACTGAATTAGAGATCTAACAGAAATGTCAGAGATTTTACATGGGATTGAAATTTCTGAATCTAAGATTTGTTGAAGAGACAATGAAGAAGACGAGGAGGAGGAGGAGGAGGAGGGAGGGAGAGGGAGGGATAATAATAAAAACGAAGGGACTTTTTGACCTTTGTTTTCGATTCAGTTTAGTTTAGGGAGAGGATGAATTCTCGATTTTATATTGGGTTGGTGATTGAAACCCTTTTACTTTCTCCATTTTGCAAATTTGACTTTGTGAAATAACATTTGACTCATTAGGAATAAGGAAAGTTTGATAACAATATATAGTAGGAGAATATTGTTTTCATTGACCTACTTAAAATCAATATAAGATTGGGATTATTTCCCAAATAGTCATAAGAATATAATTTTGTGTTCATATTTTTCTTCTTTTGGTTGATAAATTATAGTTTGCCTAAATATTTTATTGTAGGAAGATCTATGTGTTAAAATTAAAATTAATTATATCTCAATCTATTGTAGTAAGTTTTTAAAAGATTTTTTATTAAAGTTTTTTTTTTTATAATAGGCAATCTAATAGTATAGAAATATATAGATTTCATTCCATTTTTGATGATTTGGTTGGTAGATGTGTAACGCCCCGACCGTCCACGGCTAATGGGCCATCCACGCCCGCACTCTCGGCCCGTTGACCCATGCCCATTCCAAGAGCCGGTCCCTTAATTTTCTCCCTTAATTTTTCAAGGCTCTAGAGTCATGTTTACTAACCTTGCAATCACCGCATGACCTTTCCTCGTGCTTTGGCCTCACTTACACGGTATCGTAAATCACTTTCCGATAGGTCACCCATCATTTGACTATTCCAATTCAAACACGCTTAATTCTGAAGTTATTTTTGGATGTGCTCCCGAAAAGGTAAGTATACTTTGGTGACATAGCTAACCAAATCAGTTCTTTTAAGCCTTTGCATATATCACAACTCGGGATGTTACAAGCTTTAAAAAGGCTTTAGACCATGATTAACCCGAGATTTTTAGATTGAAGTTCTGAGCGAAAATTAAGAAAAATTTCTTAACTTTCGCTAAGAACTTCACTCTACAAACTCCGGATTAATCATGTTATTAGTGATTGATTATAAAGAAGTCTTCCATGGTTTTCCTATTTCCCTAGATCTTATCATTGGTTGTTTAACTTTTTAGAACCTTTCAAACTTGTTTAACAGATGCACAGTCACCTTCAACAATTGCTAAATGTTGATAGAGCAACAAATTTATTTCACTCAATAAATTCTAAATACATGTACCCATCTTAAACTTTTATGAATCAAATTTCATGTAGCTAATGCAAGTTTAGGTCAATATTGAAGACGGGAAAATAAATGTTATGAGTAATACTGGACCGTTAGCATGAGGTTTTTAAGTTTGATGGCCAAATTGAAAATATTTAGTGGTTTTTGTCCGAAAGAGAAAAAATCGTGGTGGATTAAAAGGATTTCCGTTTCCGATGCATGTTGTGTGCATGAAGGGTTTTCTTAATTAGTTTGACCTAAGGGTAATCTTGCTTGTTTGAAATATGAAATAGATGTATTAATGCAATTATTTGCAAGCTTCCTCTCGAACTATTGTTTTTCTCATGTCAAAAGTGTGTATGTTTGGCTATGTCATCGACTTTGATTTCAAATCAGATTCTTCGGTCACCCTTCTCACATTTGATGAGAATTAGGAGGCAAAAAAAAACGAGTTGGTTATTCATTGTTCCTCTACTGAAAAAATTAATGCGTTTTATACAAAAGTGACACGAACCCTTAATCAAACAAATACTGATCAATAAAATAAAACAAGACCTGTAGTAAAAAAAAATCAACTCATAACCAAAGCAAAAAGAACAGAACCAAACACAAAACGTGAACGCACATATACACACACACACACACACTTATCAAGAAGAAGATATCAAAATGTTTTGATCAAACACCTTTTTTATAGAATACAATGGCATCCGAAGACGGTCAACGGCAAATATCATCTCATCCTTCTATCAAAAGCAAGCTTCCAAAAGACAGCAACAGCAGAGCATAGCCAAACTGTGTCATACAAACACACACATATAGGGAATATAAGTAACATTCATAAGCATACATGTAAACTTTTAATGGTTGCACTAAACTAGCGAACTAATCCGTTTACGTTTATGAGCAAAGTGTGTGAATGGTGAAAAAGGTGGTATTATACAAAGCAAACAAAAGAAGAGATAGAGATTGAGTCAACGCACCATCCTTCGACAAATCCTGAATCTTTATCTTTCTTCTTCTTTTGCGGAGCCTGGGCATACTGTGGGGGCGGAGGGCCCTGGTAAGGATACTGAGGTGGAGGACCTTGAGGATATTGTGGAGGAGGATACCCTTGTGCTGGATATGCCTGACCGTATCCCTGCGGTGGTGGAGGATAACCTGCTGGAGGATATCCCGGTGGTGGATATCCTTCCTTTGGAGGATACCCTATAAAACAACCATAACGTCATTTCAAGAACACAAGAAAAATAATGTAAACAATATTGGGAATTACCTTGAGGAGGAGGAGCACCAACGGGATGTTGTTGATCTTGATACATCTTCTTCTCTGCTATGATCTTATCTGAGGTTTTGTCTTTTGCTTATATTGAAAGCTCTGCTTATCTTCGCTGTGAAATGGAATAAAATTGGATTATTGATATTAATAAAGAAGGTTTAGGAGACAAAAGGCATGTTCTCTCATAGACTAATCTTAGATCTTATAGATTTGACTGACTATAACTAAAAAATATTACAAGTGAGAGAGGACGGCCAACTCACTTTGTGGAATCATTCGAATTAAAATGCTATAGAAATTTCACTCGTTACCGAAGTGATGACTTTTTCCTTCGTTTATTGTAATTATATCATACATCATCTTGAATTATTCAAGTTGATGTTAATCTATACTGAGTTTCCCATCATTGATGACTACACAAGGGAGAAAACGTAGTCTTAATTCTTGGTCAACATATTTTTTCTTCTTCTCCAAATCCATCATGTATTTCAAACTGAAATATGTCCCATTGTAAAGATATAGGTTTGATACATACTCTGCACAAACCAGCATGAGAAATTACGATCCAGCCATAAATGAAACCTTTTCACTAGTATATGCTTGTTGCTTTGTATACAAGCAAACCAAAAACAGATTAGGAATGTTACATGTTACAACGTTATGTTTATATTGTTGCTTTTTGTTACCTAAAAAAGCAACAAGTATTATACTATTTTGTTATATATTTCCTTTGGATGATACCCTACAGTTACAAGACTATCACTGCCCTACTGGTTGAAGAAGTCTCACTGGTTTCTACTTTTCAGAACCTAAGGAACCATCTTCGTGGCTTAATTGTATCAGAGGTTTCAACTAGAGGTTTCTTTCAGAAGCAGACAATTAAGCGCGTTTGATTAATGTTTCCACTTGTGTCAAAAAGAAAGATTAATGTTTCCACAAGCAAACATTTTTCTCACTACAAGTTACCCCTAGTGATTTTGTAAATTGGTATGATTGCATAGAGATGAAGAAATTATTTATGGGATGATAAATTAGTCATGTAACTCTCATATTTCTTTAGTTTTATGCATTGTTTAGCTATTTTGGAGACTGATCACAGCTCATCACATGATTATCATATGTTCTTGAGAGCACGTTGTTTAACAAAATAGCATGGAACCAACTTAGAATATTATAATATGTTTTAAGTTTGTGCAATGAGATAAGTTTGTAAAACTCTATGCGTGGTTTAGTGGAGAATCTGATAATGATATTGTCCTTGACGGCTTCTCTTTGATTCCTACAAAAGACAATAAAATAAATACCGGGCTTAATTGTTAGTAACAATGAAATTAGACCCCTAGAGGCTTTGTTAATTTACACATGATCATGACATCATGTTTGATATATAACTAAAGAGGAATCATAAGTTGTAGAGATGAAAAACAAATGAACAAAACTCGGATAGTCCAAGAGAAAGATTGATATATGATTGTTTTTTCTGTCAGGAAAAAAGTTCATGACAGTCCAGAATCATGACAATGCTCCGAACAGGTATACAAAGGCATCCGCAAGAATAGCCAGCTGCAAATTTTACATAAGCAGTTTTAGACTCATTCAAAACGGAAAGAGACGCATAAGTGACATAACAAACAACAGCATAGTTTTAAGTAACCTCCAGCACTAGCAGTGACAGAAAAAAAAGTAACCTCCAGAAAAAGGAATTGCTAAGTAAAATGTTGGATTAGAACAAAATGTAAGATTAGAACAAAGAGAGGTCGAACTCAGAGTCGCCTGGAGAGTGAATAATAAATCTTATATAATAAAATTAGATTTTTTTTTCTTCATGGAGGAAAAAAAAACACCTATCCCATAATTAAAATTTTAGATTTTTTTTTTAATTTGTAAAACAAAGATTGTTTTGGACTTCACAAAGAAGTTATGTTATTCGTAAAATATAATTTTTGTGCTTTTATTGTTGTAGATTGTATTTGAATTCTCGGTATAGAGTCTCTTAACATTATAAGTTTGTTCGTTACCTTCGTTTGAGATCTTTAGATAAACTGACGAAGGTTATCAACTCTCCATAACGTCTTGACGATTGATTCACATCTTCTTTTCTCCTATTTTCTAAGTGATTAACCCATTTTGGAACATTGAAGCCACCTCATCGCATCCCAAAGTAACAAAGTAGAGGTGTGAGTATAACTATTCCTTCTTCCAGATATTAAAAGCACAGCTTCGACGAGCACCAGAAGAAAAGTATGTTCAACTTTATGATTGCTACAATGGCGATTTATTCCATCCTCCTTTCCGATTTGAAAGCTGAACACTATTCTGACACCGCTGAGGTTTGCTTGCTGAGGTTTTAGGAGGCCATAAATGTGAGGAAAGACGGTGAGCTCAGGAGTCTAGACATGCTCGTTATCGACGAGAATGTAAGCATATCCTTATGATTGTCTAAAATTTTGTTTTTTTTTTTCATTTCCAACAGTCGACAGTTATTCAAGGTTTTGTTAATGCAAACCGTCAGCTCATATTTAGGTAGCGTCTCAGCAAATGGTCAATATACAGGTTGAGATGGTTTGATGTAACACACAACAACCTCAAATTTCGGATGTGTGATGCCCCTTTCTCCCTTCGATTCAATGATGGAACCTTCTTCGTTATGAAAAATATGCCTATTAGGTCTTACCTACTGAACTTTTCAGATTCTTAACCTCGTCTGTAATATATACATGATATTGCCGGAATCTTGAGTTATAAGTACTATAATTAAGAAAATTACCATATCTCTCTATTTTGGATTTGATTACAATAATTCACTGTAGTTTTGGGAATAATTTCAGAATCTTATTTTTATAGTGATGTTGTAATAGTTTTGTGTCTCTTATTAATCTTATGGCCAAGAATTGAGGTTAATAATCAACAATGGTTGTGCGATTTTGGTTTGTTAAGAGAGAGAGAGAGAAATAGAACAATATTTTTTTTGTAAATACTCTGTGAGATCTACAGAAGAGAAGATAAAAATAAGAACGGGGCCATGAGGAAGTTATGTTTTGGAGTAATGAAAATTTATAAATTTATAAAATAAGAAAATTTATAAATTTATAAGTTTAGATTATTAAAATTGGTTTTACAAACCTGTCTAAACATAAAAAACGAGTTTCATGTGGGATTACAAAAATAATATACGAAAATAATCTATTATATAAAGTAAAGCATCACTCCCTCTAAGGCTATCCACATAGGCGACAGCGTGGAAAGTCCACGTCAGACAGCCTTTACCCCAAAGTCCATCTCTTTCCAAGAAACATTGATGGGTGATCCATTTTTCTTGGTCTGACCAAAACACAGCTTATTACAAATAAATCCATCATCAGACTTAATATTGACACTCCACAACACGACGCGTTTCGGTTTCTCTGTCTCCAGACGTCCTCTTCGACGCGTCGCCGGATCCAACAGATCCAAACACTTACTTCGTCTTCAAAGACCAATTCCTCCAACTAACTTCTGCCTTACCGGAATCCCGATCGAATCTGTACATACTCCGGGAGCACACTAAGTGATCGTTCAAGCTGATCCCGGGCGATGCGATGACTCTGTGGAACGCTGACATCGGCAGCGAGAATCCGGATGTTAGCCTCTAGCGATCGCACCCATTTTACATGGATGTGAGAGGATCTAACAGTCACGATGAAGCAGGGATTACTCACGGTGTTGTGTTTCTGAACAGTAATGGAATGGACGTGAGGTATGATGGAAGTAGGATTACTTATAATGTGATTGGAGGTATCATCGATCTTTACGTGTTCATTGGACATTCGCTGGAGATGTCGATGAATCAGTATACATAGTTTATTGGAAGACCTGCACCTATGCCTTACTGGTCATTTGGTAAGAGCTCTTTTTTCTTTGTGCATTTTCACTTTTGGTGATATACAATGGTAGGGATCTGAGGTCACAGGTTCAAGCTCCGTTGAGAGAGATTTGATCTCCAAAATAGTTTAATTACATGGTTTGGACGGATCAAGAACTCTTCGTAGTCACTGGCAAATGATACATGTTGCTCCATTAACCTTGCAGATGAGATGTTGTTTTGCTTTGAAAATGTTTGTATAATTACTTACTTCATTTGGGATATATTTTTGGTGTAGGATTTCATCAGCGTAGGTATGGATGCAACAATGTTTCAGACCTTGAATCTGTGGTTGATGGATATGCAAAAGCTGAAATACCTCTTGAGGTTACGTGGAAAGACATTGATTACATGGACGGCTTCAAAGACTTCACTTTGGACCATGTGAACTTCCCTGAAGACAAGATGAAATCATTCGTTAATACACTTTCACAAGAATGGTCAGAAATACGTGCTGATCTTGGATCCAAGTATAAACTAATACTAATCTCTTAGAGTCTCTTGCAAATTGATTCAAGAGATAGAAAACTTGGGCTTGCTTGGTGTGAATAGCTCCTCTTACGGGACATATAACAGAGGAATGGTTGCATATGTGTTCATTAAACGAGAAGGTGAGCCTTATCTCAGTGAAGTTTGGAATGGGAAAGTATACTACCCTCACTTCTTGAATCCAACTGCTGCAACTTTCTTGGCCTAGGTACAGCTTCTTAAAGACTGTTTATGACAGACTTATCATTGAAACAGATACTTAATTAAGATGATCTTAATCTCTCAGATGTTATTGGTGAGCTCACTGCTGTGAGAAGTACAGTGAGTGACATTCCTCATGTAAAAGAGCGAGTTATGGTGGCTATCAAGATCGACATGTAACTCTCTTCTATATTTGAATCTATTCAAAAATTTCATAAGTTATCTAACTTTCCTTTTGAATATATATTGACCATTTTATGATCTGAGCTTCCTATTCACACACATATCTTTGTCACTTTGAGTTTTTTTGACTCACAAGTTGTCTCTTTTCACAAGAAACTTGAAGACTTCCGGGGAGATCTAAGGATTGTTGTTGCAAGTAGCATAAACCCAAGATGGTAGGAGGTATATTTCTGTCTGGAATTAAAAACACATGCATACTATCACTTATACTAATTTTAAAATTTAGTGTTTACGTGTGAGGGGCCTAATATTCTTAAAACACACATGTATTTTTCTGCAGGACGTTTGTTCTTGAATGCCACCTTGGGAACACATGTGTTTTTTGACAAGGAAACTAATGCAGAAGCTACCTTTTTTTTTTAAAGTGAGGCACTTGCAATTCTATTTTTTACAAGAATACTTTTGCAACTGATTTTTTTTCTTAATGCACTGTAATAGTTTTTATATTGTGGTTTAGGATCAGTTAAAACAGAACACATACAGATCTCGATTCTTACTCTATTGTACATGAAGAAGTCTTAGGTAGATATTTCTTTCCCTATGTCATCTAATCTTCTTCCTTTTCAAAGTATGAAGGCTGTCTCACGATTGCATCATCCTTTAGCACGTTAAACATGACAGACATGAACTCTTGCAGAAAGAAATAGATGTGTAGCTGCTGCATTTGTACGGCTACTGAGATATAGATGGTCAAAAGAGGATGAATACAAAACAGAGATCTGCTGTGCTTTGATGAACTAGAAGCTATATTTGATGTGTAGCCTTCTCCTAAACTGGAAACATAAACTACCTTTGTCTAAATATAAAGAGCCTTAACAGCAAGTAGGGTCTATCATATTTACTAATATATAAAAAGCATAAAAATGTACCCAAGAATTTGGTCTGTGCTTTTGTATATAGTATTGTTTCTATACTACGATTCTTCTTTAATCCTTTCTCTGGATATTCTTCTACTGAAATCATTATCAGTTACAGTACTACCTTGGAAGAAATCTACTCAGTTAATAACACTTGGTATATCAATTGATATGTTAGCTGCAGAGAGTAAGTTTACTGCAACTTACGAACCACCAAATTGGTATATTTAATCAAAAATGCACCCTCTACAACTGTAAAAATAATTCTTCGACACTATTTCCACATGGGTGTAAGACAACAATACAATGACTTGTATCTTAAAGACTTCTCCATATCCAACTACCATTGGTTATATGCTTATCAAAGTTCTTTATGAACTTAACTAAGAAATATATTTTTAAAAATTCCATTAACGTAAAGATACATTATCTTTTGTAGCATCAAAACCTGCATATTATGATTTTAAAGTAAATTTTGGTTTGAATCTACTTTTCTAACTTTATATCTTAGTAATAGAATATAATAGATAATTAATCATATATAATAATATACTTTTACAAAAAGAACAAAAATTATTGTCACCTAAATCTTTTAAAACGAACAAAAATTACTATCATACACATCTTTTGCAAATGTAAAATCAAACACAAACCAGAAAATCATATAAAAAATAGTAATCTAGATCACAAATAAAGTATATCCCGCCCGTAGGACGGTCTAGTCCTAATATATCATATATCATTTTCATAATCCCACATGACGTTCGATTTCTGTACTGATGTATTCCGACTAAGCCATCTACATATTATATATGTACATTCAAAATTTATCATTTTATTCAACTCAGGATCTCTATCTCTCAACTTGAGATTCATTCAAATTGCTAACAGAGAATCTGTCGGATTTAACATTAGTCAATTCCTTCTGATTAGAACATTAATCTCGTCTTCTCTCTTTAAGCTTAGCAATAAAATCGTTTTTACAGTTACGAACCACACATGTCAATGCTAAACTAATCAGTGTTGAAGTCTTTGACAAAAACATAACCAATACATTAACAGCCACGTGGAAGAAACGTTGTTAATCGCCGACTGTTAATCTCTTGGGCTTCATTAGCTATGTATAAGTATTTCGTAGCAAGGCCCATTAAAGATGAAGCAGGCCTCGCCCAATAGAGATTTCTTTGTTCTGCATTATATGCAACCCAAGGATCTAACCTAATTTTGTATTTTTTCTGTGTCGTATCTTCTTTTTTTTTTTACTTGATAATGAAGTTTCTCTAGGGAGCAAATGATCTCTAAAGCCTGTATGTTTATTAACAGAGAACGATGATAATTGATCAAGTTTAGACAAATTTCCCGAAATCAAATGGGAGACAAGACCATATGGACCAACAGAGCAAAGATTAATGTACAATAATCATTTTCCTTCTAAACAAGTTTATTGACAAACCAAAAGAATCAAGAATCACCACCTTCAAAATATTCCATAAACATGGCACATGTTCTAACCCTGCTCTTGTGTAACAATAGGTGCAGGAAATCGAATAGTTAAAAAACTTACATACCGGGATGTACAAATCTTCACTGTAAACCCATCTTTGTTAGTAGATATTGAATTATTATGTGTATATGTACAAGACCAAAATGAGAAGATTAATTAATTATTTTAATGTTCGGTTCATTCAAACAAAAGGGAAGTTGAATAGAATATAGGAGCAATGGGACGATAATAACCAGTGATGAGGATATATAGTATAATCATGAAGCATACTTTAGGTTAGTCTTCTCCCATTTTTTTATTTTTTTGAATTTTAGTACTCTGAAAAATGACAAAAAAATTACCCCAAGGATAATCCTAATGGTTATGGCCTTTTAGTGAATTACTTCTGACTAAAGTAAATTTGTTTATTGTAACTTAATTTACTCTGTCAAAACAATTATCGGTTGGTCAACTATTTTTTAAAAAAACTAAATGTTAAATTGTCTCTATCATAGATTCATAATACTATGGTACATTGTGATATCAGTGTCATTTGTGTTTTAACTTTTAAACTGTTGCTGGCTCCCAGAAAATATTATTATGAATCACCTAGAGCTTTGTTACACATCACAACAGTGAAGTTGACATTTACATTGGTAGATCCATATTGCAACAACCGTTGAACACAAGACAATTAATCTTTCAGATCACTTCTTGCTTTAGTCAATGATCTTCTTCAGACTCATCATCACAAGAAACCTCCTCCTCGATTCGTCCCATCACAGCAACACATCTATAATTCCTCCGGCGATCTAACGGCAAAGATTGTCTCGCCGCCGTCCTAAGCTGTCCACAACCTGTCGGACAGCTTTGTTCACGCCCTGGCGACAAGGTAAAACTTCTAGGAAGGGCGGTGCTAGGTGGATCGCAGATTTGGAAGTTCCCTGAAAGCTGACCAAAACCAGGAGATCCACCTCCGGTAAGGATTCCAGTGCCAGAACATGACGTAATGCTGCGTATGTAGGCGTCACGTGCCATGATGAAGATACGGAAAGGAGCCTTCACCAACCATACAAAGCTGTTTTCTTTCTCTATGCATCCTCCTTTCATTATTGGAACGATTTTCAAGAATTGAGGTTCAAACATATAATATACTCCACATACTTATAATATGAAGTTCAATGTAATCAAAAGCGATATAAGACGAAGAAAAGCTCAAAGATTTCAAGACAGTTAGACAAGATCAAAGAGAAGACAAAGTCCAGATGAATTATAAATGAATTTCAAACAACAAAAGTTATGAAAGTGATATATTCTTAAATGTGTCTAGTTGGGTGATTAATACATTTTCTTGAAACTAGATGTTTAGATTAATGTGTTGTTGGAAACTAATATCTACTCTACCTCATAAAATGTGGACACTAATTTCAGTCTGGAGAAATATTTAAGAGATGTTGGTTGGTACATCATGAGTCTAATGGAATAGTTAAGAGAAATAATGTCTTCATTTTACCTACTTTATTTGAACTACAAACGTGTTATCGGCTTATTGCTTAGTAAGTGTGATAGCTCCGCCCATATATGATTTCGCTCCAATAGAGACCCAGGTGATTAGCATTGTTGTTCGTGGTCAATCCATTACTCTAATCCGCTATTTAATACCACAAAGATACCAGCTGAATCACATTGTTCGGGAACTCATCATAGTATAGTGTTTTCTTGACAGATAACAAAGATTATACATAAAACCCTAGTTTATTTTTGAGAGATAAGTTGTTTTTCTTTTGATTACCAGAAAAGCCAGCAATCAAAGAAAACAGTACATTTTAATCAATCCCAGTTCTCCATATAAAAATGCATGTTAGGTCGAATTACTGTAGTAACCAATCCAAATTAGCAATCAAAGAAAACAGTAGAAAGTAAATAAAAAAGTAATATATCTTCATAATCGATCTCATACTCTCTTTGACATTTATGTTAGTTACTAACCTCACTTTTATTTCCAATCAATTATTTATCTTTGCGCATAGCTAAATTGGATAAACACCATGATCTTATTCTTCAACTCCATTCGTTTGGTTAACATTTAATAATTCAATATCATACTCTTAATTCGCACTTGACTATTTAGCTCCATATTTTCTGTTTACAGATGATTACTCAGGTTTATGAATTTGATCTAAATATCCTGGCTCATCATATATCCAGTTTGACTTTTCATCTTGACGTTCCTTATAGAAATGAAAATTTTAAACAACACTAACTACTACTACTAATAATAATAATAGTGCATTTTGGACAAACATAATATTCATAGAGATGTATGGGCGCCAATTTTTTAAAATCAAAATACCAACCTTTTTATGTATTTCTTTGCAATAATAATAATTATTCATATGTTTTTTTTTTGGAAAAGTGTGATTATAATTCTTTTTTTTTTGAAATTAAAAGGGTTAAACCCGGGTCTGTTAAAGATACAGACCTAACTCCCGGGTGGAGGTACATTCCACAGATAGACCCTCTCCTGGACATTCAAATGGGTCGAAAGTAATAACCCATATCCGTGTGGCCAGTGGGATTTGAACCCGGGTTCGTCTTATTGGATTTATTTTCTCAAGCGCCACTAGGATATCACCACTGGTTAAGTGTGATTATAATTCGTATGAATCTTTTCTCTTGAACAATAAAAAATGATTATTCATATGTTATTCGGGAGAAAATATTCATATGTTTATATTAAGTTGTTTTGAAGGTAAAAAAATGGTACGATGCTATTTAATTTATGATCTTAATCATAGATTTAGTAAAAATAAATATACAAAAAGTGTAATTTTATTGTTTACTAGTTGCATACTCCCCGCGCAAGCGTGGGCCGGAGTCATTATGTTTGCGTATATTTTTTTCGATTTAGTGGTTTAGTGGATTCTTCTAGTGACACCAAATAATAATGAAATGGAAAGAATGTAGTAAGAGTGTAGAGTGAAAATATTGTATATCTAATGTGTTAAATGTTATTTATATGCGAAGTAAGGTTTATAGGAACAGTTAGGTTGTAATATAATTTTTAGTGTGTAAAAGTAGGTGTCTATTTTTTTTTGCTGTAAATAGTTTTTATATCGTATGTCAAAACTTGATATAATTCTATATTTATAGTATTTATATTTGTATTAAACGATTTATCAATTTAAAAATAACTTTAATTAAGTTAATATTCGTTGTTTAAGTTTCATTAGATAGGTTTTTATATATGGTTTTTTTGTAAGTTTGGGTTTTGTTCATAAATGATGTGGCATTTTTATCTACGGCGTCATCGACTGTGGGAATCCATTCGCCGAAGTCTGGAGTCGGTGGTGAAGAATGTTTTCAATGAAATTATAGTAGTTATTAAAATGTAAGAGAAATTACATATTCATTTAATAAATAACGAAAATACTTAAATTTTGTTTTTTATTTTATTTCACTTACAAATTTTTTGAAAATATATTTAGGAATGAGTTAAATGTTATTTATATGCAAAGTAAGGTTTATAGGAATAGTTAGGCTATAATATAGTT
This sequence comes from Eruca vesicaria subsp. sativa, assembly GCA_932364175.1. NCBI lineage: Eukaryota > Viridiplantae > Streptophyta > Magnoliopsida > Brassicales > Brassicaceae > Eruca > Eruca vesicaria. Next base: position 27,906 of record CAKOAT010061821.1, on the reverse strand, counting down.
TTTAGTGTGTAAAAGTAGGTGTTTTTTTTTTTGCTGTAAATAGTTTTTATATCGTAGGTCAAAACTTGATATAATTCTATATTTATAGTATTTATATTTGTATTAAACGATTTATCAATTTGAAAATAACCTTAATTAAGTTAACATTCGTTGTTTAAGTTTCATTAGATAGGTTTTTATATATGTTTTTTTGTAAGTTTGAGTTTTGTTCATAAATGATGTGNTTTTTTTTGCTGTAAATAGTTTTTATATCGTAGGTCAAAACTTGATATAATTCTATATTTATAGTATTTATATTTGTATTAAACGATTTATCAATTTGAAAATAACCTTAATTAAGTTAACATTCGTTGTTTAAGTTTCATTAGATAGGTTTTTATATATGTTTTTTTGTAAGTTTGAGTTTTGTTCATAAATGATGTGTCATTTTTATTTACGGTGTCATCGACTGTGGGAATCCATTTGCCGGAGTCTGAAATCGGTGGTGAGGAATGTTTTCAATGAAATTATAGTAGTTATTAAAATGTAAGAGAAATTACATATTCATTAAATAAATAACCAAAATAATTAATTTTTGTTGTTTTTTTTATTTTATCTCACATACAAATTTTTTGAAAATATATATTAGGAAATATGTGCAATGATTTCACTTTTTGAGCTCTTAAATTACATATTCATTAAATAAATAACCAAGCCTCATTAAGCCATCCACGTAGGTAGCCGCGTGGGATTCACTTTTTTTTTGGTTGCTTCGTTTTTGGATTCATTTTTTATTATTTTTGGGTTGAACTATATTATAATAGGATAGTTTTAAGGTTCTTTAAGCCATCCGCGTAGGCAACCACGTGAGACTTGCTTTTTTTTTTTGTTTTTTTTATTGTTCGTTTTGCATCTATTTTTAACTATTTTTGGTTTGAACTCGTTAAGTTTTAGGGTTTATCCAGCTATTTTAATCTTTAAAACAATAAGCCATAAAAAAAAACATAAAAACCTTACAAACAAAAAGTCCATATGATAATAAACCAAATAAAAAAATCAAAAATAAATGATGGCTGCATGGTTTGAACCCACGATCTTGCATGCTTAATTAGACTCCTTATACCACTTGGCTAAAGTGTATTTCATTGTTTGTAATCATCTTACCAAGACTATAGGTTTTTAAAAAATACCTATGGGATCCACAAAACTGCTGACGTGTCGTATTGTGGAGCCTAGAAAGTGTACTATTATAATATATATAGATTTTGGCTAATTGTACCACCAGTTGTCGAAATTTCAATGAGAGATGGGTTGGAATTTGAAAATAATGGGCCTTTGATACGAAGCCCACTTATCTCAAGGTTGGAATTAGCGTCGTCAATGAGGTTAGCTTAAGGTCGCGATGAGATCAACATCACAGAGAAAGAGAGATCCAGAAAACATGGCGTGGTTAGCCAGATCCATCGCGAATTCCCTCAAGATCGACGAAGACGAAGAAGATGACAAGGAAACGATTACGCCCAAATCGATCGAAGACCCCGCTCCCGATCAACAGTCTTCCCCATCGTCGTCGTTGAAATCACAGTCACCACGAGGCGTCAAAGAAGACATCTCCGAGCTCACGAAGACCTTCAGAACTCAGCTATGGGGCGTCGCTTCTTTCCTCGCGCCGCCACCGCCTTCTTCCTCTTCCTCCGAGGAGACGCGGAAGTCGACGGAGGGGGGCGACGAGGAGGAGGAGGATCTGATCGCTGGGATAAGGAGCGATTTCGTGGAGATCGGAGGAAGGTTCAAGACGGGGATCTCGAAGCTTTCGGGGAACTTGCCTGTATCGGAGATTACGAAGATGGCATCGAGTTTCTGGCAAGGAGGAGGAGGAGGGGATTCGAGAGAGGAGGTTGTTGTTGGAGATGTGATTGGTGTTACGAAGGAAGTTGTTGGTTTCGCGAGGGATCTTGCTTTGCATCCTGAGACTTGGCTTGATTTCCCCTTTCCTGAAGAGGATAATAACTTTGATGGTAATGCTCAATTGGAATCTAATAGATAGATTGAGTGATTGATTATCTTGAATTGGGATTCTATGGTCTGATCACTTAAGTTGGGGTTATCATGTATTTTGATTGTTGATTTAGGTTTTGGGAAGATCTTTAAGTGTTTTGTCTTTTGGAATCTAATAGATAGATTTAGTGATTCGGCTCGTCTGACCACCACTTGATCTAGCATAGATGGGTGGACGCTGACAAGAAATAATAATATAAATTTAGTGATTAGGTATCTGAATTGGAATCTAATAGAAAGATTGAGTGATTGATTATCTTGAATTGTTAATCCATGGTCTATATATACACTTATGTGTTTGTTCTGATCACTTGGTTTGGAGTTATTATGTATCTTGATTGTGATTTAGGTTTGGGGAAGATCTTTAAGTGTTTTGTATTTTTGATTCTGATTTATTTGTAGATTTTGAGATGACTGATGCTCAGTATGAGCACGCGCTGGCCGTGGAAAGGGTTGCGACGGGTTTAGCTGCTTTGAGGATTGAGCTTTGTCCAGCGTACATGAGCGAGTATTGCTTCTGGAGGATTTACTTTGTGCTTATGCATCCTAAGTTCAGCAAGCATGATGCCTTGCTTCTCTCTACTCCTCAGGTAAAGCTTTATTCTACTGTATTCCACTGTCTTGTCCTCTGTTTTCAAGTTTTGAAGCGTATCTGATTTTTAATGGAGCTTATGTTGATCTTTTAAGGCTGATAAATGAACTTCAATAGTAGCATTTGAGTTAGGTTTGACATGAATCATTGGGTTTTTTTTTTCCTTTTTCAATAAAGGTGCTTGAATCAAGAGCACTGTTATCCCATGAGCTGCTGAACAAGAGAAACAAAGCTGCAGTAATGGTGCCAGAGAGTAGTGGTGATACAGGAACTGCTAGTGAGAACGCTGAACCTCTTTCGTTACCTACTGTTCCTTCACAAGAACCAGTTAAGACCATCTCTGTCGAAACAATACATTTGAGTGAGACATCTGAGGTTGAGACAGAGAAGCACCCAATCGAGAGCAAAGAGATACAAGTCGTTGACAAGCCTGTGATTGAAGAAAAACCAGTACCAGCATCCCATGACAAGCTAGTCACTGGATCTTCACCTAGAGTTATTGACGTTCAAGTCGATGATGATGATGATGATGATGATGTTGATGATTGGTTGAAGGAGGAAGATAACGCAGGACCTGTTAGCTCCTCCACCGTAGCAACCAAACATGTTGTGGATGAGGATGAAGATGTAACGTTCAGTGATCTTGAAGATGATGATGATGATGTGCCAGTGAATTACAAGAAATGATTCTTGAATCCTCTGACCTTAAGAAAAGTTTTATTTAAAACGCTGTCTGTTGATGAAGAATGTGCCACGACCGGTATTTAGGTAAAGCGAGAAGAAGAAAAGAATGAAACGATGGGCTTTAATGTTGATGACATACAGTATTGTGTGATCTGTTGTGACCTTTCTATCCGTTTAATTTCATTTATGTTTGTGTACACTCTCTTTTGAGAAACTGCAGGGCTTGTAAATAAAACAGCACCATATGTGATAATTATTATGCAAATATAATCGGAAAAATGATGTAAACCACTGATTATTAACCTTTTGAAACTAGTATGCTGTTATTTAACATCCCAAATATCTCTCAAACATAAAAAGAAAAGCCAAAAGCAATAATTGAAACCAGACTCTGAAGAGGATCTGTAGTAATATAGCCAATGGCTAGATTCAGACAAAAGCTCATCAGAACATCAAGATGTTAAAGGTTATCGTGACCTTTTGGAAGCTCCTTTAGCTTGGCTATTGCCTCTTCCATCTCCAACTTCTTAGCTGGAGAAACCGACAACGTTTTAATCCTCATACACCTTACTACAGTTCCTTGCGTTATAATACGCGAGGCCAAGCAAATTCTTCATTTGAACCGCTAAAGTTAGACAACCATACAGAATCTGCACGGAACTGAGCGTTGGGAAACGGTCTTGTATCTTCCCAAAACGGGTTGTGTGTATTTCCAATGTAAGACTGATCACTTTCGTTCCTAGCAGCATTGTTACCCTATATAAGCACAAAAAAAAACATGTCGTTCCTTTAGATATATACTGGCCAGCTAATTCTATATATGATCATGTTCTAATTTGAAACATAGGATGAACATACCTTCAAAAAAATATCTCAACTTCTTCCATTTCTACAGGGCATACAACTAACACTTGTTTAAGCATCTCAGCTTCTTTTGCATTAGTCAAGTCTACACTCACCGACATTGATGCAGACATTTTCATATAAAAATTGGGTCCGTTCATCATGGTTTCATGTCCAATGCTTGTTTTCTCTGATATTCACATATATGTCAAAAAAAAGTCAAGTATCAATACCATTTTTTCTCTATCTATCAAAATAGTACAATAGCCTACAAAAGAAATATATACGTACCGGATGGGGACATGATATATTATAATAGCTAGTGTGATGAATGTGTCCTATAACCCAATAGTTTCGATTGAAATGGAATCTATGGCTTGCAATGATTAAGTTCTCTATCTTACATGAGAGAAATCCAATGGAGAGGATATCTAGGCTGGGTGAAGTCACCTCAATGCCTTTTATCCTATAAAAGTTAGATGTAAGAACTTTAGGTTCTCGTTCTCAATCTTCAGAATACCCATTTTGTACTAGCAACTGATATTTAGTGCAAGCACTTCGAGAGAAGTGCATGATGCAAGGACTTCATCAAAATTCAAGGACTTCGATCTCAACATAGATACCAATCAGTTTGAGATTCTTTAAATTCCAACTATCGTAGAAAGCCTGTGGAGCTTCTTAGCTGTACTGGCCTAGCGAGAGAGATGTGAGGCTTGGATAGGAAAATGACCTAGGAGGCAAATCTAGTATTACATCTTTGTGTCCCCATGGGCATGTGGATCTGTTGTTCCATTGCAAATAGGGAAAAAAGTTTCCAAGTGTGAGATCCTTGGTGTGTTTCAATTTATCCAGTGACTGAATCCAAAATTCCAACATTCCGTTTTCACATTGGAGTAAGTCATGGTAGATTGTGCATCTTTCCAAATGGCCACAATGATCCTTTACAATGGTCACAAGTTATAAGGAATTGTATACTACTATACTTTAGGATTGCATATCAGATAATGAATCCACAATTTTGAATTATAATAGAAATTAATGTATAACTTTCTGAATGCACGTATAACTTCTAGGTGCAAATGGCAATAGATCATGTTTTCTTAGGTTTACTATTCACTACAATAACAATTGACCCGTGGGTCTCCAATATTTTGATCATATCCTATTATATATTAATTGAGAAGTCATTTAATTGATTTTGCTTATGTGTCAATCATATGTAAAGTTTAAGAAAATTGTTATAATTTGATTGATTGAAGATTTTTAAACTTTAATTATTTTAATCAAACTAAAAGAGGCAATCATGAAACCAATTAATGTTAGTTGCCAAACAATCCATATACTCTTATGCATAATCATTTATAAAATCTAACTTTAGCAATTATGAAAATTATATATATATATATATATATATATATATTTTTTTTTTTCATTTATATGGATTCACTAATAGTCTATTTAGCGGAAAATGATGTAAGCCATTGAATATTAACCTGTTTTTGTAACCATTGTGCTGTTATTTTAAATAGACAAAAAAAACGAAAATCTCTTATATATTAATTGAGAAACATTACAACATGTTTTGGTAACCACGTGTCATTATGAGAATGTTTTTCAAATTTACTAGAGAAACATTCTAACATGGATTTTTGGTTCATTGACTGCATGTATTATATTAATATTGAGAGATAAATAAATATTTTGCAAAAATATGTAAGAAATTATGAAAACATTAGCAAAAAGATAATAAAAAGAATGATAATATAAAAGCTAGTGTGAGGAAATAATTTTATTGTAGCCCAAAAGTGTCGACTGAAATGGAGTCTAGGGCTTGCAATGACGAAGTTCTCTATCTCACATGAGAGAGATCCAATGGAGAGGATACCTAGGCTGGNAATATTTTGCAAAAATATGTAAGAAATTATGAAAACATTAGCAAAAAGATAATAAAAAGAATGATAATATAAAAGCTAGTGTGAGGAAATAATTTTATTGTAGCCCAAAAGTGTCGACTGAAATGGAGTCTAGGGCTTGCAATGACGAAGTTCTCTATCTCACATGAGAGAGATCCAATGGAGAGGATACCTAGGCTGGATGAAGTCACCTCAACGTCTTTTATCTGATACAAAGATAGATTTAAGAACTTTAAGTTCTGGTTCTCAATCTTCAGAATACTAGTTTTGTAGTTGGAACTGATCTTTAGTGCAAGCACTTCGAGAGAAGTGCAAGACACAAGGACTGCATCAAGGACTTCAATCTCAACAGAGATACCAATCAGTTTGAGATTCTTTATATTCGAACAATCGTAGAAAGCATGTGGAGCTTCTAAGCTGTACTAGCCTAGCGAGAGAGATATGAGGCTTGGATGGGAAAATAACCTAGGAGGCAAATCCAGTGTTACATCTCTGTGTCCCCATGCACATATGGATCTGTATTTTGATTTCCAAGAGGGAGAAAAGTTTTCAAGTGTGAGATCCTTGATGTGTTTCACATTAACCATTGACTGAATCCAAAACTCCAACATCCCGTTTTCACATTGGAGTAAGTCATGGTAGACTGTGCATCTTTCCAAATGGCCACAATGATCATTTATAACCTACAAATCAAAAGAATTATAAGTCATGTTTTAATTCAATATCTTACAATTAAACTGAAATAAATTTAGCAAAAAATAACTCTTCAAATTTGATGAACAATACACTAATTACCCTATATATAATGGGCTTTGCAGAAAAGTTATAAGGAATTGTATACTACTATACTTTCGGATTTCAAATCAGATTATGAATCCACAATATGGAATTATGATAGAAATTAATGTATAACTTTCTGAATGCACGTATTACTTCTAGCTGCAAATGACAATAGATCATGTTTTCTTAGGTTTACTATTCACTACAATAACAATTGACCGGTGTGTCTCAAATATTTTGATCATATCCTATTATATATTAATTGAGAAGTCATTTAATTGATTTTTCTTATGTGTCAATCATATGTAAAGTTTAAGAAAATTGTTATAATTTGATTGATTGATGATTTTTAAACTTTAATTATTTTAATCAAACTAAAAGAGGCAATCATGAAACCAATTAATGTTAGTTGCCAAACAATCCATATACTCTTATGCATAATCATTTATAAAATCTAACTTTAACAATTATGAAAATTATATAATATTTTTTTTTTTCATTTATATGGATTCACTAATAGTGTATTTATCGGAAAATGATGTAAGCCATTGATTATTAACCTTTTTTTTGTAACTATTGTGCTGTTATTTTAAATAGACAAAAAAACGAAAAATCTCTTATATATTAATTGAGAAACATTACAACATGTTTTAGTAACCACATGTCATTATGAGAATGTTTTTCAAATTTACTAGAGAAACATTCTAACATGGATTTTTGGTTCATTGACTGCATGTATTATATTAATATTGAGAGATAAATAAATATTTGGCAAAAATATGTAAAACATTATGAAAACATTAGCAAAAGGTAATAAAAAGAATGATAATATAAAAGCTAGTGTGAGGAAATAATTTTATTGTAGCCCAAAAGTGTCGATTGAAATGGAGTCTAGGGCTCGCAATGACGAAGTTCTCTATCTCACATGAGAGAGATCCAATGGAGAGGATACCAAGGCTGGGTGAAGTCACCTCAACGCCTTTTATCTGATACAAAGACATATATAAGAACTTTAGGTTCTGGTTCTCAATCTTCAGAATACTAGTTTGTAGTTGGAACTGATCTTTAGTGCAAGCACTTCGAGAGAAGTGCAAGACACAAGGACTGCATCAAGGACTTCAATCTCAACAGAGATACCAATCAGTTTGAGATTCTTTAAATTCGAACAATCGTAGAAAGCATGTGGAGCTTCTAAGCTGTATTAGCCTAGCGAGAGAGATATGAGGCTTGGATGGGAAAATTACCTAGGAGGCAAATCCAGTGTTACATCTCTATGTCCCCATGCGCATATGGATCTGTATTTTGATTTCCAAGAGGGAGAAAAGTTTCCAAGTGTGAGATCCTTGATGTGTTTCATATTAACCATTGACTGAATCCAAAACTCCAACATCCCGTTTTCACATTGGAGTAAGTCATGGTAGACTGTGCATCTTTCCAAATGGCCACAATGATCCTTTATAACCTACAAATCAAAAGAATTATAAGTCATGTTTTAATTCAATATCTTACAGTTAAACTGAAATAAATTTAGCAAAAAATAACTCTTCAAATTTGATGATGAATACACTAATTACCCTATATCTAATGGGCTTTGCAGAAAAGTCGTAAGGAATTGTATACTACTATACTTTAGGATTACATATCAGATTATGAATCCACAATATGGAACTATGAAAGAAATTAATGTATAACTTTCTGAATGCACGTATTACTGCTAGGTGCAAATGACAATAGATCATGTTTTCTTAGGTTTACCATTCACTACAATAATAATTGACTGGTGTGTCTCAAATATTTTGATCATATCTTATTATATATTAATTGAGAAGTCATTTAATTGATTTTGCTTATTTGTCAATCATATGAGAAGTTTAAGAAAATTGTTATAATTTGATTGATTGATGATTTTTAATTTTAATTATTTTAATCAAACTAAAAGAGGCAATCATGAAACCAATTAATGTTAGTTGCCAAACAATCCATATACTCTTATGCATAATCATCTATAAAATCTAACTTTAGCAATTATGAAAATTATATAATATTTTTTTTTCATTTATATGGATTCACTAATAGTGCATTTATCGGAAAATGATGTAAGCCATTGATTATTAACCTTTTTTGTAACTATAGTGCTGTTATTTTAAATATAAAAAACGAAAAATCTCTTATATATTAATTGAGAAACATTACAACATGTTTTGGTAACGTGTCATTATGAGATTTTTTTCAAATTTACTAGAGAAACATTATAACATGGATTTTTGGTTCATTGACTGCATGTATTATATTAATATTGAGAGATAAATAAATATTTGGCAAAAATATGTAAAAAATTATGAAATCATTAGCAACAAATTAATAAAAAGAATGATAATATAAAAGCTAGTGTGAGGAAATAATTTTATTGTAGCCCAAATTGAAATGGAGTCTAGGGCTTGTAATGACGAAGTTCTCTATCTCACATGAGAGAGATCCAATGGAGAGGATACCTAGGCTGGGTGAAGTCACCTCAACGCCTTTTATCTGATACAAAGATAGATATAAGAACTTTAGGTTCTGGTTCTCAATCTTTAGAATACTAGTTTTGTAGTTGGAACTGATCTTTAGTGCAAGCACTTCAAGAGAAGTGCAAGACACAAGGACTGCATCAAGGACTTCAATCTCAGCAGAGATACCAATCAGTTTGAGGTACTTTAAATTCGAACTATCGTAGAAAGCATGTGGAGCTTCTAAGCTGTACTAGCCTAGCGAGAGAGATATGAGGCTTGGATGGGAAAACGACCTAGGAGGCAAATCCAGTGTTACATCTCTGTGTCCCCATGCGCATATGGATCTGTATTTTGATTGCCAAGAGGGAGAAAAGTTTTCAAGTGTGAGATCCTTGATGTGTTTCACATTAACCAGTGACTGAATCCAAAACTCCAACATCCCGTTTTCACATTGGAGTAAGTCATGGTAGATTGTGCATCTTTCCAAATGGCCACAATAATCCTTTATAACCTACAAATCAAAAGAATTATAAGACATGTTTTAATTCAATATCTTACAATTAAACTGAAATAAATTTAGCAAAAAAATAACTCTTCAAATTTGATGAAGAATACACTAATTACCCTATATATAATGGGCTTTGCAGAAAAGTTATAAGGAATTGTATACTACTATACATTAGGATTTCATATGTAATTATGATAGAAATTAATGTATACCTTTCTGAATGCATGTATTACTTCTAGGTGCAAATGGCAATAGATCATGTTTTCTTAGGTTTACTATTCACTACAATAACAATTGACCGGTGTGTCTCAAATATTTTGATCATATCCAACTATATATTAATTTAGAAGTCATTTAATTGATTTTTCTTATGTGTCAATCATATGTGAAGTTTAAGAAAATTGTTATAATTTGATTGATTGATAATTTTTAATTATTTTAATCAAACTAAAAGAGGCAATCATGAAACCAATTAATGTTAGTTGCCAAAAAATCCATATACTCTTATGCATAATCATTTATAAAATCTAACTTTAGCAATTATGAAAAATATATAATATTTTTTTTCATTTATATGGATTCACTAATAGTCTATTTATCGGAAAATGATGTAAGCCTTTGATTATTAACCTTTTCTGTAACTAGTGTGCTGTTATTTTAAATAGAAAAAAACGAAAAATCTCTTATATATTAATTGAGAAACATTACAACATGTTTTGGTAACCACATGTCATTATAAGAATGTTTTTCAAATTTACTAGAGAAACATTCTAACATGGATTTTGGGTTCATTGTCTGCATGTATTATATTAATATTGAGAGATAAATAAATATTTGGCAAAAATATGTAAAAAATTATGAAATCATTAGCAAAAAATTAATAAAAAGAATGATAATATAAAAGCTAGTGTGAGGAAATAATTTTATTGTAGCCCAAAAGTGTCGATTGAAATGGAGTCTAGGGCTTGCAATGACGAAGTTCTCTATCTCACATGAGAGAGATCCAATGGAGAGGATACCTAGGCTGGGTGAAGTCACCTCAACGCCTTTTATCTGATACAAAGATAGATATAAGAACTTTAGGTTCNAGATCCAATGGAGAGGATACCTAGGCTGGGTGAAGTCACCTCAACGCCTTTTATCTGATACAAAGATAGATATAAGAACTTTAGGTTCTGGTTCTCAATCTTTAGAATACTAGTTTTGTAGTTGGAACTGATCTTTAGTGCAAGCACTTCGAGAGAAGTGCAAGACACAAGGACTGCATCAAGGACTTCAATCTCAACATAGATACCAATCAGTTTTAGATTCTTTAAATTCTAAAAATCGTAGAAAGCATGTGGAGCTTCTAAGCTGTACTAGCCTAGCGAGAGAGATATGAGGCTTGGATGGGAAAACGACCTAGGAGGCAAATCCAGTGTTACATCTCTATGTCCCCATGCGCATATGGATCTGTATTTTGATTGCCAAGAGGGAGAAAAGTTTTCAAGTGTGAGATCCTTGATGTGTTTCACATTAACCAGTGACTAAATCCAAAACTCCAACATCCCGTTTTCACATTGGAGTAAGTCATGATAGATTGTGCATCTTTCCAAATGGCCACAATGATCCTTTATAACCTAAAAATCAAAAGAATTATAAGACATGTTTTTATTCAATATCTTACAATTAAACTGAAATAAATTAAAAAAAAATAACTCTTCAAATTTGATGAAGAATACACTAATTACCCTATATATAATGGGCTTTGCAGAAAAGTTATAAGGAATTGTATACTACTATACTTTAGGATTTCATATGGAATTATGATAGATTAACGTATACCTTTCTGAATGCATGTATTACTTCTAGGTGCAAATGGCAATAGATCATGTTTTCTTAGGTTTACTATTCACTACATTAACAATTGACCGGTGTGTCTCAAATATTTTGATCATATCCTACTATATATTAATTGAGAAGTCATTTAATTGATTTTTCTTATGTGTCGATCATATGTGAAGTTTAAGAAAATTGTTATAATTTGATTGATTGATAATTTTTAATTTTTATTTATTTTAATCAAACTAAAAGAGGCAATCATGAAACCAATTAATGTTAGTTGCCAAACAATCCAATACTCTTATGCATAATCATTTATAAAATCTAACTTTTGAAATTATGAAAATTATATAATATTTTTTTTCATTTATATGGATTCACTAATAGTCTAATTATCGGAAAATGATGTAAGCCATTGATTAATAACCTTTTTTTTGTAACTATTGTGATGTTATTTTAGATTAAAAAAAACGAAAAATCTGTTATATATTAATTGAGAAACATTACAACATGTTTTAGTAACCACGTGTCATTATGAGAATGTTTTTCAAATTTACTAGAGAAACATTTTAACATGGATTTTTTGTTCATTGACTGCATGTATTATATTAATACTGAGAGATAAATAAATATTTGGCAAAAATATGTAAAAAATTATGAAATCATTAGCAACAAATTAATAAAAAGAATGATAATATAAAAGCTAGTGTGAGGAAATAATTTTATTGTAGCCCAAATTGAAATGGAGTCTAGGGCTTGCAATGACGAAGTTCTCTCTCTCACATGAGAGAGATCCAATGGAGAGGACACCTAGGCTGGGTGAAGTCACCTCAACGCCTTTTATCTGATACAAAGATAAATATAAGAACTTTAGGTTCTGGTTCTCAATCTTTAGAATACTAGTTTTGTAGTTGGAACTGATCTTTAGTGCAAGCACTTCAAGAGAAGTGCAAGACACAAGGACTGCATCAAGGACTTCAATCTCAGCAGAGATACCAATCTGTTTGAGGTACTTTAAATTCGAACTATCGTAGAAAGCATGTGGAGCTTCTAAGCTGTACTAGCCTAGCGAGAGAGATATGAGGCTTGGATGGGAAAACGACCTAGGAGGCAAATCCAGTGTTACATCTCTGTGTCCCCATGCGCATATGGATCTGTATTTTGATTGCCAAGAGGGAGAAAAGTTTTCAAGTGGGAGACCCTTGATGTGTTTCACATTAACCAGTGACTGAATCCAAAACTCCAACATCCCGTTTTCACATTGGAGTAAGTCATGGTAGATTGTGCATCTTTCCAAATGGCCACAATAATCCTTTATAACCTACAAATCAAAAGAATTATAAGACATGTTTTTATTCAATATCTTTCAATTAAACTGAAATAAATTTTGCAAAAAAAAATAACTCTTCAAATTTGATGAAGAATACACTAATTACCCTATATATAATGGGCTTTGCAGAAAAGTTATAAGGAATTGTATACTACTATACTTTAGGATTTCATATGGAATTATGATAGAATATAATGTATACCTTTCTGAATGCATGTATTACTTCTAGGTGCAAATTGCAATAGATCATGTTTTCTTAGGTTTACTATTCACTACAATAACAATTGAACGGTGTGTCTCAAATATTTTGATCATATCCTACTATATATTAATTGAGAAGTCATTTAATTGATTTTTCTTATGTGTCAATCATATGTGAAGTTTAAGAAAATTGTTATAATTTGATTGATTGATAATTTAAATTTTTAATTATTTTAATCAAACTAAAAGAGGCAATCATGAAACCAATTAATGTCAGTTGCCAAACA
>CAKOAT010061710.1:104266-118945 GCA_932364175.1 Eruca vesicaria subsp. sativa | reverse complement strand
CCTAAGGTAGACAGTTTAATTGATCGCTTGCCATCCTTAGATCGAAACTTGATCACCCAAGGTCAAATTCCCTATACCCATGAGTTCTCCTTTATCTTCTTTGTCAAAGTTATATCTTTTATTGCATTCTAGTTTTAGTTAACCTTAAAAACCAATCAATCACATGATCGCACTTAGATTAAGCTAGTACTTGTATTCTTGGTGCTTTTAAATCCCTCAGAACTGGTTCGACAATCATCTATACTACAACATTTGCCTTAGGAGCCTTGAAAACTCCTAACATCACTTTTCCAACATAATCAATACTATTAAAACAGAAGCACTTTTTATCTACTTTTAAGTAGTCTACCTCAAAAAATTACATTTATTTAATTTTGTGTTATGTTACATATAACAAACTTAGTTATTATTAAATAACAACATAATATTAATATAATATTTAAATATATTCAAAATAAAATATTTAAAAGATACTTTTAACTAATTTTTCAGATTACATTTTAACAATATCTTTAATGAATTTTTATTTTACAAAATAAATATTTATTGTTTTAATATTATTGTAATAATAAAAATGTAAATAATATTGAATTAAATTATAAATGAGTATTAACTCATTTTGATTTATAGAATAAGAACTAATTTTCTATAACATTTATATATAAATATTTCATATTTGTAACTAAAAATTACACAAAATAATAATTATAATATAAATTAATCAACTTTATAAATTATAAACTAGATGAATTAAATTTACAAAATAACAAAATACTACCATAAGATATTAAAAAATGAAATAATTTTATATTTTAGTATTAATATCTAAATTAAAACATGAGGATATAAAAAATTAACATTTAATTATATGTAACTGATACACAAAATAATAATAAACAATTTCTTTTCAAACCTCCACCAATACATAATAACATAATTATCATAGATAAAGTCTTAAAATCGTTTATATATATATATATATATATATATAATTTTTTATAAAATAAATATTAATAATAGCTATTATTAATATTTAATTATATGATGAAACATGTTATTACTGATATTTTTATTTTTATAATTTTATGGGTTATTCTAATAATCAGAAAAAATATTTATCAAATATAAAATTAATTTAACAAATTATAACACATAATATAAGTTATACTTGGGAATTCAAGTACCTATTGGGATACGGGTCGAATATTTTGAATCAAATATAATTTATATCACATCATAGGAGTCATAATATGTAAGTGGACATGTTTGTAAGTATGGATCAGATTCAAATATAACACGTCGGGTTCGGTTCTAATTTGTACACATCCTAAAACCGATAATGTCACCATATATCGTTCGAATTCGGGTTATATTGGTTTGGCAATCTAAAACCAAAACAAAAGAAAGGTACTTATTTTTATAGAATTGGATATTAAAGTACTTAGTTAAAATTTAGATAATTAATTTTAAATATCATTTTAAAGTAAATATAGAACTGAATATTTAAACTTGATATTTATGTTTCAAATATTTATATTTATGATTAATTTGGACATTCAGATCGATTCAGATTTTTTCCAGATTTTTTGGTTTTTAGGTTATTCGTTCGGGTATGGCTAATAACACTTTGATTTGGATATATTTTGTACCACCCTACAAAACTCATTTTGATATATTTTAGATTTTTGACCGGTTACGGATCCAATTATTTTTTTTAGATTGAGTTTAGTCGTCGAGTTATGGATTTTATGTACATGTCTACTTTATATTATAAAAATGTGGTCATATAAAATTTTCACCGAAAGATTATCCTGCATTTTTAAAGGACTATGTTTGATGAAATTAAAGAACTAAACAAGTTTATCCCACATTTCTACATGTATAGGAAATGTGATTATATAAAATTTGCATCAAACATAAACTCGCGCTTTGAAAGCACGGGTCAAAATCTAGTCTTACACATTAAACCAGAAGTCATGACCTTGATTTATGTGTAACTTTTTAAACAATGGACATTTTATATTTATGTTAATATATTGTTTATGTTAATGTTAATATATTGTTTATGTTAATGTTTATACATGTATTGTAGTCTGCCAGCCTATATTTTCAATATAAACATTTTATATTTATGAAAATAAACTTTATAACTCTATCAAATTAATATAATTTTATAATATATATTTCAATTTAATTTTTTTATATAAACATGATTGATTATTATGATTATAAAATAGATAAAAGTAGCAAAAAAACTCTTTTTTTAATTTTATAAACAACAATTATATATATTAATGCATAATAAGAGTCTATTTCTTATTACAAAACTGGTGAAAATATTTACATACACTTTTTCTAAAATTAAGATATTGTTAAAATATTTAGATCAAGATAATATTTCTCTTTTAATATGATTGATTGTGATTATATAATATATAAAAATATGATAGAATTTTTTTATTTTAAAAATGATAACTAAATATATTTATTTATAATAATATTTCGATAATAATCACGAAATTATTGAAAATATTTATATATAATTTTTTTAAATTCAGATCTTGTTGAAATCTTCTTAAACAGATTTTTCTAAATTTTTAATATATATATATATATATATATATTAAATGAAAAGATATAAAAAATATTGTGATTAAAGTATTTCAGAGATTCTATATATTATAAGTCGTCTTAAAATACATTTAGTATAAGAAATTAAGAGGTCCAATTTAAAAAAATCATGAAATGAGGTTGTGACTTCTATTTTAATAGAATAGATATAATTCTACAAATAATTTTATGATATTTAAAACTTTATATAAATAAATTTATTGTTTAAACATAATAAATAGTAACTGAATGAATAAAATATATTTTTGAAATGTTTGAAATATATATTTTTAGGCCACATTTAGATATATTCAAATGAATATTCGATTATAAACAATCCTTATTATTCTACAAGTAATTCAAAAATAATTAAATCTTAGCATAAATAGATTTTATTGTTTAATTAATGGTAATGGTTAAACATATATTTTAAAAAATTAATACATATATTTTAAATCTTATAAACTAAATGTGTAAAGTTTATAAGATACTTGAGAAATGTTATATTATATAATTAAAAACGTTTTTAAATTTGAATTTTCCTAAAATTTAGCTAAATAATTTTAAGAAATATATTAATCAGAAAAATTAGCTAAACTAATCGAGAAAATAATTTAATAAGATAAGAAAAAAATGATTACTAAATGTAGGTTTAATTAATTTTAGTGTCATTAGATTGTAAATATTGTGCAAGTGTAGGGGTTAACTTAAATTTGTACTTCTAATTTAATAGATTAGATATATAGTTATCTTTTATTAAATTAAAAAATAAAATTACATCCTTTTTATCTATCTTTTATAAAACCATAATGTATTATATTAGAAAAAACTATTATAGTAGAATTATATTAAATGGATAAATTAATCTCTTTTATTTTCATAAGTAAAATATATTAACGTTAAAAATATAATACGTAGAACATGTTAACATTAGTAACTATATAACACATGTACACAATTAACATATAAAATTTTATATATACAATACTATATTATCTAAATAAGCATAAAATTTTGTTAATTTTGTTAATTTAGTATAAATTAAATATAAAATTATTTTAAACATGATTTTTCATGCATATATTAGTTTATTTAATAATCAGATTTAAATCTAAGAAGATAAATATATAATAAAAAGACGATTGAAAAAATTGTTATTAACATGTGAAATATAGAATTATCATGTTTGTAATGGTTTTATAAATATATTAAATATATGACTAACGTCAATAATAATATAAAATAAATATTTATGTATATAAAAATTAAAATAAAATCAGCGCAATTGCGCGGGTAAAATCTAGTTGGTTTTAAAGATAACCAATGATTTGAATAAAATAAAAGCACATCATATATCATATATTGGTTCAAATACTCGATGTTGATATGATAAGACTGGTTTGATGGTTCTTGGATCAGGTGAACATGTTCAAATAAGGGAAATTGCCGGAAATAACACTTTCAAGATACCACTTTTCAATTTTACACTAACCAACTTTACCATTAAAATTTTAATAGTCAAAATACTATTAGAATTTAGGGTTTAGGGTTTTGGGTTTAGGATTAATAGTTTAGGGTAAAGTGTTGATTTTTTAGAGTTTAGGGTTTACTTTTTAGGGTTTAGAGTTTAGGGTTTAAGGTTTAGAATTGATATTTTAGGGTTTAGGGTTGATTTTTAGGGTTTAGGATTTAATTTTTAGCGTCTAGAGTTTAGAATTGATGTTTTAGGGTTTAAGGTTAATATTTTATTTTATATTTATTTTATATATATAAAGGACAAGGATATAATAGTCTCTTATCCTTTAGAAAAAAAGGGAATTTTTGAAAATGTTCATTTATTGATGGTAAACATGAAAAGTGGTACTAGCAAAGTGGTATAATTGAAATTCTCCCTTCAAATAACCAAATCCGAATCATCACTTGAGCATGTATAAATAATGTGTAAGTGACGAACCGGTTGTATGGTCTATCTATAAATGTTGTTGATATGAATTGGTTTGTGTATTACATGAACGACATGTATACTAACATACCAGAACTCTATAACAGTATGGAAGTGTACTAGTATATGAACTGGTTATAATGATTTATGTTTATACAACAATTATATATTTATATATATATATATATATATATATATATATATATATATATATATATATATATATATATATATATGGGTTAAATTAGCTAAATCATCAGTTGCAAGTATACGAAGGTTTACATTACACTATGTATAATTTATTATGGAAATAAATGTCGGTTTGCTAACCAGTCCGGTTTTATAGGATTCAATGTTATATTAGGAATGATATATTATTAAACCATATTATTAGTAATAAATGAATGATAACAGATTTCTAGTGAGAGTTCATTTAGTTTTAAAAAAAAATCACTTATGAATCAAGGTTTGTAACTTCTGTTTTAGTAGATACGATTTTCATTAAAAAAAAAATCACACATTAGAAATTTTATGTTTATAATATGGGTATGAATTCTCAATAAAAATATTTATATTTAAATATATTATATATCTATATCTATGTCATTGAAAATAAATAAATAAATAAAATTATTATTTTGATTTATTTACCAAAAGATATCATAATAAACAAGAGGTATTAGTTTGATTTATATCTATACTCTAATTTAATTATACATAATAGGTAAATAAAAATAAATAATAATATATAAAAATTATTTTTATATATAATTTTCATTTCTCGCAATTCTTAACATAATTCAATTGTATTGAATATGCGAAATATGGAGAGTCCATGTAACTATTTTCAGATATTTAATTCAAAAATTCTCTAGTAGTGAGTATCCTTTATATATTAATTGAGAAACATTTGAAAAGATCTAATCTTAAGTTTGTATTAATTAAAAATAACTTCATCCTACGTGGCAGATCTCCATGTCTTCTAATTCAATTTAGAAGGATTCTAGAACACCTTGTATAAACTATAGTTTAGAAATTATACTCTCTAGCAATATAATATTTCGCAGACTATAATTGATCGCATATATCAAATATTTATTGTTCCGCAGAATTTCCTCAAATAAAACCTACGGAATTACCTCATGTGATTAAAATATATATATGGCAATTAATAATTTTTTTTTTAAAAAAGAATGTTAAATTAATTCAACCAAAAAAATATTTTACATCCAGAGTTGCTTGTTTAAGACTCAAAAGAGAGCAGACAAACGAGCTTTACATTTGAGAATTGGAATTAGTGAAAAGAGAACCATGTTGCCATGGCTCCTTGTTAAGCAGAGTTGTGACGATGGTTCATGCTGGTAATGCGGTTTCGAACCTGCTTATCAATAATTTTTATGAGGCCTGAAGCAGGTTTGTGATCTTCACCATACCTTCTCCCATTGCGTTCGGTCCACATAGCATATAAGGCTGCTTGGAACACATACCGAAACAAAAACAGCTCCAGTTTGCTTCGCTTTTTAGTGAGAAGAGTAATGATGTCATCCCATACATTAGAGTAATCTGTTGTCAAGAGCTTCTTTGTGAGATTCAACCACACCTCCCCCGTATAATGACACTGAAAAAACAGATGGTTTCTAGATTCAAGACAAGTTTTGCAGAGAGAGCACGCCACCGTAGTGCCTCCATTCCATAGAGATAGCCGATCACCCGTGGGCAGCCTGTCTTGAATGGCAACCCATGTATGAAAAGAAAACTCAGGGGTATTGAACTGAAACCACACTCCTTTGAACCAATCAACTTGCATCTGTAAGCCTCGCAAGATCTTCCAAGTTTCTTTTGTAGTAAACCTCGGTTTATAATCATCACCACACTTCCATAATCTGACATCATCCTCATACTGTAACCCTCTGTTTCTGAGCTTTTGTATCTCATATTCAATGAGGTTATAGATCTCAACTCGGTGCCGTCTACCCATGTGCTTATGGAAAACCGTGGCTACTGTATCATGGAGACGAATGTCCATATTCATAGGGCCACCAGTTCCTGTTTTGGTCATCAGACAGCCTAGTTCTGACCAGTCATCGAACCAGAAAGACGTTGACATGCCATTATGGAGTGTCACTTTTGAAAACCCTGCCGCAACTTCTCTGCATTTTAACTTCTTCCACATCCAAGATCCAAGTGAGCTACTGTCCTTTACTGTCTAGAAAGATCCCTTGTGAATCCAGTAACGGTTCACCCATTTAACCCATAGTAAGGTTTTAGATGAAAGGATACACCACACCAGTTTCAGAACAGAGATCTGATTAGCTTCCTCAAGAGAACGCAGGCCAAGACATCCCTCTACTTTTGCCTACAACAATCCTTCCAGCTGAATTTAGCTTTTTTTTTTGTATTTAGTTCAGGGCCACCCGACCATAGAAAGTCTGCACAAAGGCTGTCAATCTCCTGTATACACCTTCATAGCAGTTTAAAAGCAGATATCCAGAAGTTAGTGATATAAGAGATCATTTAAATTAATTATATATCATATACGATAGATAAGATTGATTGTTTTTATTTATTACCCTAATTGCGAATAAACAAGAGTGATCGTTAGATTTATATGTACACACCAATTTATTACATAATAGTAACTGATTCTTAGTTATTTAATATATAGAATTATTATTTTATTATTTCATAATATGCAGAAAAAAACATAAAATAAATAATAAATATAAAATACTTATTTTGCAAAAAGTCCAAATCTTAACTCAAGTATATATCTCTTTAATTATTTCAAATCTTAAGCATTATCTAAATGTGAGGCCAAAAAAACAAACGAAATGAGAATAGACTTCAAAATCAATATTTGTATCGAGCAATAACCAAAATGAAAAAGACACAAAAAGAAAAAAAAATATTGAAGATAGATAGAATTGACATGTGAACGTAAACTTCTTATAACTATAATTAATTGTTAAATTGCTAAATCAGGATATAAAACCGAGCTGACATAGTTTCATTGTAACCAAATAGACCCCAGATTTTTTAACTTAAACGTTAGGTTCTTTGCGGTAAGTGATATTTTGACCTAAAATATTTTTGAAAATGAGATCAGTCCATCAGTAAAGAAATCATGTAATTAACAAAAAAAATTTGTTTAAAAATCAAAATATTAATTCAATTAAGAATATATATTTATTTTTCCATATAATATTTTTAAGTAATTTTATATAAATTTATCATGCGGCTTGGACAGGTCTTATTCTAATGCGTAATATGGAGAGTTCATGTAACTATTTTCAGATATTTAATTCAAAAATTTTCAAGAATAGTTTGTAACTGAAGCTTCTAATCTATTAAAATAGAGACATTCTTTTTATCTACTGATACAAGTTGTCATTTAAACAGACCCTTTCTAGAGTGCTACAAATAATATAAGTCTTATAATTGATTGAACCGAATTACTTAAATTAAACCAACACAATTAATGTAACATGGCGACCTTAGTGTAAAGTATCTTCAAAATACGGCAGATATCTATGTGTCTACCAAAAACACATATTTTCTCCTACAAATATGGAATGTTCTAAAAGAATATATATTATCAAAATATGGAATATGGAAATCTACTAATTATATTAATGTGGAAATCGTAATATACCATTTAGCATCTTAACAATTCCTTAAAAAAATGGAAATTTAATAATTATATGAAACCAATGGAAATCTACTCTATTAAAATAAAGTCTTTCTTTTTATCTATTAATACAAATCTTATATATTAAAACAGAAGTCACAACCTAGAATCATGTGTGATTTTTTTAAAAATGGACTATTCTTTAAGAAGATTATGAAGATTATCAAATGTTACATAATTTAATGATAATATCTTTAAATATCTTTATTTTTCTATTTGAAATAGAAATGAAATAAATCCAACAAAATCTTTTTGACATCTTTTTAAATTGTATTTCCATAATATTATCCCATATATTTATCTTTTATTCGAAATACAAATGTTTTTTTTTAAGATATTAAAATTTATCTAGATATCATTATATATTCCTAAATCCTAAATAAAATACTATATATTAGAGTTTAACCCACACAATTTTTTTCTTTTATAAATATAACACTTTGATAGTATTATAAAAAATTAAATATATGATTTACATTTAATGTTATATATTATATAACTCTATAATTTAGTTGTTTAAGTTTTTTATTCTTCATTATTAATATATAGTAATTTGTTTTATATATTTTAATTTATATTCTTATTCATTGTTATTACTAAATAATATATTTTTGAGTTTGATACATAAATTATAATTTAAAATAATTAAATTATAATCGTCTTTAATATAGAGTTTTAATTTCTGGAATTTGCATACAATAAATTTTAAAATTTATTTAGATACACTATAGATAAATATTTGTTACTGATAATTTATATTGTTTTGTTGTGTTTAAAAATGATACTTTAACATCTATTATTTTAGTATTTTACATGATTTTATAAGTAAATATATTATTATTTATTGATAATTTTTTTTTATAAATTATAAATAAAAAGAAAACCCGCACGGTTGTGCGGGTAGAGATCTAGTTGTCATTTAAATTTGGACTCTTTCTAGAGTGTTGTAACAAGCCATATAGTTAATTGAACCGCATTACTTAAATTAAACCGATGATTATTTCTGGGATATAGTCTTGGGTTTACTTTTTTTTTTAGGACAAATTATATGGTTTGATTTTTAGGCTTACTATTAAGGAAAAACTCCAAAAAACATTGAATAAAATTTCTATCTTAATGGATCAAAAAATCAATTATTATTTTCAGGCCCAAATGTATTTAATATTTTTAACAAAGCAAAATTGTCTATTATTAATCATTTATTTAAATCATGTACTTTAAAACATGTTATTGTATTTTTTATTTTAAATAACAATCACTTTTTTGATAAATTCCAATGGTAACTTTTAGATAATTTATTGTTTTATTTTTCTTAAATAATTTACTGATTTAAAAAAACGTAAAGCAAAAGCAAAAACCAATTCTAAAAACTAAATCCCAAAACCAAAATCTGAAAATGCATTGTTCTGGATAACATATTGTTATAGTTTTTGCTTTTGTTTATTTACAAAATAAACTATTGCATTTTTTTAAAAAAAATTTGTCATCAGTTTTAAATTAGATGTTCAATTATTTGAAATTTGTTTGTTGGTAATATCAGTTCAAACTAGCCCAGCGGATCTAAAAATTAAAAACCCAAACAAAAGCTAAAAATCAAAAATAGAAACTTAAAAACTAAAAACCAAAATCTAAAAATAGAAACTGAAACTAAAAACTAATGAAAAAATCGTCACCACAAATTTTGATAAACTGATTTTATACTAAAACATTCTTTAAATTAATATATAACCCAATTATATAAATTTTAGTTATAAAAAACTTTCGCGCTTTCAAGCACGGATCAAAATCTAGTTTTGATTAAAGTAGGGTAAGACAAAATATCTTACAAAAGAATGTCGTTTCCGTAATTAGCAGACTTTCCTCATATATAATATAAATTAAAAAAAAAAAATCCCCAAGGCTTGTTCATCAACACAACGTATTGCTTCCTCTTCCTCTTCCTCTTTTCTAAACAAATTCCCCGTATGGGTCTCACCACTTCCTCTCTTATATATTCTTGAGATAACTATGAAGAAGCCATCTCAAGTCAGATCCAATCATACCCTTTTCTTCTTTCTCTGATCAAACAAACACAACCAAACGACGATCCAGCTTCTGTAATAGCAAGGGTATGTCCAATTCTTCTATCTTTAGTTAATTTTAGTTTTTTTAAAAAAAATTCGATAAATGAGTTTGAACTATGATTACGCCGAAAGTTTGCTACTTTCTTTTTCCCTGGGGAGTAGTAAGATTGATAGCTAAGTAAAGCAAAGGATAAAAAAGATTGAATCTTTTCACTTTTTTTTTTCCAACAAGGAATAACGTAAAGAAGAAAAAAGCTTCAATGATTCGTTAACTCTCTATAAACCCTTTTTTGAGTTCTTAGCAGAAGAAGAGCAATGGCGATGTTAGTTGACCCACCAAACGGGATAAAACAACAAGGGAAACATTACTACTCCATGTGGCAAACTCTGTTCGAAATCGACACTAAGTATGTTCCCATCAAACCCATTGGACGAGGAGCTTACGGTGTGGTCTGTTCTTCGGTTAATCGTGAGACCAACGAGAGAGTCGCTATCAAAAAGATTCACAATGTGTTTGAGAATCGAGTTGATGCTTTGAGGACGTTGAGAGAACTCAAACTTCTTAGGCATGTGAGGCATGAGAATGTGATCGCGCTTAAAGATGTTATGTTGCCCTCTGTTAGATCAAGTTTCAAAGATGTTTATTTGGTCTATGAGCTCATGGATACTGATCTTCATCAGATCATCAAATCCTCTCAGTCTCTTTCTGATGATCACTGCAAGTACTTCTTGTTTCAGGTAATGCTAATGTTCATGTAACTATTTTATCGAATCAACAAGTACATTGATATTGGCCCCCAAATTTTCTTGACATTTTTTATATAGGTTTAGGCTCATAAAAAAAAAAAAATATATATATATATATATATATATAAAAAAAAATATTACAAAAGTTTTTAAATAATGCGTATGGCCCCAAATTTTCAGATCCGTCCCTGGTCATTGTTTCAGTTACTGACATAGTTTGTGTGTGTTTTATGTTATGTCTTTGTTCAGCTGTTAAGAGGGTTGAAGTATCTTCACTCTGCAAACATCCTGCACCGAGACTTGAAGCCAGGGAACCTCTTGGTGAACGCTAACTGCGACCTAAAGATTTGTGACTTTGGGTTAGCAAGAACTAGCCAAGGCAATGAGCAGTTCATGACAGAGTATGTTGTCACACGTTGGTACAGAGCACCTGAGCTACTTCTCTGTTGTGACAACTACGGAACCTCCATTGATATCTGGTCAGTTGGATGCATATTCGCGGAGATTCTTGGTCGGAAACCGATTTTCCAGGGGACTGAATGTCTCAACCAGCTTAAGCTGATCATCAATGTTGTTGGTAGCCAGCAAGAATCTGATATTCGATTTATCGATAACCCGAAAGCTCGAAGGTTCATCAAGTCTCTTCCTTTCTCGAGGGGTACACATCTCTCTAATCTTTACCCACAAGCAAATCCTTTAGCTATAGATTTGCTGCAGAGGATGCTTGTGTTTGATCCAACCAAGAGAATCTCTGTAACGGATGCACTCTTGCACCCGTACATGGCGGGTCTGTTTGATCCTGGATCTAATCCACCTGCTCGTGTCCCTATCGCTCTGGACATAGATGAGAACATGGAGGAACGAATGATCAGGGAGATGATGTGGGATGAGATGCTTTACTACCACCCTGAAGCTGAAACTGCAAATGTGTAGTTGTCATTCGTAAGCTTGTTCCAGTTTTTTTTTTTGGTTTCTTCTTCTAAAATGCCAGCTTTGTTGTTATGTTATATAGCGAGTTCCACAAACGATGGAGTGAGTGAGTAGTAATAGAGTTTGAAGAGCTGATCAGTATCTGTTTTCACTTTGTAAACGTGAACTGCGTCAGACTGCTTGTTTACTAAGTTAAGGCTTGTTCTTCTTCATCGTCTTTAAGGTGTGAGTTTAGTTCAGATTTTCAGACCAATTCAACATTTGTCCCTAACAGCCACACTAAAATAATAGTTACAAGTATTCGTTCAGCTGTTCTTTTCTCTAAGATTCAAGGAAGGAGCTTTCTTTCACATTATGTGGAATGTAATAAAGCTGCACATGTTTTAGCTTAAGAAAGGACTGTGTATTTTTCTTCTAGAGCTTTACACTCTTAGATACTTTGGGCTACTAAACAAGTTCTCCACTCCATCAAAGACCCTGTTGACTTACATTATTTTCCTGGGATAGAAACAACACGTACAACTGCTGGTTTACATCTGATGCAGCGGAAGTATATAGTTGATGCTAAACAAGAACAACATGCTCGATGCTAAACCACTCACCACCAAAACTCACTCTCTCAAGTGGCACTCCCTTGTCAAACCCATCAACTTATTGATCTGTGGTTGGAAGCTTTCAGTACTTGGCCTTTACCCGACCAGATATCTCCTACGCTGTCAACATGTTATCACAATTTATGCACCGACCCACTGACTGTTGGATCATTAAAACCCAAAGGGTTTTAATAACATATGAAAACAAATGGCTCTTGGACTTGTCTACTAAATGAACCCAAGAATTAAGTGAATGAAGAGGGGAATTTGTCCCACATCGGTGAAAACAAGTGAGGGGGAGCTGTATATATATGTCATCACATATACCTTGGTTCAAAGGGCTCAGAGGTAGAGAGAGCTCCCCACGCGCGCGCCGCCGCCTTCCGGCCGGCTCGGCGTGGATTTGGGCTTGGGCTTGGGATTTATTGGAGGGCCTTTGGCCCGATAAGAAGTTATCTTTTTGGACCAAATTAAGCCCAACGCTTTGCCATTTTTAAATTTAAAAACAGCATGACGTGTGTAAATAAACAACACGTAGTTTGTGTAAAAACAACACGAAGTCTATCTGTTTGCAAAACAATTTGAACGAGTCAAATAAAAGAGAAGATCTTGCGGAGAAAGTTTCTGAACTTCCACTCCCGAGATCTCAGCGAGATTCTCGCCCACGTGCAACAGTTGTTGCAGGAAGTGGGTCTTCTCCGTCTCTTTAAATATTGCCTCTCCTCCTTCTTCATTCTTAATTTTTTCACGCAAGTAATCCAACAAAAAACTCCCAAAGTAAGTCTAGAGAGTGTTTCGTAATTTTTTAGTTCGTTAGGTCGTTTCACGAGTGAAGCGTGATTCGTCTGCCATGGTTGTATCCTGGGACTCGATATTCGTACAGTTTCGTCTCACTACGGAGCGAATATTAAGAGTTAAGGAAAGAGATTTATCTCGCCTCCATCTCTTGTATCCATGTCTATTTCCTTAACTCCGTCTTTCTTATATCGTCTATGTCGATCCGGTTTTCCGGCTTCTACAATCTTAACTCTTAATCGCTTTCTGTCTAATGCTTTAATCGGGTTGAAAAACGATGTATAGAAACGGGTTCTGGAATCGTGTTTGCGATTTGCTCTATAGCACTTCCGCGAAACGTTTAACATTTATTATCTGTATACTATACGTGTTTGCGATTTGGTCTATAGCACTTCCGCGAAACGGTCTTCGAAACGCTGTTTGCGATTTGGTTTTTATCATTTCCGCGAAACGTTTCTTACTTATCTCAAAACGATTTGCGGTTTGCTTATAGCATCATCCGCGAAACGTTTTAGATACTTGTTTCTTTCAAAACGTTTATATATGAATCGTTTTCACAGATGCTTTCTTAAGTGAATTTGTGAAATATTCTAAGTCTTCACTAAACGGTTTCTGCGAATGCTTATAGCGAGTTTGCAAAACGTTTTTCCAGACTTGTATCGATATGATTTGGTTCAAACACCAAAAATGAAAATCGATTCTAAACGATTATTTTATTTAAAATAATATGTTATATGTTGAATGGAGTACTGATCCGTTTTCATATTTTCTTTACAGAAAAAATGACGAACGATGATAACACCCCCATTGATCTCGCCACTCAGACTCCACTCAATGCGACAACACCTGTTGCAACCGGCGTGACGAACGCTGTATCAACCGATGCAACCCTTCCAGTGGGTGCTGTTCCTGATGAGACCACACGCCGTAGCCTTTTCGGTGCTGGTCTTTATCAAACGGGTCCAATTCAAGGATCCACAAGTGTTCCGGTTGCAGTTGCGACTCCTCCGGCTATTCCTGGTGTCATTTCTCAGAATATGCTGCCAGACAAATTTGATGGCAAAGGCTTCAAAACGTGGCAGAAGAAGATGCTGTTCTTCCTCAGTTTGTGTAAGTTGGACAAATTCATCGAGGAAGATAAGCCCATTATCCCTCACGGGATTGACGATATGCACGTCTTCTCAAGTGTTGAAAGTTGGGTGCATTCGGATTTCATCTGCAAAGGCTACATTTTGGGTCGTCTCATTGACCCATTGTACCAAGTCTATTGTGAGATTCCAACGGCTAAAGAGCTCTGGAAATCGCTGGACA
>CAKOAT010061710.1:78407-101509 GCA_932364175.1 Eruca vesicaria subsp. sativa | reverse complement strand
ACATTAACCCAAGCTCATTATGCTGAAACAATATTGGAGAGATTTAAAAATTACTCTAATAGTACGGCAAAAACTCCGTTAGATCCCCAAATGCACTTGACGAAGAACTCAGGGGAAGCGGTTTCACAAAATGAGTATGCACGTGTGATTGGAAGTCTCATGTACTTGACCAATTGCACAAGACCAGATCTAGCGCATGAAGTAAACGTACTGAGTCGATATACAAGTAATCCAGGTCATACACATTGGAAAGCTATAACGAGAGTACTCAATTACCTGCGCTACACCAAAGATTTTGGGCTTCACTATGGTAAAGAACCAACAGTTTTAGAAGAATACAGTGACGCTAACTGGATATCAGATTCTAAAAACTCAAATTCCACAAGTGGATATGTCTTTACACTAGGAGGAGCAGCAATATCATGGAAATCTATCAAACAAACAGTTCTAGCCAGATCCACCATGGAATCTGAGTTCATAGCCTTAGACAAAGCTGCAGAAGAAGCTGAATGGCTTAGAATTTTTTTGGAAGATATTCCTATGTGGGAGAAACCTGTGCCAGCTATACGCATACATTGTGATAGTCAATCTGCTATAGCTCGGGCTCAGAATAATCTCTACAATGGTAAATCTCGTCATATCAGAAGACGACATAAAACCATTAAACAACTTATCTCAACTGGTGTAATCATAATAGACTACATCAAATCAGCTGACAACCTAGCGGATCCATTTACTAAAGGTTTGCCACGAGATATTGTTGCTAAATCATCAAAAGGAATGGGTTTAAAGCCTATTAGAAAAGAAGATGCTTGATTGCAACCCTACCTATCATGACTGGAGATCCCAAGACGTAGGTTCAAAGGGAAAACAAAATCAAACAAAATCTAACCAAAGCACTTGAGACAAAGTAGTCTCTTCCCAGCTCCTAAGATGATAAAAGTGCTACGAAATGTAAGGATAAGCATTAGCTTTTAATGATTCCATAGCTTCTAAAGTGAAGTATTACTCAATACTTTTCATGGTCAATCACCTAATGAGTGTGAAATGAGGCCGTTTCTAGGAGAATGAATGCAAGGCTATATTCTCTAAGTTCACTCATGAAAACCAGGAATAGTTCAGGGCCACAATGAACACAATAGAGAACTTTCAAGATGCTCTTTTACTTCGACGCAATACGGACAACAGAGCCTCTACATAAAACACCGGTTGGTTCAAGACATCATGTTCACCTTCTGGTAAAGTAAACCCGACAGATATTAACTATGAGTGGTTCAAGGCTTAAAAATGCCACCAACTCAAACACAGTGAATTTTTCGCAAACACTCTCGATAAGTCTGTTTAAGTCTAATCAGGATTAGAATAAATAACTTTTAGAGTCTGTCGAGTCTGCATATAGTGTGCATATGTTTAGAGTCATTTCTATTCATGTGTGGGATTGTTGGATCATTAAAACCCAAAGGGCTTTAATAACAAATGAAAACAAATGGCTCTTGGCCTTGTCTACTAAATGAACCCAAGAATTAAGTGAATGAAGAGGGGAATTTGTCCCACATCGGTGAAAACAAGTGAGGGGGAGCTGTATATATATGTCATCACATATACCTTGGTTCAAAGGGCTCAGAGGTAGAGAGCTCCCCACGTGCGCGCCGCCGCTGTCCGGCCGGCTCGGCTCGGCTCGGCGTGGGCGTGGGCTTGGGCTTCGGCTTGGGCTTGGGCTTTATTGGAGGGCCTTTGGCCCGATAAGAAGTTATCTTTTTGGACCAAATTAAGCCCAACGCTTTGCCATTTTTAAATTTAAAAACAGCATGACGTGTGTAAATAAACAACACGTACTTTGTGTAAAAACACAAAGTCTATCTGTTTGCAAAACAATTTGAACGAGTCAAATAAAAGAGAAGATCTTGCGGATCTCAGATCTCAGCGAGATTCTCGCCCACGTGCAACAGTTGTTGCGGGAAGTGGGTCTTCTCCGTCTCTTTAAATATTGTCTCTCCTCCTTCTTCATTCTTAACTTTTTAACGCAAGTAATCCAACAAAAAACTCCCAAAGTAAGTCTAGAGAGTGTTTCGTAATTTTTTAGTTCGTTAGGTCGTTTCACGAGTGAAGCGTGATTCGTCTGCCATGGTTGTATCCTGGGACTCGATATTCGTACAGTTTCGTCTCACTACGGAGTGAATATTAAGAGTTAAGGAAAGAGATTTATCTCGCCTCCATGTCTTATATAATCGTCTATTTCCTTAACTCCGTCTTTCTTATATCGTCTATGTCGATCCGGTTTTCCGGCTTCTACACTGACCTCCATTGGCAAGCTGCGAAGACAGTACTACGCTATCTTGCTGGTACCATGTCCCATGGACTCTCCTCTTCTTCTTCATTTCTCCGATTCTGACTGGGCAGGGAACACAAAGGATTATGTTTCCACGAATGCTTATGTCATCTATCTAGGGTAACAATCCCATCTCATGGTCTTCTAGAAAGCAACGCGGTGTTGCACGATCTTCCACCAGAGGCGGAGTATCGAGCGGTTGCTAACACGGCAGCTACGGTGGCTCTGCTCTCTCCTCTCTGAACTTGGTCTCAAGCTACATACCGTACCAGTAATCTATTATGATAACATTGGTGCAACCTATTTCTGTTCTAATCCAATCTTTCATATCAGGATGAAGCACATAGCATTGGACTATCATTTTGTTCGAAGTCAAATTCAAGTGGTGTTTTGCGTGTGACTCACGTCTCAACTCGTGATCAATTAGCAGATGCGCTGATAAAACCATTGCCTGGATAGAAATACCACGCTGCAATATCCAAGATTGGAGTGACTGGAAGCCCTTCCATCTTGAGGGGTATATTAAGGATAGTGCATCTAAATATGTAAAGTAGTATATACACATTGATCGTAATTGATCTAGACCTAGACTCTCCTCTCCTCTCCTTTTGTATTCTTTTATATACCTTGTACATTCTCCTATGTTAATATACATCTAAATATTCAAACCTATAGATTAAACCAGAGTAAATTAAAATTAGGTTGAAGACAAAAAGATTTTCAGACAGTTAACAAACGCCAACTCTACTAAATCCACTCCAAAAATATCTAAGAGATCCATCAAAAATCACCTTCTATAATCAAAGAAGCTTTACCTTAGTTTAAGATTGTAAAGATTAATTCCCTTTTTTTTTTAATAAAAAGGTAAAGTTGATATGGTGAACAAGGAATCTGATCAAGGGTCGTATGGGATTGGAATTAAGAACAGCCAGAGGTTGAAACTATAACACCACAAAAGTCTTCTAGCAAAAAGGAGGTCTGACTATGCTGAAATTTACAATGATCCTTATGATCGAAGCTAGTAACAAAAAAAGAAAAAGAAAAACAAGAGGATCAGTAACCAGCGACTAAAAAGTCACCGTACCGGCCATCGGAGATGAGCTATGATTTAGAGTTTGTAGAGAGAGGTTTTGTGCTTTTTCATCGTCGTTTAACTCTTACTAGGTGACCGGCCCGCACCCTGTGTGGACATAATTATGTTCAAAAAATTATTATAATAGTGTATCGGTTTAGAAGTAACGGACTGTACATCATCATATTACCATGTTTTGGAGAAACCCTACACCATGGAGAAAAGCCGGTACTCAATATTTGACATTGTATGAGAGGGTATAAAATAACGCACATGGTGCGAGCAGTTATTGTGTGTATGTATAATTGCAAAGTCTCAAAATAATTAGTGTGTTTTACGAAAATATTTTGATTCGTCATCTAATGGATTTGCTAAGACTTCTTATAAATATTGTACAGTTTTAGAAGTAACAGATTTTATATTATCCTTTGTAATTAGAATTGTATTGTATATATGTTGTAATTTTTATTTTTAGGTGAATAATAGTATTATGTTTAATTTTCATAATTATATCTGTACACATATTAAAAGAAAATATAATAAATTTCAAAATAAGCTCCCAAAATAAAATTAAAATTATTATCCATAAATAATATAAATTTATGAAGTACAAAATCTCGATAAAGGTGTATCAAATCCATTAGACACCTGCAAAAAAATATTTTAGTTTGTAAGCTCTAAGATCGGATAACATTCTGTGATAGATATAAAATAATTTCTGAATTTTATTGTATCAGTAAATAATATTAAATTCCATACCGTCATAGAAATAGACAGAATGATGGATGGTAATCAAATAAAATCTCTCTGGTACCTGACTACGGAATATTCTGGAAAACTTTTTTGTAGACAACATTCAATGTTTTGGTCTGCTGCTTCGATTCTTTACCAGTTATTAGGATTTTTAATCCCGATCTCGACTGAACTCTTGAAAGTGCTACGTAGAGCTGAACATGAGAGAATACTGACCTAGGCAGGAACAAACCAACACTTTCCAGTGTTTGACCTAGACTTTTTTTGATGGTCATCGCGAATGCCAATGTAACAGGAAACTGTCTTCGACGCATTCTGAAGGGAAACTTTGTGTCAGGTGGTGTGACAAACATTTTAGAGATCCAAACCTTGTCACCCACAATATTGTTTCCGGTTATAATTCTACCTTCTATCACATGGGGCAGTAACTGAGTAACAATTAGCCTAGTACCATTACATAAGCCATCAGCAACATCAATGTTACGGAGACACATAATAGGAGCACCCACCTTTAGCTTCAAACAATGTCTAGGCAGTCCAACCACTTTTACACTGTTCAAAAACTCTACAGGATATACTACAGTTTCTTCTATGTCAACATCAGATGTGATAATACTGTCTGAGCTAAGGTAAACCTTCTCTTCACCTGAAATTATATAAATCCTTTTCTTTAGTGAGGTCAGGTATATGAGTCTATAAAGACCTCAGCAATAGTGTTATTTTTTTTTTTTTGGCATCCAGCAATAGTGTTATTAAGAACAAATAATATCTTTTTTCTTGAGCGTCTTTTTATTTTCATTGGTTTGATTCAAATAGAGAGAAAGACAAACTAAAAAGATCACACTAATGATATTAATTAGATTGTATTGATGATGATATTTGTTATTCAGAAGTACTGGATAGAGGGTAAAGCTAAGAAGAACTGCTTCATGTTGTACGCGAGAGATCTAGCAATTTCATTAGCTGAGTCTTAAACAAATAATAACTGGAGTTGGTTTTCTGATCTAGACCAAACATCCAGGTTTGGAACTTTTGGTTAAGACAAGTGTGTATTTTCAAGTTTTCATTTTTAAATCTCTATATTTGTCAACAGTGATGCAACAGTGGAAGTGAGGTCTGGTCGTGAAAGGTGTTTCTATTAGACCAAAGAATTAAAACATATAATCTTTGTAAGCTTAAACAATAAAATCGAATATGAAAGCGCTATTAATATGATTTTCTGTACACCATATAAAAATGTTATGTTTACCAAGTCCAAGCAATGGCTCAAATAGTAGCAAAAATAAATTGCTCGGAAGACTATGATTGTAAAGCACATCATCATACCACTAAACCTTCCCACAAGTCTCATGTCCATACTGAGTTTTTCAGTCCCAATCAAATAATCTTATTCTTGGCTGAACCAATAGCACCAACATTTTCCAACCAAAACCGCAATGCTTTCACCATATTTCACTATACTAATACAACCACAAGTCTTTGGTAATTTATGCTATTCTTCTATACACTATAAAACTCTCTGTGATGATCCTATTGGTTCTACATGAACAAAAGCAGGAAGTGAACCATCTTTTCTTGGAGTTAGTGTTGGGGTTCGAGCTGATCTACAGGCTAAGAGTAAACTAACGTTGCTTAGAGCTTAACATTAAGAAGACATAAATAGTTCACAGTAGATCATCAGATAAGATATGGCATCATGACCCGTGACGGAAGTTTTTGCTTGAAGACATGTCAATTCTGATTTTTTTATTTATTTTTTTTTATAAACTGAATCGTGTACGCTTAAAGAGCAATTCAGAACACGACACTTATTATTATGGTTAATGTACACGGGATTCGTTTGCTATGTACAGACGCAGACGCTTAGACATGACACATTACAAACGGTAAGATGCGGTTTTATGCATCAACAGAGACATACACAACATTAAGCTCGACATGTTGTCTACCATCGCCTTGTGGATGGACTGTTAAAGTTGCACGAGCTTCAGCCTGTGGGTTTTCATCATCCCCTGGTCTAGACACCGATATTGAGCTCACTGTTGGCGCAGCTGTGGCATCATTCTTGTTGTTGCCGTCTGATATGATATCCCACGATTCTTTCACAGAAGCAACCTCCACACCATTTTCATGGTGTTCCTCCATCTCGAATGTGGTGGGAAGGATGACGTAATCGTTTATAGGGTTGTAGAAGGGGTCAGGCTCGCCTACGTTTAGCCATTGTTTGAGCATCCGGAAGACACGGTGGTCGTTGAGGATTCCTCGGTGCTCACCGGGGACTCCAACTCTTGCTACTGCTTCAAGCCCATCCGCCTAGAAGGTAACAACCAAAGAGAAATGATTAACCTAAACTCAATCAAACCCAAGATTTCTGATAAACACAACAACATACCATGGCAGATTCCACTGGGACTGTACCATCACCGTCAACACATATATACGTCGGCTGAGATAACAAAGGAAGATGATCAGAACATGAAAAAAAATATATTACAATGATAGTTGATTAAGTTACCTGGAAGTATCTTAGGTTCGTTAGATCTTTGACAGGCATCTTCTCATTCCCATAGCTGCAGAGGTTTATTATATATCGAATTTTAGAGAGAAAAAAACAGAAGTTTCAAGAAACTGAGACGTTAAATAAAGAAACATTACCAAACACTCTGAGGGGTTGCTAGATTGGTCCCATAGATGTTGTAGAATTTAACTTTAGAAGGAAGCTTGGCATTGTGTAACACTCTCTTGGTTTCGTGAGCCCACTCCATGATCTTCCAGTTAAAAGGTAGATCGATAGGCTCTCCACAATAATCAGGCTGATAAATTTGTGTAGATAATAGGATGATAGGACCAGTCAATGCAACGTTCTGTGCGCATCTTCATTTAATGATAAGTGGTGGTAGGTTGTAACTTACTTTATTATCACAAAGAGATTTGGTAAACACTTCAAGGCTCTCTAGACTACGGTAAGACTCAAGAACAACACCAGAGGACCCAACTCCATCATTGCTCTCTCTCTCTCTCCACAGCTCTAGAACCAGAGGGAGTTCCCAGTTGAAATACGGGCAACTCATCAGTTCATATATAGATGGACACTCAATAAGCTGAAACAACAGCAAAAAATTGTGGTTAAATGTTTGCTTCGTCTACTGTGGGATGATTGTTACCAGTTGATGCATATTCCATCAACAGCATATATGACAAAAAGGGATGATCGTTACCAGTTGATGCATACTCCATTTTGAGACGAAAAAGTTCTGTTCCCAGCCATTGACAAATGACATTCCATTCAGTAAAGTTGATGTGATGTATCCAGGAGCACCTGAAATCAATAAACAAAACCAAATCAACCTAGTAAACTCTCTCGAGTACAATCAGAACTACCACAAGTCTGTTAACTCACCTCGAAATGGAGCAGCAATAGCAATCCAATTCTGCACATACTTCTCAAATACCTGACGGAGAGTAGAAAAGTCAGATTGAGATGTAAAGATAACACTAAAAAAAGCGAATATAACATACATCACTGTAGAGACTCATGAAACATTTGACCAACAGTCCTCCCATAGAATGACTAATAACATTAATCTTCTTCTCTCCTGAAGCTTTGTAAACTGACTCCAACTTCTTAGCAAACGAGTCCATAACTTCCTGCAGTCTACATACCATTGTACAAACAGTCAATACACTTTAATCAAAAAACCAGAAGAGATATGTGTGTGAATATTCACCTGTTGCTTTGTCGAAAATCATAACCAAAACCAAAAAGAGTCTTCCCTTCTTCAAGACCCCATCCAAGCATCTCAACAATCATCTCATGGAAATAAAACACAGACTCACGCCCAACAATCTACACAAACCCTTTAACTTGCGTTCGGTTTATAGACATTAGGACATCGTATATATATTGTCAATCTTTCCTAATGGTATGAGATTGACATATTTGGCATTTAATTTCCAACTTCTTACGCAAGTTATCAAATATAATGTAAGGAAAGTAAATAACCTAACAAAATTTTAGAGATACGATTCTCATTTATTAATACGGTCACTTGCACTCCGAAGAAAAAATAAATAAAAAAGAAAATTAAAATAAATCAACCAATCAGATTAAAAGAATTACTCTGAGAAGGCCTGTATGAGTGCCACGTGTCAAAGTGACTTCTCTTTTAATGTATAGGGGGATGTACTATTGTTTTTTTTTTTTGATAAAGGGCTTCTCTTATGTACTATTGTTTCTAGAAATTTGGTATAAACTTTTAAATTAATATAAGAAGAAGTGTATGAATTTTAATTTTAAAAATAGTTATTATTGTATAATCTTATGTTATTTTCTTCCTACATAAAATGTAGTTATAAGTTTTGTTTATTTTAATCTTAAATATAAATTATAGAATTTTCTTGATTTTTAAACTTCAGTTAATTTCTATTAGATAAATCTCAAAAATTACCAAAAATGTATATAATTACATCAAAGATTAAAATAAACAAACATTAATTTCTATTTTTTTTCTCTGGATATTATTTGTGATGTGATTTCACATACGTCATATTTACAATTACTTTTACCAGATGTGACATGAAAAAATACATTTAATAGTTATTTCAATTTTTGGTAAACTTTTGAAAATATGGTAATAATTCATATATCATTATTAAAATAAATATATTCAAATATCTCTTTAGAAAATATAAATAATAGAAAATTTTAAATATCTAATTTTTTTTGAAATATCATTTAAGTATATTTTTAGGATCATAGAATTTTT
This sequence comes from Eruca vesicaria subsp. sativa, assembly GCA_932364175.1. Lineage (NCBI taxonomy): Eukaryota > Viridiplantae > Streptophyta > Magnoliopsida > Brassicales > Brassicaceae > Eruca > Eruca vesicaria. Next base: position 92,589 of record CAKOAT010061710.1, on the reverse strand, counting down.
AATATTAAACAAATTTTCAAAATTTTATACAATAGTTTCTTATAAATTTTTAATTGTAATATTATTTGTTTCTTTTTGAAATTTACAATTTTTTGAAATTCTGTTTACCTTTATATTTTGATAATTAAAAATTTATATCAATTTTATTTTATTTTATAAAAGTTAATTTCATATATCTTAACCAAAAGAAATAAATGAAAATTTAGCTAAATTTATAATTTTAATATAATTTCAACAGAATTTTAAATAAATCAAATTCTTTATTTCTTAATTTTATATTTAACTAAATTCATATTTATATTATAATAGTTCTAAAAAAAAATATCTTAAATACCAACAAAATTGTCTATTAAATATAATTTAAACTTAAAATTTTATCGTTGTACATGGTATGTGAAAACACCTAGTTGGTTATTGTGAAAAGAGTAATATGACATTTTTTTTATGAAAATGAGGAAGTATTATGTTAATAAAACCATTTAAACTTTTAGTGCTCCAAAACGATTGTCTTAACAACAACAGAGAAAAAGACTGTTATAGAACATGACTGGATGACTGAGATGGCCTTATTGAATTCGATTACATACTTGTAACAAGGTTTTGTTTTCTCCTTATTAATTATTTTCCCTTCTCTCAAGTCCCAAGCAAGAAACAACGGTGGTTTTATCGGCTGGAATGCAACTCATGTAGCTCCCACGACGGAACCTTCCTTCTTCAAGGCTTCTTTATTTGTCAATGACTTCGGAGTCTTGTACTGACTCACAGAAGACCCACAAGACACGAAGAAACTCATAAGCTCATCAAAGGAACCACTCCTAACAACTTTAATCTCAAGTGGTCCTATGTTCTTAACTTCTTATCATTTTTTCGCCCGTTTCTATACACAGAGTCAAGACATTCCTCGACGGTGAAGCAGCATTCCTCCATAACGTCGGGGTGAGGCTCGACCTTCACGTCCTTTACTTTACTCCCGAGTTCCCAATAGAGCACGTAGTGTCCTGGAAACAAGGAGGAATCCAAACGGCTAGTGAAATCAATGAGCATTAGTTCATGTGGCTCAAGTAGGAGCTTCGCCTTTGTCACTGCCTTGAGGAGATCTTCTTCGTAGGTCTTTTCCATATCGATGCTTAGAACAACTTTTGGTCTTCCCACGAAACGGAACTGTGGCGAATTGTTGTTGTGACCAATTACTCGTAAAACGTCCCCCAAACGGTACCTATACAGACCTGTAATTCATATTGTTATAAAATGTCATAATCATGGCCAAATAAGTATTTATTTTTAAATAGAAACTTACCAGAAAACGTTGTTATAACAGGTTCATAATCATGTCCAGTTTTAACATCAACAAGATCGACAACCACAGGATCATGACCAGTTTCTTGATGGTCTTTCTTGATCACCAAGAACTCAAAGTATGCCATACTTGGGATGGTGGTGTAAGACACATCACATGGCTTGCTTAGAGGATCTAATTTGAGACCTATAAAACATTCAGAGCTGCCGTAAAACGATGAAATTAAAGGAAGACTGCCACAACAGAATTCCATCATTGGTATATACTTGTTAGTTTATAATTGAGTTTGGTATAATTAATAAAATCATATAAGTTAGTGTGTATATAAAGTGAAGAGGTCTGTCTAAGAGACGTGACTTGTTATACAAGAAAAGGTAGTTACTCATTAGTGAAAAGTCACGTAATGGTCCCATTACGAAGAGTTGTGTTCGTTCATGTAAATAATCTATTTAAGCGAGATGTTGCCATAATGTAAATTTCGTTAATAATAAAGAGAAATTTTCCACTTGTGTTTTGTTCTCTTTATTTTGTCCAACATGGTATCAAAGCTCTAATGATTCGAGGGCCAGTTCGAATAAAAGACAAGAAAAAATATTGCAAAAAAATAGAAGAAATAAAACAGAGATTAGGCAATAACGTTACACTTAGTGATTGTCAAGTTCAGAGAAAAGAGTGATGACTGTATTGTTTATTAAGATGAAAACATCTTAAAGACGCAAGAGATATGTGCGGTGATGGAGAACGGTGTTTCCAAATCAACCGACACCAACAAAATGAGACGTCTAAGGAGACGTGATGGTGATCAAAGGAAGACACCAAGCAAGAAGGAGGCTGCTTACCTAAGAGAAAAAAATGGGAGCAGGAACCGAAGAAGACGTGACGAAGATTACGCACAGCACAAGATGGGAAATGGTTATAGAGATAACTGAAGAAGAAGATGGAGAGAACATCGCAACAAATGATTCCTACATTCGATGGAGATGAGTACTATTTCTGGCGTATTAAGATGATGAACATCTTCAGACCAGAAAACTGGGAACGGTAGTGGAACAAGGGATTCCAGATAGACCGCTGATGTGATGTATGTTAAAAAAAACATAATCACATGGAAAGCCTACCGTTGAAAAAGAAATCAACAAAAATGAAAGTGGTGTACTGGTGAGAAGATAATCACACAGGAAAAGCCGCATGTTGGAAGAAACATAGCAAGGCTACTCGGCACAAAAAAGAGATGTGTACCTATGAGTGAAAGGAAACATTATTTGGTTGTAGAGGCCGGCCCTAGATTTTGGGGGTCTTTGGCGACTTCTATGTAAAAAAAATTTTTGGGGGCCTAAAAATTTTTTTTGGACCTATACTCATGTAATTTTCTTCAAAAATTTTGAGGGCCTGAAACAAATTTTTCACTAGGCATTGTCCAGGGCCGGCCCTGCAACCAACGAAGGCGTGAAGAAGATTCACGCACAACAGCACAAGACTTCAAGGAGGTGTGAAGATAGTCACATGAAACTGAAGGAGATATGTAGAAGACTAGCTGGAAAGAGGATCCTAAGAGTTACTACATAAAAAAAAAAAAACAATTGACAAGAGAGTATCAGTTGTGCAAGAAAGAAAAAGGTAAGAGGCTTACCTGGGTAATGGAAGAAGAATGGACAGAGTTTCCATTTTCAAGAAGAAGAAGAGCATGTATTTCCAATTGCTATGTGGGCTTGTACAACGAGAGATGGCCAAATAAATCAGATATAAACATTTACAAGAGAAAGATCTAAAATTTGAGGATTAACAGTCTATTTTCACACCATAAATATTATATAATTTTTCAATATCTTCTTAATTGCACATATAATAACTAATCAAACTTATTCACCCCATTGTGAAAAATTGAAACACGAATCATCTAAAGTTTAAGGTACAAACTAAAAATCGACATAGCGAGGTTTATAGTTGATTTACTATTCTTAGGGCTTCATCAATAACTCTAGAGTACAAGAAAAAAGAGTAAAATGAGTGAAAACAAAACCGATGAAAAATAAGAAAAATGAAAAGAATAAACTTTCATTTTCTCTAAACCTGTGAATACTTTGTAATTATTTTTTTTGTTAATTTATGTATATAGTCAATATTAGAACTAATGAATGAAATTTATAACTTAATTGATGATATCTATGAAGTTACCAACATTTATGTTAAATAAAGTTTCTAGCTGATCCGAGAAGATTTTCTTGGAAGTATTCTATGCTACTTTTTAAAGTTTTCTACGTTAGTTTTTGAATAACTTGTATTTTTAAGAGTGTTAAGTAACTTCAAGATATGTAAAACTCATATTTTCAAAATATGTTATCTCCCTTAGTTTTACTAAATTTGACTAATTTTTTCAATACAAACTTGTAAACAATGTGATATGCTTTGACTAGTTACTATTGTTTATTTGCATCTCTTAAGTATTATTGTTATAGACACCAATGATGATTATTATTATGAGTTGAAAGAAGGGTTAAAATAGTGTATAAATATGAGGCTACCAAAATTCTTGTTTATTAAGATGAGAAGAAGACCATTGGAGTTTACTCTTGCATATGAGAGATCCAAAGATGAGAAGAAGGCTATTGAATTTTATTATTTCATTTATTTGTAAATGTGTAAACACATTGTTAGCACATATATTACATCTTGGGAAGCATTATTACTGATTTTACAAAAAAATTCATAACTAAAGGAGTACACATACAAATCACAAAACATACCACAAACAAAACTGTTATAGATTATTATATTTTAGTCGTCTGGAAGACTTTCTGGAAGTCGTCTGGAAGACTTTCTGGAAGTCGTCTGGAAGACTTTCTGGAAGTCGTCTGAAAGCTTTCCTGGAAGTCGTCTAGCGCATTATATTTTAGAAGACTTTTGAGAAGATTTCCCATAAGTCTTCCAAATTCTGGTACATATATGAAGTCGTCTGGATGACTTCCTGAAAGTATTCTAGAGCATTATATTTTAGACGACTAATAAGTAAGTCATCCCAAAAGTTTTTCAGATCTGAAAAACCTGCATATCCAAATTCAGATCTGAAAAAACCTGCATATCAAAAAAGTTTAAATGACTTAAAAACAGAGAAAATGAGGGGAAGATTAGATAAGTCTACCTTTATTGAACACACAAAATTACATATCTAAAATTAATAGATCTACCTTTAAATGAGTGGAAGATGAGAACCATATGATGAAAAACCTGCAAAAACAAGATAATTTAATGAGAAAGACATGAGACAAAAACAATAAATTGATATAAACTTTGGTGTTTATAAGTTCAAGGAGATTATAGAGAGGTTGGAAAGTTTTAGAATGATGAACATTACATTTTTGTTGCAGCCATTTGACAGGAAGAGAGAGAATGTCTAAGTTTTTCTTTATATAGAGACAAAAAAATCCAATTAGGTTAAATATTTTTGATTCAAACAACTTACTTGTAAGTCATCCTGAAAACTTAATATTTTTTTTGCGGGAAACCAAAATATTTTTAGCCGAAAACTAAAATTTTTGAGCGGAAAAATAAATATTAGGCGGAAATTTTAGGACGACTTACATGTAAGTCGTCTGGTTTATATTATTAACCAGACAACTTACAAGTTAGTCGTCTAGACCCTAAACATAAGCCCTAAACTTAATTTACCTAATTCAACACTTCATAAAATCAAATTAAACTTAAAAATGTTTACTATGCACATAAATAAACACATAGAGGTAAACAATTTTTTTTTTTCAAAAAACATTCTTGCTTTCCAAAGTCTAACCCTAACAATAAATACAATACTATAACATATGTTGTCAAACCCTAAAACCAAAGATCATCATGATCAACTAATTTCACTCATATATGTTAAAAACTATTCAATTTTATTATATCTTAATTTATATCACCTAAAATTGTTTATAATTACATGATCTTAATTTTTCACTTGACAAAATATATTAAAAAATTAAAAAATTATTTTTAAGATCAACTACATCAGACGACTAATTTGGAAGTCGTCTAGATGACTTCCAGCATCATACGACTCAGACGACTTACTGAGGTTATATTCGTAAAAATGACCTCTTTTTTGTTTGTTTGGTCACAAGGAACTGGCTGTAGTTTCACAAGGCTTTTAGGTTAATTTTGCATTTGATTCAAGTTTGGATATATGTTTGCATTTAAAATCATGTTTTGAGTTATATTTGGAAAATTCCTCAAAAATTAATATACAACTTTTTACTATAGTATATGAATATGTGTTTCTCTCCATTTAAATAGTAAATAAAATCAAATTAAAAACGAAAATATTTTACTTGATTCGTAAACTTTTAGTGGAATTTAGAGGGTTTTCTTTTTAAAAGTAAAAACGTTATTCTACAAATCATATATATAATGAGGAGTGTTTGTGTCTCCCAGAAGTTGCCACATCAGCATTTTTAACGCATGTGGGCCCCACTACAATTCCGGTTTGAATTGATTTTCAAGGCATTGTGTTGGTCTGCTCTCTGTACCAGTTTGACCAAAACTCTTCGTTTAGTGATACATAAGATGATTAGGGTTTTGTTCATGGTGTCTTTCCACGCATCAGTTCTGCCGTCTACATCTACGTTGAGATGCGAGCTCAATTTTCTGTTCAAATCTCTTCATCTCCCTTGTTTGAACCGAGTTTGGTGATAAATGAGTAAGATGATCGACGAAACTTGTCGGTGGGTTATTACGAAGGTGTGAACGAGTATACGAGAAAAGATAATTTATTTATAGTAGGAAAATAGTACAAAGAGTAACTCCGGTGCTCGGAGAGCTTAACCGGAGGTGTACTGAATGATCAAAGAACAACTGAGAGATCATAGGAAAACCTTAATGTGAGCGTCCTCCTAACAAGTCTATTTTCGGATCCTCTTCTTGTTGTGCCTCCCTCTCCTTTTATAGCAGGATCTCTTTCCTTTTGACCTAGAATGGTATGCGGTAGGAATCGTCAGGTTGACGGCTCGATTCTTACTCGGCTAAAGGCGGTCCCGCGCCCCTCGAGCAATTGTTTGGTGCTGCGTGCCTTTATCCGCCCTCGGGTAAGGAGTCGTCTCGCAGAAAACTGATTAATTCAGTTCTCCAGTCTTTGTCTGTGTCGTTTGGCGTTTCTTCAAATGTTTCATGCTTGGTGGGAAGTTCCTGTTCCGCGAGTGTGGACGCGCGTGTTCGGACGGCGGCTACCGAGTTCCCGATCATTGGGTCGATACTCGGCTCCTCGATCTAATATGTATCGGGATCGTTCGCTTTACTTGGTCGCGTAACTTGCTTACTAATGCTGCGAGAGCGTCGGCGCATACGTTCTCTCCTCGGGGATCTTTAGTGAGTTCGAAGAATTAAAACTCCTGGGAAAGGGTTTTGACCAAATTCAGATAGGCGTTCATGCGGTCATTCCGTGTGTCATATTCACCACTGAATTGACTCGTAACGAGCTGTGAATCGCAGTAAGCACTGGGCCGCTTTGCATTGACTGCTTTCGCTAATTGGATACCGGCTAGGAGGGATTTTTACTCGGCTTTGTTGTTAGACGCCAGGAAACCAAAGCTGAATGATTGACGAATCAGTTCTCCAGTCGGGGATTAAAGTTGCACTCCGGCACCCGATCCTTTTGTTTGTCTCGGATCCGTCAACGTGTAGTATTCAGTTCTGGCGCGGCAGGGTGAGTTCTTGGGCGATCTCCTCGTCGAGGTCTTGAGGTAATTCGATGAGGAAGTCGGCTAGGACCTGTGACTTGGCTGCAAGACGGCTTTTGAACACTACATCGTCTTCGCTCAATTCGATTGCCCATTTGGACAAACAGCCGGATTGGTTGGTATTCTACATGACTGAGCGTAGAGAATAGTTAGTCAAGACCTCTATATGGGATTGGAAATACGGTTGGAGTTTCCTGGAGGAAGTGATAACCGCCAAGGCCATTTTTTTGAGTGTCGCGTAGCGCGTCTTGGGGTCGGTTATGCGTTTACTCGTGTAAAAGAGTGGTTTCTGTTCACCGCGATCATCTTTGATAAGGACGCTGCTGATCGCTGTAGGTGAGACAGCTATGTAGAGGGAGAGGATGTCACTGGCTTTGGGTTTTGACAGTACTGGAGGCGTGGTGAGGTACTGCTTCAGTTGCGCAAACGCTTCTTCGCACTTCTCGTCCCAGACGAATCAACATTTATTTCCTCGTAGGAGTTTGTAGAATGGGAGGAATTTGTCTCTGGATCGGGAGATGAACTTGTTCAGTGCCGCGATTCTTCCGGTTAGGCGTTGAACTTCGCGACTGTTTCTCGGACTTGGCAGATCGAGGATCACAGAGATCTGTTTTGGGTTGTCCTCGATCCCTCGCTGGGTTACGATATACCCGAGAAATTTGCCCGAGGTGCGCCGAACGTGCATTTAGCGGGGTATAGCGTCATACCGTATTCATTAAGGGTTTTAAAGCATGCTTTGAGGTGCCTAGGGTGGTTCGCCGCTCGGAGTGACTTGACCAGCATGTCGTCAATATAAACTTTCTTCGTTCGTCTGAGCTTGTCCGCAAACATCTTGTTGACGAGGTGCTAGTAAGTCGCTCCAGCGTTCTTGATCCCAAAAGGCATCACTTTATAACAGTAAGTCCCCAGGTCCGTGATAAAGGCAGTTTTTCCTCTATCATCGGGGTGCATCGTGATTTGATTATAACCCGAGAATGCATCCATGAATGTGAGGAGTTCATTGCCGGCGATTGATTCGACTAAACGACTGATATGTGGGAGTGGGAAGCTGTCTTTTGGACATGCTTTGTTTAAGTCGGTGAAATCGACGTAGACCCGCCAATTTCCATTCTTCTTCTTGACAAAAACTGGGTTCGCTAACCACTCGGGATACCGGACCTCAGTAATTGAGCCAGCAGCGATTAATCACTCAACTTCCTCTGTGATTGCATTTGATCGTTCTGGTCTGAGTTTTCACCGCTTCTGCCTGATAGGTTTGAAGGTTGGGTCGATATTTAGTTGATGTGACGTGATTTCGGGATCGATCCCCTTCATGTCTGATGTTTCCCAAGCGAAGGTCAACTTGTTGGCCTAGATAAATTCGATGATAACGCTTTTCATCACGTCAGGGAGGTAAGCGCCGATTCAGAAGATTTTGCTATGGTCGCTGTCGTCGATCTGAACTTCTAGAACCTCTTCTTTCTGCAGGTAGATTTTATGTCTTGGCTTTGCAACCGCGTTTACGTGAGGTGTTACTTGCTTGATATTCACTACGAGTAATTCGTGTGCTGCTTCTTGATCGCCACGCATTGTCCGGATGCGTCCGTCTGCGCCAGGAAACTTAACGCATTGATGATAGGTGGACGAGGTCGCTTTCATTGAGTCCCGAGTATCACGTGATACGGGGTGCTTTTACCGACGATGGAAAATTTAACTGTGCGAGCGACTCCCCAGCGTACATTGGGAGCCGGATCATGCCGAGCATTTCTTCGGATACTCTGTTGAATCCCGTTAACGAACAAGTGGACGGCTTGATAAGGCGGAGATCGATTCCCATCTTCTCGAGTGTACTGCAGAAGATAAGATCGACCAAGCTACCGGTGTCTATTAATACCTTGGTCACTTCACAGTCTGCGATGCCTACCTCGACGAGTAACGGGTCGTTATGAGGCATATGTACCCCTACAGCGTCTTCGGCCGAGAAAGTGATAGGATGATCGTATGCTGGTGTAGCTGGCCATATTTTGGATGATTTCGCCTGCCGTTGGTGGGCTTTGACAGATCGGACCGAATCTTCGCAGGGTGGTGATCCTCCTATGATGAAATTTAATCTACCCGAATTTTTCCGGGTTAGTTGGGACCGAAGATCACCGACTGCTGACACAAGAGAATTCGGCACTAGCAAAGGTTGGTGGGACTTTGCTTCTGCCTGGGACGTTGCTACGGATCTGACATGGTTCAAATGTTTTCGCATGTCAATGTTGTTCGATCTGTTGAGTTTTTCTTGGAGATCGCCTGTTATAGAGTTCAGTTTGCTGCTTAAATCTGTGGCGTCTTGTGCGCCGGCTAGGCTGGGGGTTACTCGGCGAGCTTTCGATCGATTGAGCTTGTCTCGGAGGTCGGACGTAACATCAGGTTCGCAGGCTGACTTTAGCGTGGTAAGGAGTGTACGCAAGTCACGGGGGTCCGGTTCGTCATCAGATGATGTCTCGTGACTGGCGAGGATAACTTGTATCCTCTTCGTGTTCTTAGGCTGCTCCACCTCGGGGGGTGCGTCGCCGCGATCATGGGATCCCGATCCATCTCCCTTTTGCTGGGGATCGTCTTGTTTTGGCTTGCCTGGAGGTTTCTGGGACCTCATGTCTTTATTCTTTCTCCAGCTATTGTTCCCCATAGGACGCGGTTTTGGCGGGTCAGTTAGAATCTCGCCTAGCGCGTACTTCCCAAACATGATTTCTTTAAGTTGCTTGCAGTCTTTAGAATCGTGTGCTTTCGACTTGTGGTATGAGCAATACACTTCGGGTTCATAGGTATTCAATATTTCCGGAGAGTGTTGGCGCTGGTCACCCTCCTCCTTTCGATGATAGTGATTCCATCCCTTCCCGCGGACCACAACCGTCGAACCGGAAAGTGAATCTTCGTCAACCATGTAGACAAAGCTTTTCTTTTTCGGCGGTTTATCGTCTGCCGAGTGTTTTCTCGGCTCCGGTTTTGAGTCGGCATTTTTACTTGCCGCGGGTTTGGTTGGATTCTGCTTTCTGATGATCGCTTTGGTGTCTTTTTCCATACAGATAAAGTTGTTGGAGCGAGCGATGGCATCCTGGAGTAATGTTGTGGGGTTGCGGTAGAGGTCATCGCGGAACTTCGAGTGGACATAGAGGGTGTTCTGCAGGGCGTCTACTGCAATGCTATTGGGTACTTCGACTTTAGAGACAATTGCCTTGAATTTCTCCATGAACTCGCGTAAGCTCTGTCCCTGAGGTTAGGAGAGTTTCCACAAGTCGGAAGCCGTTGCTTTCTGGTTGGTAAACATTATGTAATGTTTGTGGAAGGCCGTGGACAACTCACATAAACTATCGATGGAGTTTTCCGATAGTCGGGAGAACCAATTCAGGGCAGCCCCGTCAAGACTCTCCACAAATCTTTGACAGAAGCCAGCGTCTCTCTCGGCGTCAGTAAAGTTGGCTCGGCCCATCTCGATGTTGAACGCCGTTATGTGCTCCATCCGGTCATTGCTACCGCCAAATGTTGGAGTGAATTTCTTGGAGTGAGAGCTTCAGTTCGGCGGTTTCTGGAATGGTTTGCAGATCTGGGTTGCTACCCGGTTGCACAGAGTTGTTTGGGAGTCCGGTTGGCACGATGGGCTGGTTAGCCGGAGTAGGGGTATGATTTGTGTTGAAAAGAAATCGTCTGGCTGTCGAAAGGATTCCTGCGGCTCCGTCAGGGTTTTCGAGTACGGCGGCGATCGCAGCGAGTTGCTCGTTTGTCGCATTTTGAGCTTCCTCTTGTTGAGTGAGGCGAGCCATGACGGAATCCATAAAAGTTTCGACGCTCGGGACGGTTGGGGTTTCTTCCGTCTGAACGTCCGAAGGAGCTACTTCGGGTATCATGCTTGCGTCACACTACTTCTTTTTGCCCCACGGTGGGCGCCAATTGTTTGAACCGAGTTTGGTGATCAACGAGTAAGATGATCGACGAAACTCGTCGGTGGGTTATTACGAAGGTGTGAACAAGAAAAGATAATTTATTTATAGTTGGAAAAGAGTACAAAGAGTAACTCCGGTGCTCGGAGAGCTTAACCACAGGTGTACGGACTGATCAGAGAACAACTGAGAGATCAGAGGAAAACCCTAATGTAAGTTGCCGCCTAACCAGTCTATTTTCGGATCCTCTTCTTGTTGCGCCTCCCTCTCCTTTTATAGCAGGATCTCTTTCCTCTTGACCTAGAACGATATGTGGTAGGAGGCTTTCTGTAATGGGCCTTTGCTCGGCCCGAGAGTACCGGGCTCATTAACCGCATTCCCCTTAGTCATTAATCGTCAGGTTGACGGCTCGGCTCTTACTCGGCTAAAGGCGGCCCCGCGCTGAGCTGATTTGTTAGTCACCAAACGGGCCATCGAGCTGTCTTCTAATGGGCCGCATATGCTTTTTCATGGGCCGTGATGGAGGGATGCAATCCACCCCTTATCGATCAAACGAACCCGCCATCTCCTCACTTCCCTTATAAATTTACAGGCTTCGTGATTTTCGCATCCCTCCACTTGAATTGTATGTAAAAAGTAGTTTCCTTGTTTATGTCGATCTTAAATAGTTGATCTAGCCCTGATTTTGAGGCTTTATCATAGCCTTCTTGATAAAGACCATCCGACATTTTGGATTCAAAATGATGCCTTAGTCATAGTTGTGGATGTAGGGTTGTATTTAGTGTTTCGATTTGAATACTATTGTTTTGATCAGGATGTACTTGTAGATTAATGTGTTCTAATCTCATTATGCGTTGGGTAATGATGTCTTTTTTTGTGGCTATTTCAGTATCATGTTGACAGAACACCATTTAGGCCAAGAGAGAAGCATCTGGAGAAGCAGAAGTTGTTCAGAGCATCAATAGGCACACTTACCTCAAAGGACCCATGAACATGATCACCTCCGTTGTAATTCCTCTTGCCTTGGCTGCTTCTTCTCTGTACATGATTGTAAGCTTATCTCCTAATTCTTTGTTGTTCTTTTTCCAAAACAACTATCTACTCTTCTAAATAAATCCATAAATTTCGTCATTTTATTTTAGGTGTTGTTATATTGACGTTTCTTTCTCAGTTCCTCTCCACTCTTCAAAGTTGTGTGAAGGACGAAACCAATAAAAGGGGCGTGAAATGGATTGAATAAGAGGAAACAAAACAGTTTTTTCGTTTTCTTCACTAAATAAAAGTAAACTTGTGATTTTGACTTTCTTTTCAAGAGTTCTTTTTTTTTATTTTGATTTTGAGTTGCAAGAGAGGTTTGGTTCCAAAGATAACCAAGTAGCATATATATTTGCATGTTTAGTAATATTATGCTGTTGTCTTTACAAAACCCTTCTAACGTTGGTCAGTGGCTTAGATACTTATATAGTCTAATGTTTGACTGATGATCAACGTAGAAGCAACCAAAAACAAAAACAAGATGAGCGGCATGATCAAAAAGAAGAATGAAAAGCTCAAAAAAATGATCAAGGTGAAGAATGAAGATCTGAAGAAACTAATCAAGGAGCTGGAGGAGAAGCGTAGTGAGTTAGAAGATCAGAGTATATAAACTCTGCACTCTGCAAACAACTAAGCCAAAGCAAATATGAGATCCAAGAAGCACACAAAGAATTGATTACTATAGTACATTTTTTATCTCCTTGGATTATCTCTGCTGATGATATCATAACTTTTGTGGTGGTTTTACATTTGTTTTTTTTCTGCTGGGATTGAGAGGCTTGTCAGGTGAAAGCTCTACGGTCAGAGTAAAGATGATTGGACATGTTGATAAAAAGCCTTTCCTGATAGTATGCGAGCAGAGATTCAGTGGCCAAAATGTTGCACTGCAACACGCCAGGCTTTGCTTGAAATGAAAAAAAAAAAACGCATGGATTCACAATGGCAACCATTTAAATGAGCGACATATGGAGATACAATTGAGGTTTTGTAGTGTTCTTCCCCTCGATTGCTTTCTTTCTGTTTTGCGGCTGTTGTAGGAGGTTGTGGATGAGGAAGATGAGAAACTTAAGAAGCTGAGGAAAAAGTAGGAGAGAATATGTGAAGGATGCAGTGAAGGCGGCATTCGAGGAACTGAACGAATTTAACCCAAGTGGTTATTTTGTGTACTGTGGAATTTTGAACATGGGAGAAAAGCAGCATTCAAGTAAAGGGATTATTGCTCACGAGACTCATCAGCTCACTAATCTTAAACGCAGACGAGCCTGAAGCAAGCACCACGGATCATGTTGGTTGCTTGTAAAGGGTTTGTGGGCTTCATGAAATATTAAGCTTAACTCAACTACTTCAACAACCTATTCTCAACATTCCCGCGCTTGCGCATGACTACGCTCCTAGTGCAGTATAGTCACACTCTTAATGTCAAGAAGTGGATGAAGCCAAATTTAATTCAAGAAGGTATCAAGAAAACATAAAAGAACAACGTTTTGCTGTCAAGATTGAAATCAAAGATTTAATAACATAAGGTTTGACCCAGCAAAAAAAAAGGATTGAATGACATAAGTTTGCATTTGAACTTTCCAATGAACTATAATATAAACTACATCAAACCGCTTTGTGTTCAAAATCTAACTTCTAATAAAATTTGAGGTAGCCAAATGTATTTATTAAAATTCGATCTTCTTTGAGCAACATAACAGAATCGTCTGCCAACGTAACGTAATCATTTGACAACCATGTGAGATTTTTTTTTTACTTTTAAAGAGGCAGAGAATCAAATCACTTTTAACATAAGCACATGACATGTAACCCTTTACAAGATTTTTTGAACAGAAGTAAAATAAAGCTATTTTTGCATCTTTATATGTGGCTTTGCTTAGTGGTGAAGTAGTTAGTAGTCCGTGCTCATTCTTTGTTTTTGTGGTGTTATATATTTTCTCATATGTTTGATCAAAAAAAAAAAAAAAAATTCTCATCCCCTATATATTAATTGAGAAACATTTGAAAAGATCTAACCTCAAGTTTGTAATAATTAAAAAGTAACCTTGCTTAGTTGTCAATCAATTAGCATACCAATTAAACTGACGTGGCAGCTTTAGGTTCAATTGAAATTTGCTAGGGAAACAATAATTACAGACGCATGTAACGCATGTAACCGAGTTTACATTAATATATATCCCACGCATCAAACCGAGTTTACATTATTTTCTTTCCATAAATAAAAT
>CAKOAT010061710.1:63909-78402 GCA_932364175.1 Eruca vesicaria subsp. sativa | reverse complement strand
TAAATTATAAACTTAATCAATTTTTCACATTGAAAATTTTTGTTATCAATGATTTTAATATCTTAGTTCTTTTTTTAATTTTATATTTTTAAAAGATATTAACAATTGATAATATGGTTATTTTTGGTATATACCATCCAAACCGAATGGATGTGATTTTATAAAAACCATAGGATTTGAATATGGTTTGATTTATAACTGATTAAACTGAAACATGTAAATATGTATATATTTATAACGACGCATGAATATCTATTTGTTACATGAGCTGAACTATAATTATAATTTGTAAATAGCTAACAATTTATTACAACTAAGACTTCTTATTCTGATCTTTTGCTTTTTTAACAGTAACTAAATTGAAGTAAAGATTTTAAATTTGATGGACAACAATTAGTTGAAATTCATTACAACTTTTTTTTTATCTTTAAACAAACAGAGTTGTGTTCAATCGAAGACATATTGGTTTGATGAACACTAAATATGGAAGAATATAAAAACTTTTCTTTTATGCTTCTGTTTTGTTTTTTATTTTTATTTTCAAAATTTAGTGTTTTGATATTAATTCTAGATTTGATCATTTTATTAGATGATAGAAACCTTTTTTGTTTTTTATTCTTTTATTTAAATATATAATATTTTTTTAATAAATGACTCTGTGACAATATGACTCTAAATATGATCATATTATATATTTGTATAATATATAATATGATCTAAAACTAAATAATTATGTTTTTTTGGTATAAAATTGAATAAACTGAAAACCGATGGTATATAAACCAAATCAAACTGAAGTACATATAGATTTAGAATAGTAGTTATATTTTAATGATCGAAATACCAAAAAATCGAGCCAAACCGAAATCCGATATCCGAATTGAAGACCTCTAATCCGAATGAAACCGAACTATTGTTTCATTTTTAAAAACATAATAAAAATAATAGCTTCATACCGCGCAAGGCGCGGGTCTTATCCTAGTATGTTAGTAAAGTAAAAGAAAAAAACGACGACTCTACTAAACGGTTACGCTTCGTTTCACGCAAACAGTTTACAGTTACGCTTCGTTTCAGACAACTTGGGGTTGTCTTTTGAAAGATACTAGTATTTCCACCGGTGCATAGCAGTCAGTATATTATTTCTAAATTTTATTTGATTATATGTTATATTCTTTTCCATTTTAGAATAATCCATGTTTAAAAAAAAATTGTTTCTAAAAATCCATATTTTACATTTTTAATATATGTAATAATGACAAATTTTAAATTTTAAAACATAAATAATGTTCTACTGAATTTTGATTGGTTAAAAATATAAAAAATCACAATATAAAAATAAATAATGTATTTAATGTCAAAGTTTTACATGTTTTTTTTAATAAAACGTAAAAAATTTAGAATATACATTATTTTGAACATGAGGGAAAAGTTTTCAATCAAACTATTATTATTTGTTATCAAATATTCTATGAGCAGTGGCACATAATATTAGAAATGCATGTATTGAAACAAAGCTGTTGAAATGGGTAAGACAATAATTATAAAATTATTTTTTAAATGGATATGTTTGCAATATTCGTCAAAATAATCATTATATATATATAGCAAACTATAAAATTCAGCTTAATATAAGGTATGTGATCCATTACCCTTATTTGTCGTTGATTTAATAATACATATACTTAGTTTAACATACTGTGAATCTTAAAATGTTTTGCATGTAATAAATGTACTATTTTAAATAGTTTATTATCTTATACCGTTTAAAATAATGATATTACTGAGATTTCATGTTAAATATCCATACATTTTTTATTTAAAAGCACACACTTAAATAAAATTTACTAAGATTACTTATTTTGATAATTTGTTGAATTTTTAACATCAAAAACCCCAATTTTGTTAGTTTTTATTTTTGAAAAAACTGTTTTCTTAAATACTAGTATATAAGGCTTTTCAAGAATATTATTGGTTTTATCAAAACATATTTTTAATGCTTTGGATAGTTGTTAAAAATGATCAGTAAAAAACTCATTTTTTCAAAATTAAATACAGTATAATTTTTAAAAATTGAATTATCTCAGGATTTTTCTTAAAACACTTTTACAACCTTACATGATCAAAAATAATTAAAAGAATTCAAGATTTAAGAACCTGCTTTTTTGTAAAGACTATAACGAAGATAACTTATTTTCACAAGAATTCAAAATAGTCAAACGCTTTACATCTTACCTTCCTAATACATTCGTTCATCAGCTTTTATTCTTCTTCAAAATCAGTTTGATTTTCCGTAACATGCCTGTAGAAAATTTAAAATAGTTTTAAAACTGTACCATACAAATATATATGCTATATTATTACTCTGATTTTTGCAGAATAAATGTCATATGAACGTCTTACACATCACCATGAATACCTACAATTAAATCTTCAAGGTTACATGAATCTCTTAAAAATCACTGTAACTGTATCAATCTTTTCCCTACATGAATTTAAACTCGAACGACACAATCCAATGTTGATGTAAGATGTCCGCCCTGAAGTAGTAGATGACGTAGTTGCCGAAGCAGACATCATGTTGAATGGTGAAAACCATGTGAAATCAAGATGCTGAGTTGGAGTCGTGTAGACTTGGAAAGCAAGGGTGTATCTTGGAGAAAATGCAAGAGGAATAAACTTGGGAAGCAAGTTTATGACTTAAGGGAAGAAGAATAAGTGCATTCCAAAAAAAGGAAAGTTGCACCTAATGTTATGGAAGATGTCCATATTGTGTTCCTTGGAGACTATGGTTTCGGGAACGTGGAGAATAAGTATAAGATAGCTATGGGGTCGTCTGTAGAGAGACAGAGACACAGAGGCTGATATTATAATATATAGAGAGAGAAACTCTTAGAAGTGTTCTTGGGTCGTGCTGAAGCAGTTGCTGAAGTACTTGACGACAGAGACACACAAGTGAGTAGCTTAGGAATCTTTCAGTGACGTGTGTTAGGGTGTTAACACTAGACGTGTAAAGCTGAATAAACAAGGTCTTGTAAGACTGTTTAAAGGAGATTTCTAGTAAAGATGTTGGTTTTGTCTCTTGGTTTATCTTCTGCATTACTATATTGTGGTGTCATCTTTGCACTTACAATTGGTATAAGAGCTAGGCACCTAAATTATCGGTGTAATCCTGAAGGTGAAGATGGACACAATTATTTTGGTGAAGATGGAAATCTTGTTGAACGTGGACCAGTATGCTCATTGGAAGGCTCACATGAAGCATATGATTCGAGGAATCAATGAAGATGCGTGGACAGCTGTGGAGAGTGGTTGGGAGGAGCCGACCAGAGTCACATGAGATGAGAAGAAGCCCAAACCGAAAGAAGATTGTTCAGAGGCAGAGCGCAATGCATCAAAATTTAATGCAAAGACGTTGTCGATGATTTTTGGAGCTGTTGAAGCAGAACAGTTTCAGCTGATTCAGGGGAGTACTTCAACTAAAGAGGTGTGAGAGATTCTGCTGAATTCGTTTGAGGGAGATGAGAGTGTCAAGAGGACACGCCTAGATCATCTTGGATCGCAGTATGAGAATCTCAGATGGTCAGATGTTGATTCTATGGCGAGCTTCAATGCCAAACTCAGTGCTATGGCACATGAAGCATTTGTACTTGGGAAGAAGTACAAGGAGAAAAAGCTGGTAAAAAAGTTACTACGCTTTCTTCCAAAAAAGTTTGAAGCTCACAAGGCGGTCTTGCAGATGACTACAAACACGGATGAGCTCAAGATTGATAAGCTTGTGGGTATGCTGAAGGTACAAGAGATGGATACAGATAGTAGTTCAGTCTCTACGTCAACTAGTGCGCTAGGGAGTATTGCAGCTGACAAAGATGGTGATAGATTCCAGAAGCTTGAAGATACTGTGGGTATGTTGGCTAGGAATTTTGGTAGGACGAGTCACTTTGGTGGGAGGAATCAGTATGGTCGTCAAGGAGGTGATCTTGGCAATGGTAGAAGAAGAGACGCTATCAAGTGCTACGAGTGTGAAGGAGTTGGCCATGTGAGGGCTGATTGTCCTATGGCACAACGAAAGGAACTTAAGTGTTCTGAGTGCAGAGGTGTTGGACACACAAGGCGTGAATTTCCAGACTCAAAGAAGGGAAAAGGAGCTCAGTCGTCTGATGATTCAGAGTCTGAACACTACAAGAAAACTCGGCATTTACTAGGAAATTTTACTAGGAAAATATTTCCTCGTACATTTACTACGAGATTACTTCGGTTTTACGAGGAAAACAAGAATCCTCGTAAACATACGAGAAAACTGTTTCCTCGTAAGACCGTAGTAAAATTACGAGGAAATTACGTGGTAAAAGAACATCTTCTCGTAATTTCGTAGTTAAAATTTTCCTCGTAAAGTCCTAGTAAAACATTACTACGAAATTAAGAGGAAATGTTCTTTTCCTCGTAATTTCGTGGTAAAACTTTTCCTCGTAAAGTCCTAGTAAAACATTACTACGAAATTATGAGGAAATGTTCTTTTACTTCTAATTAGCGAGGAACTGGTTAGAAAATATCTATTTTAAATCTAAAACGTGTTTTGACTGTAACTTTCCTCACAATTTCCTAGTAAATGTTCAGATTCGAAAATTTATATAAATACCACCATTTGTTATTCATTTCAAACACACCAAACAAATAGAAAACACTCAATTCATAACTGAAAGGAGTTCACAGCCAACAGAATAGTTTCTTATCAACTCGGCATAGCTTTTCCTCAAAGAAATAGCTTGGGGCTTTTCCTCAGGTAGATAGTTCGAGGAAAGCTATGCGGGGTTGATAAAAACCGTTCCGATGATTGTATACTTCTTTTTGTTTTTTTTTAATTTGTGATTTGGGGTTAGGAAGATGTAGAGGTATAAGTTATGAAAGTTGGTTTAGGTTTAGGGTTTAAGGTTTAGGGAATTTAGATTAGGTGGTTAGTTTAGGGAATTTATATTAGGTTGTTTAGTTTTGAGAATTTGGGGTTTAGGAGTAGAAGAGGTTATAAGTTAAGGAAGTTGTGGTTTGGTGTTTGGGGTTTCGAGTTTAGGGATTTACAAATCCTTTCCTCGTAAAACCCTAGTAAAAGAAAACACGGGACTCGTTGTTTCCTAGTAAATTCCTTGTAAAATGTTTCCTCGTAAAGTCCTAGTAACAGAGTTACTCGGACTTTACGAGGAAACCTAAACGCGGGACTCGCGATTTCCTCGTAAAGTCCTCGTAACCCTAAACGCGGGACTAGCTATTTCCTCGTAAAATTACGAGGACCTTACGAGGAAACCAAATTCCCTATATAAGTCGAGTCATCCGATTTCTCTCATTTGTAGCAATCTTCCCTCAAAATCCTCTTAAGGTAATATCTAATTCCTAGTTAAGTGATTAGATTAGAGAATTTAGATTAGGTGGTTAGTTTAGGGAATTTAGATTAGGTGGTTAGTTTAGGGAATTTAGATTAGGTTGGTTTAGTTTTTTTAACTGTTTTTTAAATGATACTAGTATATCAATGATACTAGTTGTCGAGCCGGGATGACGACTTCGTTCGTCAATTTAACGAGGATGTTCGTAGTTTAGTTTTTTTTTCTCTTTTTAATTGTATATGAATTTAAAACTTAAATATTTAGTTATTTATAAAATATTTATTTATTTCTTTTATTATTTATAATTTGGATTCTTTAATTTTTTTAAAATATATTATTTATATTTATTTTAATTAATTTTTTTAATAGGGAAAAATATTTCGAAGTAAATTCCTAATAAAGCATTACTAGTAAATTACGAGGAAAGTGGAAAACTATTTCGAAGTAAATTCCTAGTAAAGCATTACTAGGAAATTACGAGGAAAGTGGAAAAACATTTCGAAGTAAATTCTTAGTAAAGCATTATTAGGAAATTACGAGGAAAGTGATTACTACGACTTTACGAGGAAATGTGTCTCCACGCGTTTACGAGGAAATTTTTCCTCGTAAATTTACTAGGAAATTACAAGGAAAAAGACTTTACGATGAACGATTCACGACAAAGCGCGTTTCCTCGTAATTTCCTAGTAAAGGGTTCTTTACTAGGAAATTACGAAGCAAAGCCGTCCTAGTAAAACTTGTGTTTTCTTGTAGTGGAAGAAAATGAAAAACTGGTGAAGAATATGGTTGCATTTGGTGCACGCAAAGAGGGAGCTAGTAAATCCTCGGTTTCAGATCGCAGTACAGATGATGAGGAGTATCACATGCTGATCAACAAGTGGTTGAAGCTCAAGGATGAGAATCTGAGATGGGAGAGTGTGGCTCAGAAGCAAACCAAGTTGCTTGAAGAAGTGGTTGAAGAACTTGCCACTACAAGAAATAAAGGTTTTAATAGCATTAGATTATAGCGTTTTTGATAGTTCTGCTATTGTATACCAATATTAGTTTTTTAATAGCGTTTATAAATTTAAAACGCTATGTTTGGTATCGCGGGAAAATAAAAAATTTTAGCCGCGTTAATTTATTAAGTATAGGCGCCTTACCATTACAGATCTAAAATTAAACGCTATCGTAAATGTTAAATATATCAAATTTTAATAAAAAATACTTTTTTTGAACAACAATAAAAAATACTCTAAGTTAACCTTTAGGCTTGATACACAAAAAAAAAGTCAACTCTCTCCCCCTGTCACTTTACGAGAAATCGAACAAGCACCATCCGACGACGTCATCTCCTCCATAACCGGAGGAGGCTTTCTGAGGAGAGGAAGAAAGGTCATCGTCGGCTTAAGATTAGACCTCCTTCTCGTTTAATTTCAAGCTTGGACGCTGCTTCTTCTTCGCCTCTCTCTCTTTCTTCACCTTCTTCGTTCACCAAGGTTCAAAATCATTCCCTATTCCCTAATTTCATCCATTTGGATTTAAAGTCGAGATTTTGTTAATGTTTCTGGCTTGATTGGGTTGAAGATTGGTTCAATTGGATTTAAAGTCGAGACTTTGTAAAGGTTTGTCGCTTGATTGGTTCAATTTAGAGATAGTGTTTATACTGGGATTATTGTCTCCTGCTTGAAGCTAGAATATTACATACAAACTTACGAGTTGTTCTTTAATTAGTTAAAGCTTCCAGTTTCTTAGCTAGATCTTTGTGAGACACTTTTGTGGTATGAAACCTCGAACCATTTCATAAGTTAATATAGTGTTAATGAGTGCTAGTATAGGATAATTCACGAATGGAATTTTCCTTTTGAGTGTTAATTTATTATGCTTATATCAAATGATTGTACTGAGCACACTTTGTGTTTCTCACTTGCTTTATGATTTGCTTGGGGGTGTGTGTTTGTTTTGATGCACAATTTTTTGATATTGAAGAAGATGAGAAGCTGGTTGGAGAAGATGAGATGGGAGCAGAGATTCGAGTTTGAAACTGAATGTTAATAATGTATGTAGTTCTTGAGAAGTTGAACGTATTGTCTTATATCATTATCTCAAATCCTTGTATGTTTTTGGATCTTTAATGAAAAACATATGATATTTTATTATTTACTTTTGTGTTTTGTTAAGAGTATAAAATCCAAACCCTAAAGACTAAATTTAATCTTTTGAAAATTTATCCTTAAATTTCTTTATTTATTTGTGTTTTGTTAGAGTATAAAATCCAAACTCCAACGACTAAAAGTTCATTCGGATTTATAAAAAAAAAATTATTTGTATTTTTCTGATTTTTTTAGGAACTAAACTCAAAATTAAATAATTTTAAAAGTTAAATCTCAAATTTATATAAATCTCAAACACTTTGTTAAAAAAAACCTCAAACAATTAATCATAAATCTACACCCTAAATCTAATACCCTAAACCTTAAACTTAAACCCTACATACTAGTCATAAATCTAATCTTTTCAAATTTATAATATTAATTTAACATAAAATCCAAATCTATTATGTTTATCAAATCTCTTTATCAAATCCAAATAAATTACCTTAAGTTCTAGACCCTAAACATGCCCTAAACCTTAAACATGCCCTAAACCTTAACTACATATCTCAAACCCTATATCTTGAATTTTATTTTATACATGAATTTTCTACTTTAAACATTTTAATCTAAACACTCAAATAACATACATAAATATTCAACTTAAACATTATAATACAAACCTTACATATATCCCTAACCCTACTTATAACTCCAAATCCTATATCATTTCAAACTCTCTACAAGAAGTATTAAATCATAACATTTAAAATTTATAACATTTATTTTATTCTAAATGATGAATTTATACAAACTATAAAATTTAAATAAATGACTATATTCATAATATAACTTCAATCCCTAAACTTCTAACCACATACTTCATATTGATCTATATCATAAAACATTAAATCTAAATTTTTAATATTTTAATCAATCATACAATTTTAAAATTTAAATAAAAAATACAGATTATATACAGATTAAAAGTTTTAAATTATGATATCAAATTATTTACAGTTTAAATAATATTACAACAATTATAAAGAAAAAAAAAGACAATATTTATTTTTTTCTGAGCCATTGATTGATTTTTCAATCAAAGGTCTAAAATCAATCTTCTATCTATCTTCACCTTTGTTTTTTATTGGTTGGACTCGGATCACCTTCTGAACCGTTAGATGATACTCAATCAACGCTTGAGATTTGTCTCCTTCTTTTCAATTATTTTCTGAGAACAGAGAGAGAGAGAGAGGCGATGGGTAAAGAAATCGACGCCATAGCAAACCTCGGCTCCTTCTCTTCCTCTTCCTCCAATTTCTTCTTTCTTGTCTCTCTCTCTCTGAAACCACCATCACCATAACCTCCGACGCGCCATCTATATCTCCTCGTTCTCTGTCTCCGCCAATGAAGCTGTATCAACCACCATCATCTCAAATCCTTCTGACTACGAAAGAGAGAGAGAGAGAGAGAGAGAGAGAGAGAGAGAGAGAGAGAGATAAAGGGAGAGAGTGTGATGATATTTTGATTTAGGGTTTTTTGTGGATTAGGATTTCGATCTGTCCTCACTATCTGCTTCTGTTATAGTGTTGTGATTTGGTAAACTATCTGTTTCTGTATCAATGGATCTCGATTAGGGTTTCAGAGATGTAATGGTTAGTTTGGTTTCTCTCTGAGTAATGGTTTTTCTCGTTTGACCTCCTCACCACCACCACGACAGGTAAACTCACTTCCCCTTTCTCTTATCTGTTNTTGTGATTTGGTAAACTATCTGTTTCTGTATCAATGGATCTCGATTAGGGTTTCAGAGATGTAATGGTTAGTTTGGTTTCTCTCTGAGTAATGGTTTTTCTCGTTTGACCTCCTCACCACCACCACGACAGGTAAACTCACTTCCCCTTTCTCTTATCTGTTCGCTCTTTCATCTTCTTATATACTTGTAATTGATTTTTGTTTTGTTTACAAATCTAAGATATCGTGTTTGAGAAGAGAGAGAGAAGCGATTGGGAAACAATGGAGTTACTGACAAGTTCTTCTTGGGAAAAGCCTCACCTTCTGAGTTTGAGCAATTGGCTAGGTACATGGTTTACTTTCTCCTTGTTTACTATTGAATTTTCCGAGTATTGACTCATGAATGTTGGTGTTTTGGGTTTAAATTAATCTTACAGGGAAAGATTCACATGGCATAACTATTTACTTATTATGTGTTAATTAACAGGGAATGCTCAAAGGTTCTCCAGCCAAGTCGCTCTTGGGTGATTTTTTTTGTGTGTGTTTGATTCATCAGATGTCTTGGAGTCATGGCAGAAGAAGATTCATCATTAATGGTCAAAGGTTTCATACAGATGCGGTGAAGCGAATTGGTATGTTGTGATGAGAGCTCCACCTAGAGGTTATCATGAGTTGGAAACAGAAGAGGATTTAGGTGGTGTACCTTTGCCTATACAAGATGTCGATGACTTGGCTGGTGAAGCTTCTGATGATGAGAGTCTTTATGTTAGGGATGATTGTGAAGGGTTGTTAGTGGTAGATTGATAGTATTTGGAAGTGTTGTGGTTTGATGGTTTATGTAAAAGAGGATATGTTTTGTTTGTTAAAACATATTTTAGCTTTAATAATATCACTAATTATTTTTATTACAAATATTTGAAATAAATATTAAATTTTTTAAAATAAAACCAAATCGTAATTAATTTTAATAAAATTTCTGATATTAAAGAACAAATTAATAACACGAAACATTTGCTATCTTTGTATACGTAAAATCAAAATAATTAGTTTTAATAACGGTTTTACAGCCTTATTATAAGTATTAACAATTGCATAGACAACACCGCTATTGTTGTTTATTTTAATATAGTATACGGCTGTTCCGCTATCGAAAGTGTTAGACCTATTATGACGGGCGATCTCAGAGCGTTTTAAGGAGCGCTATGGTAGCGATCTCATAGCATTTAACGTCCGCTAATAAAACCCATATTTCTTGTAGTGTGCGACTGTAAAAACGAAGAATGAGTCTCTTGAACAAGAGAACTGGAAGCTTAGAGGAGATAAGAGTACTGGCGTACAATATAAGGGGCGGTTACAATTCGTGCGAGGGAGCACTTGAAAAAGTGAGACCAAAGATGTTCGTCAGGAAGTACGTCGGGACGTACGACAAGGAGTACGGCATGAAGTTCTGCAGCGTGTGGCTGTGAGTAACAAGCCGAAGGGAGTACATCAGTGCAACAACAAAGGTCAGACATGAGGTTCTGAAGCATGGTTGTGCATCTGGTACAAGGAATGAGACTGATCGATGAACCAATAACTATGTCAGGCCCAAGAAGAAGCAACATCGGATGTGCTGTTGGTTCTGTGGAAAGGTTGGACACAAGAGAGTGGAGTGTTTTGCTCGTGAGAAGAGCAAAAACATGGCCTAGAGGGTGAACAAGACGTTCATTAAACCCAAGAGGGCTGAAGAGCTGTTCTTAGCCAAGAGTGGTTTACTTGATGAGGTCAAGGAAGGGACATCAGAAGATGGGTGAACCTCTAGTGAGAGTGGTCTTGAGTTTGATCAAGAAGCATCAAGTCTGGAGCCAGGACACAAAGTTGTTTGTGGTTCAAAGGGGAAGGAGATCGAAGTGCGTCAGGAAGTGATGCGAGATGATCTTCAGAAGGGTGATAGTGAAATCACTCCAAGACGATAGCAACGAGTGCAGAGGGCACTCGGTGTGGATGGGGAGGGGCTAATGGTCAAGGAGACGACGCATGAAAGAAGCCAGATCCTCAACAGAAGTGGGTCGAAAGGTAGTTCGACAGGTGATGCAGTACTTGTTATTCCGCTGCAGCAGGGGCTGTGTCATGATTATACATGAAGAAGTAGACGGGTGGGTCTGTAAGGCTTGGCATCTAAGTATCTGTGTTTTACCTTAGTATGCAATCAAGCAGGGGGAGAAGTGGTGATGTTCTGGTCTAAGGAGTGCATATCTCATGGGGGAGAAGAGCATGGTGATGGACGTCATGAAGTAGATAGTGCTTATCTCATGGGGGGAGAAAAGCATGGTGTGGTGCACATCTCGTGGGGGAGAAAATCACAATTAGTGTGGGAGTTTCCAGATGGGGATCGAATGTGGTTGTTGAACCAGAAAAACGTTGTGCTTGATGAGCACACAAAGCTAAAATGGGGAGATTGTTGATGTAAGATGTCCTCCCTGAAGTAGTCGATAACGTAGTTGCTGAAGCAGACGTCGTGTTGAGTGGTGAAAACCATGTGAAGTCAAGATGCTGAACTGGAGTCGTGTATACTTGGAGAGAAATGGTGTATCTTGGAGAAAAGGCAAGAGGAATAAACTTGGGAAGCAAGTTTATGACTTAAGGGAAGATTAATAAGTGCATTCCAAGAAAAGTAAAGTTGTACTTAATGTTATGGAAGATGTCCATATTGTGTTCCTTGGAGACTAGAATTTCGGGAACGTGGAGAATAAGTATAAGATAGCTATAGGGTCGTCTGTAGAGAGACATAGACACATAGGCTGATCTTATAGAGAGAGAAGCTCTTAGAAATATTCTTGGATCGTGCTGAAGCAGTGTTTGAAGTACTTGACGGCAGAGAGACACAAGTGAGTAGCTTAGGAATCTTTTAGTGACGTGTGCTAGGGTACTGTTAACACTAGACGTGTAAAGCTGCATAAACAAGGTCTTGTATGATTGTTTAAAGGAGATTTCTAATAAAGTTATTGGTGTTCTGTCTCTTGGTTTATTTTCTGCATTACTATATTGTAGTGTCATCTTTGCACTTACAAGTTGATGCTTTCAAAGAGGTTTAAAACTATTGCTCCGCTGTATCAGTCTAAGACAATTTGTTGATAATGAACCTTTATGTATTAATACAAATAATGAATGATAGATGTTTTGAATAGTTCAGAAGAAAAGTTACGAAAAATCTTGTCAACAACATAATTGAAATTTTAGGAGAGATGAAAAGATTAGTTCAGCAACTGAAATTGTAGAAAAAAAGTTTTAATAAAGCTAGTGAAAAAAATTGTTAATAATTCATTTATTTATGCTATAACTAAAAAACAGTTAAGGAGGAGATCGTGGATTTGTGAGAGGATAAAACTGTATTAATTATGCTTTTATTTTTTAATTAATTTTAAAACACAAGTCCATGTGGCAGAATTTGATTGGCCTTGCGACTTGTGCTTTAGTATATAGAGGATATCAAAAGCATTATTTGAGATATGCAACTTTGTATTACTTTTAAAAGGCTGCATTCAATCTAAAATTTAAAATAATTTAATTATTAATAAGTTTTTAGATGATTTCAGGTGAATTTGAGAATTTAGTATGATTTTTGTTAAACCAATTTAAAATTTTATTTAAAACCATAAAATTTGTTATTTTAATTTTTATAACTAATAATTTTTTTTTTTGAAAATTTTAGAAACCTTTAAAATGCTCTAAAATCTACAGCTTAAATTTTGTTTAATAATAATAATAGTAGTGGACTTTAAATCATCTTTTTAATTTATATATGAAGAACATTGAATTTAGGGAAAATCGCATAATAAACCTTCAAAGTGAAACTTACTAGCACTTTAAACCTTGAAGTTTTTTCACTAGCACTTTAAACCTTTAAAGTGACATTTGTGTCACAAAAAACCTTGAACTAGAAAATCTGACCTGTTGAACAGGTAAAACAGGTCATTTATCAGTTTTTTTTTAATAAAAATTTAATCAATAATAAAAAAAATTAATTAAATTTTCAAAAAAAAAAAAAAATCAGAACATAAAGAAAAACTTATAAAAAATAATTTGAAATACCAAAAATTAAATAAAATTCCGAAAATTTAAAAACAAATTAAAAAAATTCAAAAAATTGAACAAAAAATAAACAAAAATCAAATACTAAATTAAATTTTCAAAAAATTGAATATTGTTTGAAACCATCATCGTCAATAGTGATATATTTGAAATTTTTATTCTCAACTATAACATTTCAGATTTTTTTAAAATAAAATGTTGTATTTTTTATAAAATTTTCAATAAAATTGACATATCATCGTTGACAATAAAAATTTCAAGCATAGAACTGTTGAAGTTCATGGTGTCAAATAGTTAAAAACATAATCTTGTAATTTTCTAAAAATTATTTTGAACTTTTGAGTTTTCAATTTTGTGAATTTTGTTTTAATTTTTTTTAATTTTCTGAATTTAACTTAATTTTTAATTTTTCAATTTCTTTTTCTTTTTATAAACTTTTCTTTCTGTCCTGAAATTTTCTTTAACTTTTTTGAAAATTAAATTGATTTTGATTTATTTTTTGCTTATTTATTATATTAATATTTATTGCTCGGAAAAACCTAATAAATAAAATAGGTAATTTATTAAATATATATTTTTAAAAATTTTCTTTATGTTCTGATTTTTTGTTTAATTTTTTGGAAATGTATTTTAGTTTTTGATTTTTATTTATTTTTTTGTTCAATTTGTGAATTTTCTTTGATTTTTATAACTAATAATTTTTTTTTTTGAAAGTTTTAGAAACCTTTAAAATGCTCTAAAATCTACAGCTTAAATTTTGTTTAATAATAATAAAATTCAATTGAATAGTAGTGGACTTTAAATCATCTTTTTAATTTATATATGAAGAACACTGAATTTATCATTTTAATAATGGGAAATTGCATTCTTAATTATGAAGTTGACAAAAGTTTGCACTTTAAACCTCGAGACTCAACCACTAACACTTCAAACTATTTAAATCATTTCCGTAACAGTTTAAACACCGAACTTGCCAGCCGTCGTCGTACTGTTACAAAACTTAACAGTAAAGTAGACACCGTTAACAAAACCTGTTACAGACTTAAAAAAAACATGCTTAATTAAGCTTTTAAACACGTTTTCAATGTCATGTTTGGGTTTATAAAAAGACAATCCCTTCCTCAATTTGGGATTTAGGGTTAGTGAAGGTGAAAGAAACTGAGATTTCGAGATTGATAGAGAGAGAGAGAGAGAGAGAGAGAGAGAGAGAGAGAGAGAGAGAGAGAGAGAGAGAGAGAGAGAGAGAG